>JACEFZ010025416.1:250000-546518 GCA_014155875.1 Cepaea nemoralis
ACCACCACCACCACCACGACCACCACCACCACCACCACCACCACGACCACCATCATCATCTCATACACTCTTGCGGTCAAGCGTCGTCGGGAGTAATAGGTGACGCTCCAGCACCCGATGGGTGGCATTGCATAGTGTCATTTCCGTAGTTCTTTTTTTATACATTATGTCTTTGATGTCGTCAGGTCGTTTTCGTCTGGAGCGTCCTCTCGCTCTCGGAGTCTGTATGTGTCATGTGCTGAATCATGCATGACCTGGTTTTATCCTGAATACGCCTCGCCGCATAAGTGAAGGTACATTACCGATCTTATAAATCCCAACAGTCTTCTAAACCCGGGAAAAGGAATTCTGCAGTACAGTTCCTGTGGTTAAAAACTCAGGCTTCCAGAGGATACACCAACCAATCAACCAGCACATGACAAAATAGACTTGGCAAAGTGGGCGTGGTCACAGACACTTGTACTACTACGTTAGCTATCACAGTTTTCTCCCTTTCTATTGGCTGCCAAAAAATTTGTCAAAATAGATTAACCAGTTAACTGTACTTCTCTTTCTTCTTCTGCCCTTTATTCTCCATTAGAGCATAGGCTTCCAAGCAAACCACACCAAGACGTCCTATCTTTTCCTATCGCCTACAGCTCCCTCCATATATTGTCCATCTTTGTCTTAATGAACTTTTCTTTTCCTTTCATCCATCCATCATGTGCCATGCCGATAAGCGTGGGCGGTAATGTTCTGCCATCTCACCCGATCACCAGAATCGTGGATCAGCTCCGTGTTCCTATGTCGACCATGACACGTGGCCAAGCCATCCAGGTAATTACTTCTCGGTTTCTCCTTGGTCTCTTCCCTTCGATTTTGTCAGTCGTCACCAAGTTCTCCAAGTCATTTCTTCTAATAACATGCCCAAAAAAATTGTGACTGTCTACGTCTAATGACTCTTATCAGTTTACGATCTTCATTTGCTCCTTGAAGGACTTGTTCATTGGTTTTTCTGTCTGTCCATGGTATTCTTTGCAATTTCCCCAGAAACCACATTTCCACAGCCATCAGATGTTTTTCAGCTTGTCTGCTCATTGTCCAAATTTCACATCCATACAAAAGAACAGGCTCTATGTAGCACCTCAACACCCATTTTCTCGTTTCAAATGATATAATTTTATTGGTCAGTATGTTTTTCATCTTGCTAAAGGCTACTTTCGCCATGGCGATTCATGTTCTAATCTCTTCAAAGCATCTCCCATCAGATGTTATGACTGTTCCAAGATAATTGAACAGATTCACTTGTTGAAGAATATTCCCATTTACTTGTATATTACATTGTGGTATTTTGTTCTTCCCAGTGACGACCATAATCTGAGTCTTTTTACAATTTAATTCTAATCCTAGTTGTCCACTGTGTGCAACAACTGCATCTACTAATTGCTACAGATCCTGCGCATTGTCTGCAATTAATACTGTATCATCTGCATATCTAATGTTATTGATGTTTCGTCCTCCAATGCTGATTCCATTTATATCTTCTACATTTATGGTTAATCGGGCTAGTAGAATTCCCGATACACAATGTTTTTTTTTTGTTAATTTGTTTCTGATCCTTTGCGTCTAAGTTTTCAATACCCCAACTTTTGTCTGATGCTAAATCGAACATGATTTAATCAGCAAATCCATCTGATTTCACAAACATTAATCTTCCATTTTCTTACGAAGTCTTCCAATTATGATTTTTATTAGAATTTTACTTTCATGACTGATCAGGGCAACAGTTCTATAGTTGGTGCATACTTTCAGGTTGTCCTTTTTCGGTATTGGAATGAAGATAGTTCTCTTCCAATCTTTTGGCCATATACCATATGTCCATATTTAAAAAAAAATATAATATGTGATAGATTTGTATGCTTTCTTCTCCTCCCACTTTAATTAGTTCAGCTGGTATCTCATCACATCCTGGTGATTTACCATTCTCCAGGTTCTTTATTGCCCATGCAATTTAATCTAATGAGGGTTCCGGTTCTGTCTCTGTTGCCATTGGTTCTATCTCATTCATATCCTCACAGTCATTCATATCATACATTCCACTGCAGTATTCCTGCAATCTTTCTATAATTTTTCTCGATTCTGTTAGGGTGTTTCTAAACTTGTCACAGATTACATTTAATTGAGATTGAACATTTCTTGTCAATAACTTTATTTCTCTAAACATTTCGTAATCTCTTCCATTCTTACTATAGTGCTCTATTCGGGTACAGCAATAAACTGTCATTTACTGCCAATACAATACCTTGCATAATGGGAAGACTTCGTAAGAAAATGGAAGAAGAAATTAACGTGGTTCAAGCTGGATTTAGATAAGGAAGAGGAACAAGAGATCACATTCTCAATATGCGTTTAATAATAGAGAAGTGCAGAGAATTTAATGTAAACCTATTCTCATGTTTTGTGGATTATTCAAAGACATTTGATTGTGTACAACATCAGAAACTTTGGGAAATCATGAGGAATATGGGCTTTCCACCACATGTAATACAACTCATAAGAATGCTAGACCAACAAGCAGCGGTTAGAATAGATGGCGAGACACCAATTTGTTTGACATCAAGCAAGGAGTCCGTCAGGGATGTGTGCTGTATCTCTGTTTGTTTAACATGTACGTCGAAAATATAATGAAAAATGTAAGAGATGATATAAACAGGGAGCTATATGATGCCCTAAATATCGGTGGTCTTGAGATATCAGAGATTCGGTATGCTGATAATACAGTATTGCTATCCACAACACAGACTGGTATAGAACATCTAATAGCCTCAACCCAATTGAATAGTGAAAATCACAACTTATATCTTAACGCAGTGTACCAAAACGGCCAGTGGCCCATGTCCTCATGCCCTCTTTGACACCGGGAACAGAGGGAAACCTCTTTCGGGAACCCTATGTTCACCTATCCGCTCAACTCCCTTAGAAGATAGTTCTCTGGGTTACTTTTACACCCAGGTCCATTAAAGAGTGCCAAGACGCTGCTGTCAATAACTCTTGAACTTTTAACAAGAATAATGTAACTGTCGGTACGTTCTTCAACAAAACTTCAACAGCGCCGTTGATTTTTGAAACCCAAAGAAGAAATAAGATCGAGTCGCAGACATGAGTAATCGAACATCAAACGCTATTTATTTTCTCTCACAGCTCATCGGGCTTGCATAGTAACAAATAAATACTTCCATATTCACCGTGCCTGTGCTGACAGGGCGGGCGGTAACTATATCATGGAATGTATGTAATATTAATGTTAACTCTAGCAATACCGTTGTAAATTGATTAGGTTCAGACTTACATTACATGTCCGTTGACGACCTTCTCTCTCTCCTCTAAGTCTATTTCTCGCCGCTTCTGAATTCCATCAAAATTCCTCAGTGGTCGGTTCATTCATTCTCAGCATCATCTCATATGTGTGTGTTATCATATCTTTAACTCATATTCCAGCCACTTTGTCCATGTAAAACCATTGGTTCGCCAGTTTGCATATCTTAATAGTTTCAAGCCAGCCTGCCATTCCAAACTCCAAGAAGTGTCTGTTTGTTGTTTGGTGGCGTCAGAATAACGTTTATCTCTGTTGACAACTCATCTTTTAGTTTCTCTGAGCTTTCGGCTTCTAGGATTCTCTACGTACTTTCGTTGACGTCAATTTCGGGTACTAGCCCTATGGCAAAGAGTACTATTAAAAGTCATACTTTCTTCGGGAAAACCCGATAGGGTGCCTAGCACAGGATACGCACTTGTGCACTTTGGGCATAAATAAAAATGAACGTCTCAACTAAGCACCACAGTTTGATCTCAACATGATGGGACGCAGAGGTGTTTCCAAGGCACCAGGGCCGGGTTATATACTGGCCAAGACCTATTGACGCGTCCTCGTCGAGCGTTCTGGGCAACAGGTCCCTTCGGTGTCCTGGCTAAAGTCAGTAGGATCGCCGATTCCTCCAAAGTCGGAAAGTGTCTGCTGTACTGAGAGGAACCACCAGTCTGCACACCAATAAGCCAGACATGGGACAACGGATACTCACGCAGACCTCAGGTCCTGTATGACATCACACTGATGTTGGACAACAGGATGCCTTCATTCGACATACAAGACTTCGCGTTGGAGCTCAAGCCAACGAACACAAGCAAGCAAGCAAGCAAGCATCTCTGCATGATGTCTAGGAAAATTGAAGATTTCGTCATATTGGGTGCAGGATTCTTGTGTATATTTTAATGGGATTGAAGGTAAGAGTGGGTTTTATTTAGTGATACCTGGCCTTTGCCTACGAATCTCTTGTGTCTTGATGGGTGAGGCGAATTGGCGAAAGGTCGGTCGTGTCATGTCGGGAGTGGGTCGACAGCTGGCCAACCTGGCTAGGTGACTTATTATTTGCCTAGCATTGGAACGCATCCGAACAATAGATTTCACCAGATGGTTTTGCTTGTTCTTGGCAGCAGATGGGCTGTTATTATGTTTCGTCTTACGTCCTAAAATCTGTATCGTGTCAGCTTTAACTGGAATATAAGTACAGCATATCTACTATCCGCCGGAATGAAGGGAATGCTCCGTAGGCACGGGATCCGCCCATTTCTGTTCTATTTGCTTAAGGCGGAAGAAGGTCCCCACTGTGCTATATCTTTCAGCTTTTGGCAAATATAGTAGCAAGGTGGACCAAATAGAAATTGGTCGTTAAGATGATTCCAGTGAGAGAAACAGACCACTTCATCTCACTGGGAAGAACAATAAATCATCGAAACAAACTCGTTTATGCGAGGCACAGTTTGTGCATTGCGGCGACGACTCAGACGAGAGCAGTGACCGAAAAGTGTAGTGTCTTCTTTCCTATTCTTAATACTGACATGGAACCACTATCAGTTCCATACAAAACCACCAAGCTAATACCCTTTAAGCTGGAAAGGGGGTTAACTAAGATAATCACGGAGTGCCCAAAACCTAGGGAGTAAGGGCGGGCACCACCAAACCGTATCAGCGAAAAGATGTTATTTAATAGAGCACCAAAGATGGGGCCCGAAGACTCTGCGTATGAACAATTTACACGTTCTCCTAAACATCTTAAAGGAGAGGGGAAACATACATACCCACACACATACACATACAAGAGCTTTGGCGTGAGAAAGGAAGGGTTTGTAAGTGAGAGGGAAGCCTGGAGACGAATGTGCCCAGTACCAATAAAGGCATGGCATGAGAGAAGAGAGTGAATAAAGTTCATAGGGTCAACGACACGACCTATACCAGCTGGAGGCCTAGTCTAGGAAAGACACCGGTAATCTTAGGACCCCCTAACATGTCAGGCCAATTCACTCAGGTCTTCTCTACGGTCTATTATATATAGTAAATTATGCCAACTGATATACTTAGGCCATTATGTGTCTCCATGTTTGCTGGACCTGAAGTTTAAGCGAGAAGCTCTCACTAATGTTTGTAATCACCAGAGTCCTTCTCCTGGTGGTGATTTTGGCCAACGGTATCTGTACATCCAAGAAGCACCCATTGTAACACAAGCAGATATAAATAGATATAACAATAATGGAAGCTAGTGCCAACTGCAGTACAGGGCAGATTGTTCACTCAAGCTTGGGGAAGATCCACTCAACCTTCAAATTACAGTGTCCCTTACTGTATACCGCACGCCAGTAAAGACGTCGAGTGCAGGCAACGGACCACATATCCCTAGTGGGAGACACCCACACATTCCCTAGTCCATTCCCTCAATTGACTTTAAGGGCTGGAGGCATTGGCCTTGTCTTTTGACACGACATTCACAAGTGTGCCAACTCTCAGTAGCAAGGAAAGTAATCAAAATGAACCAGTGCGATTCCCAGGTCAACGAGACATCGGTTCAGCTGGGTGGCCACACCTAAACTCCTGAGATTTCTTTTGTTCGACCACCAGTTGTTTACCCTACCGGTCATCAAGGAAGGAATGCTTGACACGCTGGGTGAGATATTCGTGAAGACGGACGGGACAGTATCTGACTCCTTGGCCTGTGATGAATAAAGTCATGAGGCTCTGTGCCGGGACTGAGAAAAGCGTCCCCTCTGTTTGTCTGCCTAAATCTCCACCTGTGCTGTCTCATATTAAGTTATTAAATTGAGGAAGTTCTATGTTACTATGACTATCGTATTGTTATCTGTTGTTAGCCAGAAAGACAACTCAGGGAGTAGGTCCTGTGGTCAAACGAGAGAGTGACAGTGAGTCCGGGGAACGGAGGAGGGTGGGCAGACATAGACCTACCCCAGCCAGGGCTAAAGAATAATACTGAAGTATTGTGATAGGGACATTTGGGACCCGCCACGTAAGTTGTTACACATAGCAAAAACAAAGATAATGCATACAGATAAAACTTCTATGGAGAAAGAAATATATGTTAATGAGGAAAAATTGGAGGTGGTGGAACATTTTTAATATCTTGGGTAATTGATTACCAACAACGGTGACACAATGAAAGAAATTAAACGACGACTATCAATTGCTCTTCAAAGACTAAAACAACTGAATAAATTAAGGAATGGGACAGACAGAATTACAAAAATTAGATTTTTAAGAGCATGCACATTTCCCATTGTAACATTCGCCTGTGAGATCTGGACACTTACTAAACAAGCTGAACGGCGCATAAACGCCTGGGGAATTAAGGCCGCCTGGCTAGTGCAGGTACAGCAATCTTGTATATATTGGTTTTTGTCCTTTCGTGTGTTCTTTCTTATTTCTGGAGTTACAGATTTATACTTCATCCCGCTGTTATCCATTTCACCTCCTTTCTGCATATATTGTTGAACATAAAATGTTATTTGCATATCCTTTACATAACATCGCATTCAACTTCAGCATTGTTTGGCTGTTTGTGATCTCTTGGCAAGTTTACGTTCAGCGGTTTACCATTGCTGTCTGAACCACCGGCACCCATACCATTTTATAAAATACCAACGCAAGACGGTCTGCTGCCAAATCGCGCGCAGATGTGTTTCGAACGCGGCAAGCGAGATTACGAACTGCGTCCGTAACACCTTCGGCACGGCGCGTGTAACTTGAACATGCTTAATAGAAAAATTGAAGGTAAAGCAAAATGAGAATTGTAAGAAACAATCGCATCAGACAGGTATGAACGGACAATGGAATTAATTGTTATTTACGCTGACTTGAAGAAAATGCATGACTGAGAATAACGGATGGTAGTTAAATTGATTAGACACACAAATTTTTGAATTGATGAATCTGATAATGATGATAACGATAATGTTGGTGATGATGCGGATGATGACGGCGACGATAAAAACTATTGCTGAAAGTAAAAATTCAAAGTTGATAAAATAAAATGCGAATTATTTAATAGATTTGAACATCGAAGAGAGCTTCCATATAAACGACAACAGCTCTGTTGTACGGAATCACTGTGGCCGTATTATGTCTTAGGCTGATTCAGAAATATCAGTGATGGAAGGTATGGTCCCTGTAAGACCAGGCCAGTGTCAACTAGCTCCAACATGGACACAGGGCATTGAACACACCCTGGGCACGAACAGCGTCAGACACAAGAGCTGGCAATTGGATCGACGCGCTGCTGAGGACCTGTATGAGATGATCAACTGACATTGAATAAGTTTTCTTATCTGTTCAATTTATTTCCATTTCTGCATTACTTATATTGATGGTATGTACCGGGAGAGTTGTTTTCCCTTGGATGAGGAATAAAGGGGGTGTGTCCAAACAATGGCTGAGAAGTTACCTAGAATTTAAAGATAATCTACATGCCTTAAATATTTGTCCAAACAACAGTATATAGAAACAGTTCATGAAACGTCTCTCGATACTTGGAACTCATCCGGTAATAAAAGATGATATTGACGCTGGAATTCAAGGCATGGAACACACCTCCGAAAGACCACATAGACATGAATGTGTTAGAATATCTCATGCCAATATCAAACTCCGGTACTATGAAGGTCACCAAGCTGATCACGATGCCTGGGGTGTAGCAGCCGATCAAGACACACGCTATGACAGCAACCATCTTGACTGTCTTCTTGTCACGGAGAGACACTGTCCCGTGCTGATTGCTGCCGGAAGTGACTTCCTTCCGCCATTTTGAAGCTTCCCTGAGTTTGAAGATCAAGAAAGCCGTGATGACAACAATTCCTACAAATGATACCATTCCTGTAGCACAGTTCATCACGTAGACTAAACCAACAACTTTCTCTCTACCAGGTCTGAAGTGTAACGCCAGCAGCGTTCTGTTTGATTCTGGGAAGAAAGTCCAATCCAGATAGGTTGTAACATACTCCGGTACCAGGGTAGCAATGTTCAGCAGGAATATGAGAACCACTGCAACCGTGGTTTTGGCGGGAGAGAAGATGTCTTTGACTTTTAGAGGCAAAGCAATACACAAGCACCTCTCAAATGTGATAAAAATAGTAATGTAACTTGTTATTCGACAAGAAATATTGTTTGGCCAGGCCGCTGTTAAATAGACAAAGTCCAAGGGAACCCAAAAGGCTCCGGCATTTAAAACAAGAGGGTTGAGGCCTATAGTCTGCCACATCAAGGTCATAACACAGCATAGATCGGAGACTGACAACCCAAAGAAGCTGATGTTGACTGCGTGTGTGAAACCTTGTTTTAAAAACACGATCATGTTGATAACGTTAGCTATAATACCACACAAACAAACGAGGAAGGATACAACAACAAAATTAACGATAACAAATAAATTTCTGTCAGCATCACTAATAACATCAGCTGAATTGACTAAAGCAGACGAATCTTCTTGTGGAATGGCCTGCAGGATTTCCGGTCGCTCCATACAGTATGATCACTGTTAATGCTTTTCTTGTTTCGAAAGCTTTAACTGGTGAATTTCCCGTTTGGTAAATCAATGCCTTTTGGGATTTATCCTTTTTTGTTTGTACTAAATCTCCAAAATATGTGTTAAGTCCTAACGAATAAATGTTGTCCTCATTACAGTTATTGAAAATATGTCATTTTTCATGACCTATACGCAAGGCGTTGAACTACTTACGTATCAAGTCTATGACCAGGAAACAGATGATTAACTACATACAGTATATTGTTATGTGGAGTTTTTCATGTAGTTGTATTAGTTGTATGTTTGTCTTTTGTGTGCTGACGCAGGCGTTATCCGCAAGATTGATTTTGTCACTTTTGATCGTGTTCTAGTAAAATTGACCAGTTCTACTGCTATTGTTCGTTGATTGATTCACCGACAATGTATTAGTGCGTCAGATGTTGTTCCACACCAAATACCAATATTGTCATTTAAAGCGTCTTGCCTCGCACGAAGAGCTGGGACGGGTGGGCCCTTTAGTATTTTCTAGACAATACAGATAAATATGACCCTTGGATAAGCAGTCACAGTGTGTACTTTATCAATTCCTTCAGTCCCAGAATATGTCACAAGATATGTCCCAGGCGGAGAATAACCACGGTAAATTAAGGCCTGAGTGTGCTACTTTAAAAAAGGCAACATATACTGTATTGCATGTGAAAATATTCTAGTCCACATTTTTAGTATTCTCTGACCAAGCGTAACAAAAAATGATAAGAAAGCGCAGTGTGTTGCTTGATACATTAGAAAAATAGTTTATCACACACGGTGAGTTGTGTGGGACAGAAAGAGTTACATAAAGATATATGTGACGGTTACATAGCAATTACAATAATTACTGTATGAAATGGAGGTAAAATACAAGACTATTAAATAATGAAGCACGGGGACTACTTTCAAATAATAAAAGGTAAATAGGAATTATAACTAATTACAACAACTTCTTTCAGAAATGAAGGTAAACAGAAATTGTTTATAAAGAGTTGCAGTGACTACTTTAAGGAATGAAAGTCAAAAGGAATTATACATACAGAATCAAAGTAATTACGGTATGAAATGAGATAAATAATACTTTTAAATAGGGAGTCACATGATAACTTTATTAAATGAAGGTATAGAGGGTGTTAGATAAGGACTCAAAGTGACTACTTGACTGACCACTAAAATGCTGGCAATTAAGGCAATTACAGTGAGAAAAAAGAGTTTTGAAGTTCTGTATAGAACCCACAAGTTCAATCGCATGTGAAACACGGACATTAAACAGTTAATCGTAGAAACATCTTATGGCAGGGCAAATATGGTTTCTGGAGAAATACATTGGCTACCATGATAGGACTAAACTTGCCAAGAAAGAGATCAACAGCCAAAAATGCTGGAGTTGACTGGATATGCAACTAATTTTGAACCATTTTCGGACACTCCAACAAGAAACAAATGAAAACAGTAAATTGATAGAGAAATTAGACGTAGACAGTCAAGAATTTCTATGGCACTTTATGAGAAGAAAAATAGTTAAAAGTAAAACCCTAGTGACAACTGGCAAATCTGATGAGAAAAGAGCGAAGGAACAATACATAGATAAATACATAGGTGGCTTGGCCATATGACATAGTCGGGACAAGGGCGCAAATGTGATCCAAGACTCTGGTGATCGTCTGAGATGGCGATCCATAACCGCCCAAGATGATCGACGTGGTACATGATGATTATGATTGTTTCAGGTTGATCAACAGGGCTTTTAGATAAGGAATCACAGTAAATATCTTCTGAAATGGAAGTAAACAGGAATAAAAAAATAAGTAGTTACAGCCGGTCTCCGATGGCCAAAGGCTTGCGAACGCGGATCGTGAGCCGCTTACGAGGCGTTAGAAACGCAGCCGTGACCGATTTGTGCAGCAGACGATGTCGCGTTGTGTTATAACGCGGTGGTATGGGAGCCGGTCGTTCAGAAAGCAATGGCAAAGTACTGAACGTAAAATTTGCCTAGTACATCAACGGCAAATGCTGGTGTTGACTGCAACGTCCTGCAAGGCATATGCAACATTAAAAAAAGTTACAGTGATAACGTTGTAAATTGAAGTTAATCAGATCTGTTAGATAAGGAATGACAGTCAATATTTTATGAAACGAAAGTAAACAGGAATAAAAAATAAGTAGTCACGCTGATAACGTTTTAAAATGAAAGTAATCAGGACTTTTAGATAAGGAATCATGGTCAATATTTTCTGAAACGAAAGTAAACTTGACTTTTAGATCAAAATTTACATCCAATATTTAAAAAAAAACAAAACAACTAAGGTAAACAGGATTGTCAGATAACAAATTGCAGCCTGTATTTTATGAAATGAAAGTAAGCAGAACTTTAGATAAGAAATCAGACCATATTTTTGAAAATAGGTCTGCCATAATGACAACATTATAAATTGAAAATAAACAGGACTATAAGATAAGAAATCAGGGTCACTATTTCGTGAAATGAAAGTAAACAGATCTGATAAATAAGTAGTCACAATTTCAACGTTATAAAATGAAAGTAGTAGACAGGAAGTGTAAAAATAAAATCACAGTGACTGCTTTATGAAAATAACGTAAACCGAACTGACTAATAAGAAGTTAAAGTAACTACGTTAATAAACATACTTATAACAAGTTGTCCCGACAATACTATCTTTACTACAACGGACGATGTTCATGTAGGTTGCCAGTGATTTAGTTTTAACGATGTCTTCCCTATATGTTTAAAAATAAAATAATGATGAAGGGCGAAAATGGTAGTTAAATATATACGTTTCTGTTCGCCGACTAAAGTTTCCCGTTTGTAATAACCAAGAGTTGGCGAGTTGTATTTATTGACAAAGCTTTGTTTTCGGCTGCCAGTAAAATACGGGTTTCATATATGGATATATAATTACCGCGTGAACTGGTCTGTTCAGTCACATTCGCTGCCGCCATGGATTGTAGTTATTACGCCTTTTTTGAAGCACAATGTAACAAATCATCGTCTGTCATGACGGCCAAGTGCCAGCGGTAACTATACATCACACATAAAATAATGTGGTTTATCATGAAAACACAATGTCTGAGTATGTGATTCATAGTTGAAAGTATATTGTTGAGGTTTATTTAATATATGTATAGTTGTATATTGCTGCTACTGTATATTGTCGAGGTTTATTTAACATGTATAGTTTTCAATTATAGACACTATACTTTGGCAGGACAGGTGGATATATTTATGTCGAACACACATACATAATTAACCTTTGTAATAATGGTTGAGGACTGAAAAAAGAATCAATAAAATGTACTTTTCCGTCAACTGTCTTCATAAACCAAATGTGTTATTTATGAAACATTGTAGTTTGAAATACGCATAATAGTTCATGTCTTGTGTCGTGTTACGAGTTATTCTTTGGTAGATGCTTCTATTCGTCCTTTTACACTTTCGCTCTCAGACATCGTGTTTGGTAGATGTTTCTATTCGCCCTTTTACAGTTTTACTCCCAGAATTTCGTGGCTGAGAGGTGTAACGAGCTTACACTTTCTCTTCTGACCTCTGGGTTGTGGAATCGCTTCCCTCGCCGGTTAGTTGTACTTCTCGTCCTTTACTTGAGGAAGTAAATTACAAGTACCTCATAAGTAGGAGAAGGGTTCTCCTGATGGCTAGGGACACTGGTAATAGAGAAAGCTAACCCGTAGCAAATATCCACCCAGTGCTCTAGCATCTAGTAGAAAATATTTTTTGAAACATGGACTGTTTATCAGCGACATGCTAGGAAATTAAACCACTTCCACACAGTATGCCTTATGAAGCTATTGAAGATTAAATGACAAGACAAGATCCCAGACACTGACGTTCTAGAAAGAGAGTCCATGTCCAGTATCCACACTCTGCTAATGAAAAAACAGATTCGCTGGGCTGGCCACTTAACTCGTATGTCAGATCACAGGCTCCCTAAACAATTTTTTTTTTTTACGGCGAGCTGCGTTGTGGTAAACGCTCCCAAGGCTGCCAGAGGAGACGCTTTAAAGACACTGGAAATCTCACTGAAAGCTTTTGGAATTTATTTTGATACCTGGGAGACTGCTGCTAAAGACCGTAATTCGTGGCGTACATCATTACATAAGGGTGCAGTCACTTGTGAAGCAACCAGAACTGCACGAGCTGTGAAGAAAAGGCAGGACAGAAAAACCACTGCAGGAGATCCTCCTCCTGGAACGTCAAGCATTCTTTGCCCACATTGTCTAAGAACATTTCGAGCCAAAATAGGCCTTATCAGCCATCTTAGAACTCACGGCTCCATAGTTTCAACCCCACTGGATGAAATGAATGGTCATCATCATTCTTGATGGACAAACAAGCATCAAAATTTTGGACGACGATCGTGTTAAAAGAGGAGCATACAAAAAAGAAAAAAAGAAATTTCCGTACAGTGTTTAATGAAAGGGTGTCCTATTGTTGACGTTAATTAAAGTTAATTGGTTGTTTGATTGAGATCTATGTGGAAGACTTGATCTTAAACTCTTAAAGTCGAGTGCATGTACGTCCAGGCTAAGCACTGAAAATGGCTAGCATCTCGTATAGTGTGAGACTTATGTAGAGATGTTTCTCACAAACCGCTACTAAAGTTCCATTTTCACGGTAAATGTGTTGCAGAGGTCTCCTGCACGCCTCCAAGCCCAGAAAATAGTGGCGTGTGCAGGGAAGGTACTGGAAATTCTCAGCTGTGTAATGAGATTTCAGACTGCTGCCAGGTCATGTTTCAGCACAGCACAAACGGGATGTCTAAGATTATGATTCCTAGACAGGTTTTGGGTCTTTCATTGTCAACAGTCTACAACCCAGAAGAGGTAGTTCCAGGGCCGTGCCGTGCTGTGGTACAGAGAGGCGGCCGCATCATGCGATACCGTAAGGTGGCAGCATTAGCAGCGAAATCAAAATACAGTGTGACTCATTCAATAACTAAAAATCTGTACGCAACGCCTTGAGGGGCGACATTTCGAAGACTTACATCATACTGAGAAAATATACCGCACAGTACTGGGTAGTTCATTACTTGTAAGTTCAGCAGGGTTGTAATTGATTTATTTGGTTGTTTCGGGATTTGAGGTGTGAAGATTGATCACAACCAACTACTGGCAACGCTCATCGTATTCCTGTAGTTGCCATCGGGCCATCATTGGAGCTGTTTCCATAAAAACAGAGATTGGACTCATCAATTTAAAACTTGTCTACTGTTTGTGGTATCGTTGAAGAGGCCCAATTATCACCGTTAATTGTACAGATTAAGTGACCAATTCCTTTCTTCATCTATATAACTATCCTAACTGATTCAATGCAGAAGGGTAATATATCGCCAAATGTGATCTCTCATTTGGACAGAAGGATGATATATCGCCTTATCTGTTTCGTTTCATGGCATCTTACGCAATGTCAATACTCAGCGAACGGAATTTTACTTTATAATATAGGGTGTATTATTAATGACTGTGCAGTGCTTGAAAATATTGCCGGTCCAAGTTCTGTATTAACCCTCTGTAAAGTTCATGCAACATAATAGGTAAATAAAAAACTTGGACCGGCAATGTTTTCAAACACTGCTTAGATTGCGTACTGTACCTTGTTTGGTCCAAACCTCCTTTCTGTTTGGCACTGAATCAGCGGTAGTGAAGTGGTTAGCAGGTCTACCTGCAGACCCCAAGGTCATGTAGTCGAATCCTCATCGAGGTGGAGATTTTTAGACAACTAACCTGAGGTTCCAGATCCACTCAACCTTAAATGGGTACAAGAAAATGTTATGGGTAGTAAAGAAAGCCGGTGTAGCATAGATCACATCACACATCGGGGAGGGGGGGGGGTGCGGGGGGGGGGGTCTTTAACAATAATTCCTTAGCATAATAAACTTGTTACACCATAAATCGTGGAAAACGTAGTTTACTTTTACATTACTATTGTCTTTGTTTTTATTTGAGAGTTATTTTTGAGTCCAGATGAAGATATGTTGCCACAACGTCCATCGCATTTTGGTGATTGTAAAGCTGACTTGATTGCTTGCTTGTGTTCGTTGGCTTGAGCTCCAACGCGAAGTTTTGTATATCGGATGTAGGCATCCTGTTGTCCAACATCAGTGTGATGTCATATAGGACCTGAGGTTTGCGTGAGTATCCGTTGTCCCATGTCTGGCTTATTGGTGTGCAGACTGGTGGTTCCTCGCCGTACAGGCAGACACTCTCCGACTTCGGAGGAATCGGCGATCCTACTGACTTTAGCCAGGACTCCGAAGGGACCTTGTCAGAATCTTCCCCGGGTCTTCATCACCAGCGCCTGGCAACGACGGCCAGGTACGCCCGTGAACTACATTAACACTTACGACGCAGTAACAGGGGAAGGGTCTGCGTGGTACACGGTGTCGTGTGTGTAAAGAATGAATGTCGTAGTAGTTATTTGTTCTTCTTTACCACTTTAGTGTCGTCCCTGGAGTGAGGGGAATCAACACCCACATTTTTTAAAATTCAATATCTCTATCCTGGAGATATCCAGCAGACTCCGTCCACAACACTCCCTCAATCTGAAGACACCTCATTCTCACTCTTACTCACTCCTGGATCATGCCCCCTCTCATTCTTCCCCAACATAACATACGTGACAACTCTAGCTTCAACAAATAAAAACAAGAAATTTATTAAAGCAAGGAGTATATGTAGGAGAAGTGTGTGTGTGTGTATAAGGTGTAGAATGTGTGACGTGTACTCTAAAGTGTCTATAGACTCAGATCAGTGTTCAGGAGTATAGTCATTCTTCATCACTGTGCTGAGAACACACTAGCACCATGTATTCCAGACAAGCAACCTCACCAAGGTGATGCTCCTCCGGTCACGTGAAGACTTCCTCCGTTGTCTCTTGAACCACTAGGATGCTTGGACATCCATGACAAACACTGTCTAATGAGAGTCTTCAATCTGATTCACACTATGAATTTACTCTGTTATTTAACTGATTGTTAATCAGAAAATTATAACACTATTGTCACTGTTACTGGGGAAATCTTAATGGATCTAGTGTCACTGGTTTAAAAGATTCCCCATATTAACAACACACTCTGAATGTTCTGGGTATCAGTATAAATTTGTATGAATGTTCCTGGTATCAGTAGTGTATATCTACAATGTTCTGACTGTTCAGTGCTACACTTATCACTTGCTAAAACATAAATCTCATCAGCATGTCCTGCTCAGCAGAAGTCAGGTTCCTGCAAACCAACTTGGGTATAAGCCCAAATGTAGCGGCCTCTCAGCAACTTCTGTCTTCGAATTCTGAGCCATCATCTTCTAAAATGTGTTAGCTTCACTGTTGAAAATCATAGCACACCTACGTGGACCTGTAAATGGAACCTATAGAATAGAGAATACTATGGTGAGGGCAACTCAATCCTGGCCGGAATTAGGTGAGTGTAGGCCAATAGCAGCACTCAGATCTATAACAGAGATCCGATCTCTGTCATACGGCCAAATAACTCATCATATGATCTGAGACATGGCAACACCAGGAAAGAATAAAGGAACGGGTGGAAACCCAGCAGATTGCCCTACTGGAAGATCCTACCATTTCACATTCCTCTCCTCCCTCTCAACCATCCTTAATCTCTCTAATTATTATTCCACTACATTGTCCTCAACTCCCTGAGTAAAATGATATATCACACAAGCTAGTTGAAGCCACACAATAGAATACTAGTGCCGACGCTCCTATGATACTTTCTAGCACCGCACTTATAGAACATTCTATCATTAATCATAATACATTATATCACCGTACTTATAATACATTATATCACCGCACCTATTATACATTATATCACCGCACCTATAATACAGTATATCACCGCACAGTACTGTACTCTATTCCTAATCATACTCTAGGTTAGATATGATTAGTAGCCTACCATATGCCTATTCCAGTTGCTAATCGAAACTATGCAATCACAGACTGGATCTATGTCCGCGGATAACTATCACCACTTAGACATTATAGTCTCTCTCATGTAACACAACTCGGAATAATGCACCGATCTTAACACTTCAGAATTTTTGGCCGACTCACTCCACTTGTTTACCGCAACTGGGTTTTATATCGGTGCTTGAGTGACGTCACCAAAAAGTCTAGACGCCAATCAGTCCAGAGTCTGGTTTTGTCCTCCTATTCTAGACTAACTGGAGTCAATCTGCGGTCAAATTTGCTTTCATTTGGGGAAATTCTTTGTCCCGTACATCAATAGTTCAACCTGAGAATTCCCCACATCACAGAATCCATCCCGACTTGCATTCAGACATTTCGTCTCCACTTCAAAGGCTACTACCGCCGTGGCAGACGTTTGGCGTTGTTATTCGTTTTCTCGAACAACCCACATCATAACAAAATCGCCGACTGTGTAGACATTTTGACGCGACGTATTTTGTTTCTCAGCTAGAAATGCCGACCGTGTATAGACAGTTTTAACGACGTATTTTTCTCAGTCTGTACAACATCAAAGGGTTGCTGGTGTTTTTGCAGACAAATGTCGGGTCTTGTTTGTCATCGATCGAACTAACAAGTTTATTTCGTGACACACGGAGACCACGAGGAGAGAAAGCAGGACCAACGCGATCTCACTGCGGTTAGCGGTCAGACAGCCTTGGACCGTACGACTCGACAGACGTGGAAAGATAGCAGTGCACGTATTGATTGTATGAGTTGACGCTAGATGAGAGAAAGCCTTTTGAGTATAGAAAGACTGAGTGCATGGTATGTAATATTGCATTCATGAACTGATGTTATTGATATATATATATATAATATTATATATATATATCTATATATATAGTCTATTTAATATCTATATATCGATATGATATATAGATATATATATATACTATATAGATGAAATGGCATTTATCGGCCGAGTTGTAAGCGAATGTCCTGTTTTATGATTGCTGTTTGCTGAGAAGTGCGATTAAAGTAGTGAGAGATGTCACCGTGTGTTATGTACATTCATTCTGTGTGAGTGATTGTTATCACATCTGTTAGTCACCACGAGCCCTTTATTTGATTGCAAATCAGGACTTCTGACAGGTCCGTTGAACGTGGGAGGATCGTCCGGCTTTGGTACATTAAGATCTTGATGTTGAAAAGATAGAACGAAGTGTGTAAATCAGACAATGTTGTATGTTAAAGAGAATGAGCTGCGTAGCTCGTCGTGTTGAAACCAAAGGTCGTGAGCGTGAGTAGAAGAGAATATATAAAGAAGTGGTTAGTGTTACAGTTGTGGAATAACACGTGAAAGAGTTCTGTAAAGCGAAAGAAAGCATTGGCAAAGAAGTGACACTGAAATTGTATTCTGAACTGACGACACAACGACTAAACAAACATACTTGACGGCATACAAACCTACCACATTTAGCTGACAACGCATACACCACATAACATACACATACTAATATTTCCTCTCTCCAAAAGTAAACAGGTTTTTCATCTGAAATTGTACACTACAAAGGTCATTTTTCCTGGCTGTAGAAGACCAAGCAGCTTCTCTCTGGTGCAGTTTGCCAACATACGTCCAGAGCTCCAAATTCCTGTATCACTTAAGTATTTTTTTCTACATACTTTTGTACAGGTCCAGGCCTAAGCTGTATAGTTATTGTGTAATTATTGTATTATACACATATTGTATTTACTAACATTTGATAATTATTCTGTATAAATCCACCGTAACTAGATAGCAAAATTATCATGTCTACGTTACACGATTTCATTGAATCTGGACTAAAGTTAAATTTAACCGGAGACTAGTTAACAAAGTGGAGTGAGGCAAAATTTGCAGAGCATGTCCAAAAGGAAGACAGGGCTACTGAAAGGGAGCTGAGAAAAGCGGAGTTAGAAGCTAGAAAGGCAGAAACAGACGCAGAGCTGAAAAATACAGAGCTAGAGGCTAAAACCATACAGGCAGAAACGGAGGCCGGGATAAGAAAAGCTGAGATTATTGCACAGAGCAAAAGAGAAGAGCTGGAAATTAGTGCAACAAGCAAAAGGGAAGAACTTGAAATGCAGCTAAAGATTAAACAGCTAGAGGCCGAAACATCAGCAGATAAAGAATCTACAAAGTTAGAGATGAAAGAAAAAGAGAATCCATATAAAAAGTACCAAGATTTCGCTACTGGGGACTGCATTGCAGCATTCACCCAAAACTTTGAAACGCTAATGGAGCATTATCAGATCCCAGAGACAGAATGGAATATCATTTATATGAGAAGTTTATCTGGGGGACCTTTAAAAGTCATTGAGACCATCCCCAAAGACTTAAGGAAAAATTATCAGTATATAAAAGCCAAAATTATGGTACATTTCCTGTTAGATGAAGCAGGCTACAGAGAACAGTTTAGTAAGTTAGCTCCAAAACCAACACAAACGTTCTCTGACTACATTTCAGTAGTACAGGATGTATTTAGTAAGTGGTTATCATCAGCTAAAGTTGATAACAATTTTGATAAACTGAAAGATCTGATCCTAAGAGACAAGATCATCTCTTCTCTACCACCTCCTTTTTCGAAATTTCTGCAAGAGTGTGAATGTGAGAGTGTGCAGCAAATAGAAAAGCGTGGGTCGGCGTACTTTACGGCCAATAAAAATTGTTTTGCTAGTGTACTAACAGACACACAATTCGTAGCAGCCGCTACCTATGATAGGTCAAAACCAAGTACCTATAACAGGCAGAAATCCTTCAGGCAACCTATGAGTAAGAACTATCAATGCAAATATTGTAATTTACAACGCAGTGAAAGTGAGATGTGTGACAAACACCCTGGGTATCTCACATATTTGCAAAACTATATAGACAAGCAAGACAGAGAGAGAAAGAGCTACAAACGTTTAACCAAATGTTTTCTTTGCAAAGCGTACGGCCACTGGCGCCATGCCTGTAAAGGAAAGCAAATGATCAGAAAAGCCAACGCAGCATTGTTTGATAGCTCTTCCTCTGATGAAGAACTTGTGGAGAATCAACCAGTTAATGCAGCAGAGACCATTGATGTTTTCCATCTGGAAAAATGTACAACCTGCAACCGCTTCCATGAAGATGGCATGTTAACTTGCGGCCACTCCATACCTATTGCAAATGAGGAAGCCAATTTGGTGATAGACTCCAAAGGCAAGCTCAATATCCATCAAGGTTATGTGAACGGCAAAGTAGCCACTGTTTTACGCGATAGCGGGTGCACTCTTATTGGTTTAAAGAAAGACTTTATCTTACCTGCAGACTACACAGGCAAACATGTAACATGCAGAACTTTCTCAGGTAACATTGAGAAATACCCACTTGCATGGGCATATATTGAAACACCATTCCTAACAGGCAAGGTTAAATGCGCAGCATTATCTAACCCATGTTGTGATATAATTGTTGGTAACCTGCCAGAAGTGAATGATATGCCACATGATTGTATAACATCTTCTTGTGAATGTATTGTATCAAATGCAGTGACTAGATCAGCTGCAGAAATGCAAGCTCAAACTAACCAAACTGAGACTTTAGAATTGTTAAGTCCAGTCATAACACCTCTTAAGACCATGAGGGAAAATTTTTTAAAAGCCCAAAAGGCCGATGTATCATTGGCAAAATATTTTAAACTTGTAGGCCAAAAGCCAAAACAAACAAAGAATGCTAGATGGCACTTTGACTTGAAATGTGGTATCTTAACAAGGTATTACACGAAAGATGCCAATACCATTGCGCAAACGGTGTTGCCAACCGAACACCGCAAAAAAGCATTGCAACTAGCACATGATATACCTTTTGCAGGGCATATGGCCTATGCCAAAACCAGAGCAAGATTACTAGCACAGTTCTACTGGCCAAAGTTCTGCAGTGATATTAAACAGTACTGCAGATCATGTGACATCTGCCAGAAACTTGTAAAAAAGGGAAAACACCCTCAAGCAGAACTGCAAACAACAGATCTTGCAAGTAGACCATTTGAGAAAATTTCGGTAGATATCGTAGGTCCTTTAAACCATGTTACATCAAGAGGCAATAGATTCATTCTAACTGTCATTGATCTATGTACTAGATGGCCTGAAGCAATTCCGCTTAGACATATTACATCTAAGGACGTGATGGAAGTTTTCTTCCATATTTTCGCGAGAATAGGATTTCCTGACACAATTCTATCGGATAGAGGAAGCCAGTTTATCTCTGCTGCCACTCAAGCCTTTAATAAAATGTTAGGTGTGAAACAGTGCTTTAACAGCCCCTATCACCCTCATTCAACGGGTATAATAGAGAAAATGAACGGTGACCTCAAACACATGTTGGCGAAAGTCACCCAGGAATACCCAAATGACTGGGACACCTTTCTACCTGCCATACTTTTCGCTTATCGAGAAGTACCTCACTCTAGCACAGGTTTTTCACCATTTGAGCTAGTATATGGAGCCAAACCTCGCGGCCCATTATCAATTTATCACACTTTGTTAACTGAACTAGAAAATGATCAGAAAGCATTGTCACCTTATGAACATGTAACAACTTTACGTGACAGGATCATGAGATCTTGCATATTAGCAAAAGAATCATTGAGACAAACTGGTTCCATCTATAGAGAATATGCAAACAGAGGAAATAGGACAATAACACTGACACCTGGACAGGACGTACTATTACTTTTGCCAAGTGACAAACATCTTCTGACAGACTCATGGCAAGGACCGTTTAAAGTACTGAGACAAATTTCGACAGTGGACTACGAAATTGCAATAAACAACAAACATAAAATATTCCACATTAACATGTTAAGACCCTGCAGCAAGCACAACCATAGTGGACCACATAGACTCAGACGACACCGACGAAGTACTAGTTCCAGCACTTGACACGACAGATACATTACAAGACATAAAACTATCTCCTCATCTTTCTCAGACTGAGACCGACAACTGCAGACAACTGTTAGAAGAATATAAGTCCATCTTCTCCAATCATCCAGGACAGACAGATTTAGTACAACATCAAATCATATTAACAACTCATGTACCAATAAAATCCAGACCGTATTCGATACCCATACACTACAAGGACAAGTTACATCAGGAAATTTTAGAACTAGAGTCAAACAAAATCATTAGAAGATCACAATCACAGTATTCTTCTCCTATAGTGATTGTCAAAAAGAAGGACAACTCAATACGCTTATGCGTAGACTACAGGAAACTTAATGCAATAACACAGTTAGATTTAGAACCCATGGTTAACTGTGAAGACATACTGACTGAGATGACACACGACAAATACTTCACAAAACTTGACATGACCAAAGGGTATTGGCAAATACCCATGACCGACGATTCCATACACTTGACAGCATTTGCAACACCTTGGGGATTATACGAATGGTGTAAACTACCATTCGGGCTAGTCAACGCCCCAGCAACATTCGTACGCATGACACGACTGTTACTAGCAGACCTACCGAACATACTTTCCTACATGGACGACATCTGTGTACATACTAGGACAATGACAGAACACCTGACAACACTCCGACAAACATTTGAACGTATCAAACAACACGGCCTAACAGTGAAACCATCCAAGGTAGAAATCGCCTATCACGAAATTACATTTCTTGGCTATAAAGTTTGTAATGGATTTGTCACCACAGATGACAATATTGTATCCAAGATTCTAAAATTGTCGCTTCCGACAACCAAAAAGGAAATACGAAGCATGTTGGGTTTACTCAATTATTACAGACGATTTATTCCTGATTTTGCTGGTTTGACAGAAAGTTTTACAAATTTACTAACCAAAGACAAACCAAATAAAATTGTAAACAGCGAGTGCCTGAGACCTGCATTTACAAAAGTTTTGTCATACTTTTCGATCTAATCCTATCCTTAAATTGCCAAATTTGGAAATTCCTTTCAGATTGAGGACTGACGCAAGCTCCATAGCTATAGGGGCGGTTTTGTTGCAGTCTTATGATGACATCCTACACCCAATTTTTTATGTCAGCCGCAAACTGACACCGAGAGAACGCAGATGGTCAACTCCTGAATTGGAGGCTTTGGCTTTAATTTTTTCCATCAAAAGATTGTCTACATATTTGTTAGGTCGTCATTTCATTGTAGAAACAGACAACAATCCATTAATCATTATTAAGACAGGGACACCAACAAACCACAGAATAGCAAGATGGTCTTTACTGCTCCAAGACTTCAGTTTTGAAGTGAGGCACATCAGCGGTACACAAAATACGATTGCAGATTTGCTCTCCAGATGTCCACCCGACACGTCCGAAAATAGGCTACCTATGACTGAGCGCACAGATTAAATGAGTCAATATCTGTGATTACTTAGAGCGCTCAGAAATCACAACCCAGCAAAGTAATGTGTAACATAACTACACATCGCTGGCACACATAACTGTGATAAGGACAGTGTCCTCTTGTTTATTATAAATTATATTTTTAATCCGTAAGCATGGTAAATATATGTGTGATTAGAATGAAGAGTGACAATATTTTAAACACTTGTTAACATTTATACGAACAGTACTACGAGTGATTACAAAACTTACCTGAAGTCAACTTGTGGTAACATCCTCAGTACCTGCGCTTATGAATACGATTGATATAAGCCCAGCAGAGTGTTCAAATATTTTAAATCGTGTGAGAGAGACGACGACATACGAATTCAACACATCCAACAGAACAGTTTCATCGATACTTCCATAGAACATTGTTATCCAAACTTGTGAACGTGTGAACAGTTCATCCGTACTTCCATAGAACATTGTTATCCAAATGTGTGAAATTGTAAACAGTTTAATCCGTACTTCTCCATAACAGTGTAATCCAAACATGTGGAAGGACAATGTGTTACTCCAACATTTTAACACATAAGTTGTGTACTTCCGTTACTTTTTGGAATTAATTAATAAATTTAGAAAATTAGCAGACTATACGATAACTGTCACAAAGTAATGACACTTAATATAACTTTGTGAGACTAAATTTACATATACTTAATTGTATGAGAGGATTTTTATATTTGTAATCTGAGAATCATTGATTGATCAACTTGTTCTCAATAGTACCAACTAGGTCACTATTGACAATAAGCATCAAACTATGACGCTTAGAACTTAACTTACAAATGTACTTTATTTTTTTGAAAGAAAGTAAAAGTTATTCCCCATAGTGTTTCACAATAACATCTAAGGGAAACAATTTGAAATATTGGGACAATGTAAACATGTATATATTACCTTGTTCATAGCGCCAGAACGGCAACACATCGCAAGGTGACATCAACTATGCGTGGACTATAATTACTGAAGTTGTGGACCAGCATGGGATCATCCGACCATATCGGTTGGGGTCTAATGCTGAAGTCATCTTAGAGAAAAGATGACTTGCGGCCTGACATGTCTCTTTTTGTGATTTGTTTTCTTTGTCGGAAGGTAGTTGCGTTGCTTGGAAGACAGCGTAAGTCGCTGATAGTTACCGGACTGGCTAAGTCCGTCAGCAACCTAGGTAAAAATCCAACTAGGGGATTGTACTTGTAGAGTGTAGCTTTATGGCAGCACTGATGAGAAGATATATCATGTAAAATACCCACTATACTTCAACAAACTCCAAAGAGTCACCTAAGATGACAAACGGTGGGTCGATTCTGACTTTTTATTAGTAGATTAACCGAACTTTAAATAGCCAGTAATGAAAGGATATACCTTTCATTCGAGGAGCGGCGGAGAGAGTGTCAGAATCTTCCCCGGGTCTTCATCACCTAGCGCCTGGCAACGACGGCCAGGTACGCCCGTGAACTGCATTAACACTTACGACGCAGTAACAGGGAAAGGGTCTGCGTGGTACACGGAGACCACGAGAAGAGAAAGCAGGACCAACGCGGGCTCACTGCGGCTAGCGGTCAGACAGCCTTGGACCGTACGACTGGACAGACGTGGAAAGAGAGCAGTGCACGTATTGATTGTATGAGTTGACGCTAGATGAGAGAAAGCCTTTTGAGTATAGAAAGACTGAGTGCATGGTATGTAATATTGCATTCATGAACTGATATATATATATATATATATATATATATATATATATATATATATATATATATATATATATATATATATATATATATATATATATATTGAAATGGCATTATCGCCGAGTTGAGCGATGCCAGTTATGATTGCTGTTTTCGAGAAGTGCGATTAAAGTAGTTGAGAGATGTCACCGTGTGTTATGTACATTCATTCTGTGTGAGTGATTGATATCACATCTGTTAGTCACCACGTTCTTTTATTGATTGCAAATCAAGACTCTGACAGACCTGTTGCTCAGGACGCTCGACGAGGACGCGTCAATACGTCTTGGCCAGTATATAACCCGGCCCTGGCGCCTTGGAAACACCTCTGCGTTCCTAAAGCTGACTTTACACATTTCATGTCATGTCTATTATGGTGTCTGTGGCGAATGTGTTACAAATGCAATTCGTAATCCCGCAGACCCCTTTCGAAACACAGCTGCGGAAGATTTGGAAGCAGACTGTCTTGTGTTGGTTTCCCATTCGTCACACCTAGTTATACACATCAAGGAACAGTGTCCTACTTCACATGCATTTGTATAAGGTATCCTTCCTCTAGACATATGCCACCTGAAATGACTGTATTTATGTACCCGCGGGATAGTTTTCTGTGCAAACTATTTTCCCGCCTATTTGCGATTTCTAACTGCCACGGGATTTTAAAAATGTACAGCGGACCTTCTTTTTTTCCGCCCTTATCCGAAGATGGCTAGATATTGAATGTCACTACCCAAGATATAGGGGTAAAGGAGAAGCGTGTGATACCATCAGGTACCATTGGTTCTTGGAACAATTGTCAGCTCTGTGGTCAGATTTACCTCTACCGCCTGAGCCTGACACGGACACGTTGACCTCTCATTCAGGACTTGTGACTTTCTATTTAATAACTAAGAACTTAAATATAACTAAATAAAACAGCCTCAACTCTCGTGAGAATATAAAGCGGGGCGATGCAGTAAACCTGGTCTAATCTTGGTGTCATTGAGAATGCTCATCATCTTGTTATTGATACTTTCACCCGTCTTCTGAAATTGACACCATAGTGTCAAAAGCCAGATTTCGTCAGGTAACATACTCCATAATTAATCTTTCTAGCTGAAGATTTCTTCTTATAATAAACTAACTCACTACCACGCTCAGCATTGTTATTTCTATCTTATCTTCTCTTCTCTTTTATTTCTATGTTTACACTAAGTTAGAATTAGAGATGTTTGTTTTTTTCTGAAATCTTTTTCGGGTATCGACCACATCATTAGGAAGCTGTGTTCAACAGTGATACGCGATATCTAATCTTGAAAATATTTATTTAAATCTGACATTTCTTCTTTCTTTGCAGACTAACAAGCTGTCGTGAAAGATCATCCAATACGCAAATAAGAGATCAAACGAAATTAATTAGTTATGTGGTAACAAACTATTTCAATTATATTTCGGATTTGTTTGTTTATCATGTATAGCAATGCTTTCTACTAGTTTCTGCGACTCACTTAATCAATATCGGTCCATCGTAATCAAGTAACGACACCGCCTGGTTTATTTACCACATTTTTGTCTTTGATCACACTCACCCAAACTCTTCGGGACTTCGGGAGATACAGTAATTAATATATGGACGTTATAAACGGTAAATTCAATCAGAGTACTATCTCACTTGCACACACACACAAACACACATACACACACACTCACGAAAATACGCACACATAGACATGCGCACACATACTTACGCATGTACAAATACGTACGCACCCACACGCACGCACACATGCACACACACAAGGTGTCGTGTGATGATCCAGGCTGTTTCCACTGCATGCTGTCCGTTTTGCTGCGCGCCTCAAAGAGAAGGCTGTACTATCAATTGCCTGCCACCATGAGTATATGGGAATATGACGCTAGACCCATACTGACCTGCCATTAAACGCAACAGACAGGCATGAGTGTCGCATGATGATTGTAATGACCCTGAATATTTTCACACAACCATCACTCTCAGGGTTCTTCTGCAAAGGGCTTTGCTAGGAGTATATGATAGGTACCTTGCCGTCTTGACAGACGATAGTTTGTAAAATGGAATTATACCTCACAATAATACAAAGCCAGGGATGGTACGATGAGTTGCCCATAGAGCATGATCCATCCCTCGGCCTGTCTAGTTTATTCCACTGGAAAGGTAACACCAATACGTCTGGAACAAGAGAAACTTCAGAAACTGCCAGATCAGCAAAGCAATGCAATGCTCTAACTGTCCGCCTGTTGGGGCTTCCATCCTAGACTAGTTTCCGAATAAGGTTTAGGGCCCGGTCAGCCCGGCCATGACATTTAGTCTTTAGTTTGTATTTCCTCGCACTGGAGTACACCCTCACAATTGCGCTCCCCCACCGCTAGGCGTATATATCTTTGAATGAATTGACTGACAGACAAGTAGTGTAACAGAGGGGACTGAGTACAAGGAATTAACGTACCTAGGTCAGCATATTCTGTAGTTCCACAAACCAACATGCCAGTGATTTCGGGTGAGGTCGTAGCACTAGTAACAAACGCGCAATTAAGTAGAAGAGTACAGGAGGAGGTCAACCAAGTGTATTTCGTTTGGTCGGTGGAAATAAATAAATTAGTACGTGGGAAACAGAGCGGAACGTGAGTCGCGAACATCTTTCTGTTAATCTTGTCACACACAAAAATTACAGGTTCCAGAAGTGCGTATCGAAACTATAATATTCTACAAAAAGCGAGTTGCATCAGCCGCATACCAAACGTAAAATATTTACTGTAAGGGTATTTACTGTAAGGTATTTACCATAAACGTATGGATATTTACTGTGTGACAGTAGAATAAATGAGAAAAGGGAAAGTAAATGAGTCCCTGGATGACTGTATAAAACAACAAAATCTGTTGAAGGATATTGGGCAGTGTCAGACAGGGGTTTTATTGGTAAAATTAATCGATAGATCGTTTGACATCAACTTAATCCAAAAATATTCCCCCAACACGAGAAAGCAGTGAAGATAGTGTAGAGGAATTTTATAATGACATTGAGAATACTATGAAAAAAATGTAAAAAGTCAGAAATAAACATCATAATGGTGACTTGGAAGAACGAAACGAGAGAGGATACAGACGTGTAGAATGGGTAAAAGAGCATGATTGCCGGAAACACCTGGTTTAAGCAACATCCAAGAAGATTATGAACATGGTGGAGTACTGACAGTAGGCTTAGAAACCAGATTGATTGCATCCTGATTAGCAGAAGATTTCGAAATGCGCTAAGAGTCGCAAAAACAGTTCCAAATGCAGACTGTTACAGTGATCACAGATTTTGTAAGGCACATTGCAGGTAAAGTTAAAGAAAATCAAGTATACTCTAGGAAACACCAAATATGATCTGTGTATATTGAAAAATGACAAGGAAATACAAGAAAATTTTAACATGGAAGTAAAGAACACATTTGATTATTGTCTGATCTAGAGATTTTATTTCAAGATGTGGATGATCAAATCAATGGCAAATACTGAAGAATTAATTCAGTTTGGCCGCAGAAACAACTATCCCAAAATTTAAAAAGTAGGTCGTAAGAAATGGATGACTGAAGAAATTTTACAAAAATGCAACAAAAATAATCATGACAAATACGAGGTTAAGTTAATAAATAAATCACAAATGGCTGTAGAAAAATAACTAAAGATGATAACAATTTGAAACCAGTTTATTTTTGTACATACATTGTCCCTTTATTTCTCAACATAATTTCAACCAACATTGATGCACGTATTACATTGTTTTATCAGACCTCCCAAACCGGCTGCATAGAACTGCGTGCTTTTTTCATTGACCTATCATCCCACAGAACTATTTGACTTACTTATTGACTCACCCTCGTAATGTTTTCTACCTAGCTATGCACCGCTTTACGGGACAAACATTTGTCAGCATAAACAGGAAACCCACCTTGGCGGGAGACATTTCGCCAATGACACCGAAGTTGAATATGAAGTGAAAACGTGGTTTAGAATGGTTGGAATGTGATCAACGTCGAACAATTAGTATAATGAGCCACATTACGAAGAATTTGCAATGAATCATCATGCAAAGAGTTAGGAAGAAAATACAACCCGAAATAGGAGAAGAACAATGTGGGTTCGTAGAAGGCAATTGGGAGATTCAGCGGCGAAGTGGCCAAGCCGCCTGACTCGGCTACGAAGGCTGTGGGTTAGATTCCAGGCCTCGTCCTTCGGTTCACGAATGCATTATTTTCGAAGAATCCTGGGGGTCGTCGCTGGAGCTACGAAGTTCTTGCTTTTTGCGACGTTTTCCGCGCAGCGGAAAAAGACTGAGCAATATGGGATAAAAACCTGGTGCAATGAAGTCGACCCTGTCGACTTTTATGCGACTTTGTTAAGAAGACAAGAGTACAGTAAATGCTGAGAGCATTAATTGAACGTTCTATAGAAGTAACCAAAGACCTACATCTTTGTTTTATTGACTGCACAAAGGCTTTCGATAAAGTAAGATAGTTCGACATGATAGAAATGCTTCCATATCTACAAATTGATGAGAAAGACCTTTGACTTGCAAAATACATATTTTGGAAACATGCTGCCATACTGTTTGAAAATTAAGTAGGTCAATATCAGCCTATCAAGAGAGGTGTGAGACAGGGTTGTAATGTCGATGTGGCTACAACGATGTTGGAAAAAAAAAAACACAACTAATTTCTATTATTAGTTCGGAGCATATGTTTAGTAGGTGCTCATCATTGCTATTATATTCTGTCTCTGCGTCATTGTATGTCCCCATGCAGTCATCTCACGGTGTTCTTCTTGTGTCTATTCGTCCATTGAAATCACCCATCACAATAAGTTCATCTGTCTCACTGACATTGTTTAAAGTGTCTGCAACGTTGTCAAAAATTCGTCTTTGCCTTCATCGCTGTATGTATCGTTACACCTGGCGTATGTTTTTATAATAGTCGTTGTTTTACTGCCTTTTCTGATCTGTATTAGTATTGTTCTTTCTGAAATAAATTTAGTGTTGATAATGGCTTTTGCTTTTTCGGAATGTAATAAAAAACCCACTCCATGTTTCGCATTTGCTCGCTGCTCGACACAACTCCATAATAGAATGTAATTTTCGTGTTTTCGTTTTGTGTTCTGTGCCTTTTTCCTCATATCTGCAAATCCTTATATTTGAATATTTGATTTTTTTTATAAACAATATGAGAGCTGGTATTTTATCTCCTATTCCACTAACATTCCAAGTCCGGGATATCTCCTGACTGTTTCCTACTTTAGCTGCTGTTATTCGCTTGTTCGGTGTGTTTCTGGTGTGAGCGCTGATTGAGTGACGCTTCTCTTTCAATATCCTCCATAATTCTCGAGCAATATTCATCTCATCTCATCGTGTTCCTCTTGTACCTTGCAGTATCGAGGTGAAGTATAAACAGCGGGAGAATGCCCGCTTATGGGTTTCATGTATTGATATTTCCATGGACTCTGTTAGTTCCTGCGTCCACCCTTACCGGTGTGCTGGATTTGTCGTAGGTTCATTCAAGGTCCCTATTTACTGCGATCAGACTTAGACAGCTTATAGTTTCACAACACCCCATCACACTTCACTTATAGATGATGTCCTAACTGCCCAGACATTCTCAACAAACACATACATACACACGCATGCACATGCGAGCACACACACATACACATATTTCACAAGAGGGCTCTAAATAAAAACCTTAAAAGTATGTTAGAAATTACAATTAACATGCCATTGTTTTGTAACTTGTTAATATTGTTGTTAAGGATCTCAAGAGCGTTAAACACTTGACATCACGGTAAAGACGAACATGATGATGTTGAAATGACAGTTTAAAAATGGCCGCCACACTTTTGACATGCACCAAAGAGGATCAGCGTTCTGTTATCCGTGAAGGGGTGAAACCTAGAGAAATTCATCGGCGAATGAAAGTCCAGTATGATGATGCATGTATGTCAGTCAAGCTAGTGTATGAGTGGAGTAGGACATTTCAAAACCGCGACACTTCTGTGAAGATTATCAGCAGGTGGTGCATGAGCGGTTACACACGCGACCAAGAGAATTTGTTTCTACAGGAATCCCAGCCTTTATCAGCACTGGAGGACTTGCACTGAACACAGCGGTGGCTACATCATTGGCACCTTTCCGTCTTGACAGACGATAGTTTAGTACACTGTGCTTCAAAAAGGCTTAATAATTACAATCCATTGCGGTGGTGACTGTTAAGGCCAATTTGTGCTCTAAATCTTCGTCCACAGTGGATGCATGTGAAAACATGGTCATTTTCACCATCATGCACCATCTTACGTCTCTCATGGTTTGTGTGTGCTTTATCTGCAATCATTTTCTCCTTTGTCTTTATTCCATTTCTGATAGTTGCCCTCCATGCAACACGTTCAGTGGTGATTTGCTCCCAATGTGCATTATCAATGCCTATATCAATCATGTCCTGCTTACACACATCTATGTATCGTAGTAGTGGCCGACCCTGAGATCTCCTACCCATCTGTGAGTGGCACCTTGCAGTCTTGACAGACCAAAGTATGTGAGTTGGAATGTGGCCTAAATTTCATCACAATCCCTGGGCAGAGCTTCAGAGAAACATGTGGAGCCCAAATGACATGATCCCTCTCTCGGCCTAGCCTTGTGTATTCCAGAGGAATGGGTAACCAATACGTCTGTAATTCACCAAAAAAGATGTCCTTTGGTATTCGTCCATCATCCATCCTCCTAACGTGTCCTATACATCTAAGTCTACGAAGACTGGGAATGGAATACACCATCACACAACCTGATCTTTTCAATACTTCAGTATTTGTGATTTTGTCTTGCCACTTAATACCAAGCATTCTTCGCAGACACCGCATTTGAAATCTGTTTAAACGTTTCTCTTGGTGTGAGTAAGCTTGACTACATCGATACATGATAGTTTATACTTTGGTTATTCAGTTTAAAAAAAAAATGAAACAAAACATTGAAGATGTTCATTTTGTGTATCTGTATTGCCTAGAAAATACTAAATTGCCCATCTATTGCAGCTCTTCGTGCGGGTCAAGCCGTATAATATGCCAATATTCTTGTTTGGCGTGGACCAACATCCGACACGCTAACACATTTCCATGAATTAATCAACGAACACTAGCAGTAGAACTGATCAACTTCACTAGAACACGATCACAAGTGATAAAATAACGTTGCAGTTAAAGCCATCGTCAGCACACAAACAACTACATACGTACATGAACAACTCTACATGAACATCTATATAAAAGTTACTCATATGTTTCCTTCTCATAGACTTGACTAGTGTGTAGCTCAACGCCTCGCGTACAGGTTATGCAAAATGACATGTTTTCAGTTATTGCATTGAGACAAACGTTTTACTCTTCATGACACAAGGGAGCTCTTTTGAAGTATTTTGTACAATAAATGAAAAATCCCCGAAGACACTGATTTAGCAAACATATCCAGGCGAACCTTCTGGCCTAGAGAGACAACAGTGGAAGATAAACTCTATGGACCGCTGAATGAACTAAAAAAGACTGTTAGATTCATACAAGAGACAACATTGCAGTTATAAACATAATGTAGGCGAACGAAAGAAGAAGAAGAAGCAAACGGGAAAATTCAACAGTTAAAGCGGTAATAAATGCAGTAACTGTGACCATACTGTATGGAGCGACAAAATATCCTGCAGGTCATTGCACAAGAAGATTCGTCTGCTCTAGTCAATTCAGCTTATGTTATTAGTGATGCTAACATAGTTTTATTTGCTCTCGTCAATTTTGTTGTTATATGTTCTTTGGTTTGTGTGTGCGGTATTATAGCTAACATTATCAATCTGACAGTGTTTTTAAAAGTAGGTTTCTCTCACGCAATCAACATCAGCTTCTTTGGGTTGTCAGTCTCGGAGCTCTGCTGTGTGCTGACCTTGATGTGGCAGACTATAGGCCTCAACCCTCTTGTTTTCAATGCTGGGGCCTTTTGGGTTCCCCTGGATTTTGTTTATTTAACCGCGTCTTGGCCACACAATATGTTTTGTCGAATAACAAGTTACATTACCATCTTTGTCACATTAGAGGGATGTCTGTGTATTACATTACCTCTGAAAGTCAAAGCCATCTTCTCCCCCGCCAAAACAACGGTTGCAGTGGTTCTCATATTCCTGCTGAACATTGCCACCCTGTTATCGGAGTATGTTACAGTCTACCTGGATTTGACTTTATCCCCGGAATCCAACAGAACGATGCTGGCAGTACACTTCAGACCTGGTAGAGAGAAAGTTGTTGGTTTATTCTACATGATGAACTGTGCAACAGGCATGGTATCATTTGTAGGAACTGTTATAGTCGCGGTTTTCTTGATCTTCAAACTCAGGGAAGCTTCAAAATGGCGGCAGGAGGTAACTTACGGCAACCATCACCATGGGAAAGTGTCAAACCGTGACAAGAAGACACTTAAGATGGTTGCTGTCATAGCGTGTGTCCTCATCAGCTGCTATTCTCCCGGCATCGTGGTCAGCTTGATGACTTTTGTGGAATCGGAGTTTGATGTTGGCATGAGATATTCTAACACATTCATGTCAATGTGGTCTGTCGGAGGTGTGTTCCAGGCCCTGAATTCAAGCGTCAATATTATATTTTATTATCGGATGAGTTCCAAGTATCGTGAGACGTTTCATGAACTGTTTCTATATACTGTTGTTAGGACAAAGGCTTAAGGCATGTAGATTATCTTTAAATTCCATGTCACTTCGTAGCCATTGTTTGGACACGCCGCCTTTAATCCTCTCCCGGTGGGAAACAACTCTCCTGGTAATTCCATCAAAAGGACTAATGCAGGAATGAAAACAGATTGAACAAATAAGAAAACTTATTCGATGTCAGTTGATCGTGGTCGTCCAACCGGTCCACTGCAGAAGCTAGTTCCCGTCACGGCTGATTGAAGAGACTCTCGATCCTTTGCCAGCTCCCTTGTCTCACGCTGTTCATGCCCAGGGTGAGTTCAGTGCCCTGTGTCCATGTTGGAGCTGGTTGACACTGGCCTGGTCTTGCGGAGACTTTGCCTTCCATCACTGATATTTCTGAACCAGGCTAAGACCTAATATCTCCACAGTGTTTCCGTACAAGAGACCTGGTGTTGTCTATGTGGCAGCTCTCTTCTATATTCAAAGTTATTAAATAATTCGCATTTATTGTATCGCCCTTGAGTTGTTACTTTCAGCAATTGATTTACATCGTCGCCGTCATCATCCTCATCAGTGGCAGTCAGCGTGTCTGAACAGATAAGAGCGCTCGTTCTTAAACATCTGGTGTGCTGATGCCGAGGTAGCGGGTTTAACCCATACACCGCACAATTCGACTAAAATGTTGACTTCTCGTCCTTGACTTTGGGAAGTAAATTACAAGTACCTCTGAAGTCGGAGTGGGTTCGTCTCATGGCGAGGGATACTGGTAATAAGAAAAGCTCCCACCTGAGGTTGCCAAGAGCAGCTACACTTGCATTTGATACGAGCCACTTCTCGGCTGTTTTCTTGAGTATCCAGGGACTTTTTCTCCAATCAGCTTAAAAAATATTTTGCACATCCTTTACAGGACATCGCTGTCAACATCAGCATCTTTGAGCTGATTGTTGATTTCTTGGCAAGATTACGCTCAGTAGTTTGCCATTGCTTTCTGAGCGACCGGCTCCATACTCTCATAAGTCACTGGCGCGACTCGAACCGCTTCCAATTCTCGTGCGCTCACGTCAACCACGAGAGTATTCAGGGTTACGGAGAAAGCTGCTATATCCTCGACCAGGGAGTCCGACCCAATCAGATTACAAGAGACATGTACCAAGTCTTCTCATCTGAATCTGGAGTGTAAGGGATTTGAACCTGTACGCACCATTAATTATCAATGTTAGTCAGCTCGACCTCTGACAGGTTCCCATGTTGTCCCATGGTTGCCAGGAAATGTCTTAGGAAGTACACGATGACGGCGTGAGACTGACTACATCAACACTGAGTGCGGAGGGTCTATAAATAATCGGATCTAGCACCATACGCCCAATGTACGTGAAGGCGCGGAAAAGGCTTCTTTACTGTTGAAACTGTACTCAGCATCATCATCGCGTGCCCTGACAGCTGACGTAGGCGTTTAAACCTTTCTTGATGCTCTGGATCATTTCGTTTGATTATATACCCCTAAGACAGTCCTTCCAGTCCTTCCGGCATCATTTCTATGCGGCTTCTACCTCTGTTCGTTCCAGTCGTATTTTTCAATGTTTCAGGTTTCTTTTTATGATCGACAACGCTGTTTCGAAGTTATAATTTATATTATACTAGCTGACCCACCCGGCTTCGCCCAGTCCCTGGTGGGGAGCATCTAATTTAATTCATATAAGTAGTCATATAAGTTCTCGTTCCCGTTACCGACTGTCTGTCTGTCTGTCTGTCTGTCTGTCTGTCTGTCTGTCTGTCTTTCTGTCTGTCTGTCTGACCCGGCCCGGCATCGCCCAACTCCTGGTGTGGAGCATCTAATTTAATTCATAAAAGTAGTCATATAAGCTCCGGTTCCCGTTCCCGACTATCTATCTGTCTGTCTGTCTGTCTGTCTATATGTCTGTCTGTCTGTCTGTCTGATCCGGCCGGCTTCGCCCAGCCCCTGATGGCGAGCATCTCATTTAATTCATATAAGTAGTCCTATACGTTCCCGTTCCCGACTGTCTGTCTGTCTGTCTGTCTGTCTGTCTGTCTGTCTGTCTGTCTGTCTGTCTGTCTGTCCGTCCCTCCCTCTCTGTCTGTCTGTCTGTCGGCCTGTCTGTCTAATCATTTATTGGTTGCAGTTAGAACAACATTAGATAAACGAAGACCAACTTACAAAAAGCATTAGAAAGAGCACTTGAAAGGTCTTTACATCTTCCCCAACAATTAACTTGGGTAAATGGAGCGCCGGCAGCAGCATCAGCAGAAGAAGGAAAAGGAGGAATAGGAGCTGGGAGGAGGAAGAGGGAGGTGGAGGAGGGAGGAGTAGGAGGGAGGAAGAGATAGGCGGAGAGAGGAGGAGGAGGGAAGAGGAGGGAGGAGGAAGGAGGAGGAGAGTAGGGAGGAATAGGAGGGAGGAGGAGGGATTAGGAGGAGGAGAGAGGAGGTAGGCGAAGGAGGAGGAGGGAGGAGGAAGGAGAAGGAAGGAGGAGGAGGAGGGAGGAGGAGGAAGGAGTAGGAAGGGAGGAGGAGGAGGTAGGAGGAGGAAGAGGGAGGGAGGAGGGAAGAGGAGGAGGAGGAAGAGGAGGAGGGAGAGAAGGGAGAGAGGAGGCAGGAGGAGGAGAGCAGGAGGGAGAGCGAGGGATGGAGGAGGAGGAGGAGGGAGGATGGAGGAGAGGAGGAGGAGAGGAGGGAGGAAGGAGGAAGAGGGAGGGAGGAGGGAGGAGGAGGGAGGAGAGGTAGAGGGAGGAGAACGCGGGAGAGAGGGAGGAGGAGGAGGAGAAGGGAGGAGGAAGGAGGAGGAGGAGAGAGGAGGAGGAGGGAGGAGGCGGAGGGAGGAGGTGGAGGGAGGAGGCGGAGGGAGGAGGAGGGTAGGAGGAAGAGGGAGAAGGATGAGGGAGGAGAAGGAGGGGAAGGATGAGGAGTGGAGGAGGAGGAAGAGGGAGGAGGAGGAGGGAGGTGGAGAGAGGAGGAGGGGGAGGAGGTAGGAGGAGGAGGGATGAGGGGGAGGACGTAGGATGAGGAGGGAGGAGGAGGAGTAGGAGGAGGAGAGAGGAGGAGAAGGGAGGAGGAAGGAAGAGGAGTGATTAGGAGAGGAGGAGGAGGAGAGGGAGGAGGAAGAGGGAGAAGGAGGAGGGAGGAGGAGGAGGAGGAGGAGGGAGGAGGAGGAAGAGGGAGGAGGAGGAGGGATGTGGAGGGAGGAGGAGGGAGGAGGTAGAGGGAGGAGGAGGGAGGAGGAGAGAGGATGAGGAGGGAGGAGGAGGAGGGATGAGGAGGATGGAGGAGGAGAGGGAGGAGGAGGGGAGGAGGAGGAAGAGGGAGGAGAAGGGGGAGGAGGAGGAGGGATGAGGGGGAGGACGTAGAATTAGAAGGAGGGAGGAGGAGGGAGTGGGAGGAGAGAGGAGGAGAAGGGAGGAGGAAGGAAGAGGAGTGATTAGGAGGAGGGAGGAGGGCGAGGAGGTAGGAGGAAGAGGGAGGAGGAGGAAGGAGGAGGAGGAGAAAGAGTGAGGAGGAGGAGGGAGGAGGGGGAGGGGAAGAGGAAGAGGGTAGGAGGAGGGGAGAGGAGGAGGAGGAGGATTTTAAAGCATATGCCTGTAGACAACTGCAGCGAAAAGGTGGGTCTGTCTATCTATCTGACCCGGCGTGGCTTTGCCCAGTTTCTGGCGGGTAGCGTCTCATTAAATTCATGCAAAAAAAAAGTAACTTAAATGAATGTCCTTCCACACACCATCCATTATTTTTAATGAAAACTCTTTCTAATCACCTGCATGACTACAGTAACTTCTAAAGCATAAAAAGATGAGTTACAATGTTATGCATTGTGCATTATTTTTATGAAAACTTTGAAAATGCCTTAAAGATTGTATCATTATATATTATAACTCATATGCCGGTACATAACTATAGACACAGAGTTTATAAATCTTTGAAAACGATGCAACAATATGACTATAAGTTATACAGAAAAGTTATTAAAAGTTATGCCCCTTGAAATAACTTTTACAGAGTTAAGTCCCCTTGCTGTATAGAAATTATCATGAAAAATGGAAAATTAAATAATTTTCAGTAAGCAGCCGATTTCACACTAAAAAAATATAACAGTTGGCTGCGCTGGAATGAAAGGAAGACGTGTAGAAAATTTCATCTCAATCGGATGGGCCGTTCGCGAACGCATAAAAGACATACGCACATACAGACGGAGATTGCCTTTTATATATAAGATTTAGTGTCTTCTTCCCAGTTTAATGAGTGTTCTAAGTCATCTTTCCACATGTCCCGAGTGGTATGACTCGACTTATGTGACAATTGTGCAAGATTAAGTGAAATACTAACTCGAAATGTTATGATCTATATTAAATTTAATAATGTATATTCCTATATACTAAAATCTTGCAGGGTTTAGTGTAATAGTAGACATTTTGTTCATGTCAGATCTTAGTCAGATATGACTGAGCTACCGTATGACAGTAAACAATACTACCTGCTTTCTGTTCACGCCGAATGTTGTGCGGCGATCACCAAACCTGACACCCCACATTGTGGCAACGGCAGTAGTATCTTACGTCCTAACTGATTATGACTTCTGGATTGTGGTGCTGGAGTGACCCCAATCCAGCTGGATTAGGGTTAGGGGTTAGGGGTTAGGGTTAGGGTTTAGGGTTAGGGGTTAGGTTTAGGGGTTAGGGTTAGGGTTAGGGGGTTAGGGTTAGGGGTTAGGGTTAGGGTTTAGGGGTTAGGGTTAGGGTGTTTTGTCTTCTCCTAATGATACTTTCTGGATTGACCTCGCTGGATTGCCCCCAATCCAGCTCGGGGCCAGTGCGGTTTGGGTAGGGTAGGTACTTAGGTCATATGTAAGGGGCGATACATCTAATAAAAGACATGTTTTTCTAAGGGCAGATAACTGATTGGGTGTATAATATTTTAAATAATTTAAAAAAATAAAATTAAAATTAATAAATAAACAACAATCAAGGGCGCGCGGGAGCAGGCGGCGGGCGCAGGAGCTAGCACGGCCGAGCGGTCGCATGGGGCAGTCGGGTCAAACCCAGTAAAACAGTGTCTTGTAGTAACCAATTGGCCGGTCATTGCTGAGTGACCACAGGACTGGTCAGTGACGAGTGCAGGTGGTTGGGCTAGGCGGTTCGAACCCTCGAGCCGCGCCGGGTGTCACATGAAAATTGTAATAAGTAAAAAGGTAAATATGGCTTGTATATGATCTGTAGTGGGCGTAGTGGCTTATACACTATCATCATATAGATTACACCTCTTCAAATGAAGACCTTAAAACAGTAAAGATGGCCGGTAGTAACGGTTGTAAGGGGTATGGCTTTGTGTTATTTGTTGTTAAAATGTGGTTGAGTGAGCGGAGAAGTAGCTAAAGAAGTGCTTCCGAACAATTTAAAGGGATGGGCGAGTGGCGAAGTGGCTAAGTAATGCGTCGGTTCCTTGCTAAGAGACAGAGGAGTTGCTAGATAAAGGTTCGAGGTCGTTTTCAAGGGGTTGGTGAGTGTACAAATAGCTAAATAACTGCTTCTGATCCTTGTTAAGAGGTGGGCGAGTGGCGGATTGGTTGGATAATTACGCCCGTTCCTTGGTAAGAGCCAGGGTGATCGAGTGGAGAAGTGGGTAAATATAGGCATGGAGGTATACCACCGACACATTCAACGCATAATTTCGGCGTCGGTCGTCAGAAGACCAAGGATATTTTCATTATATGTCTATTGTAAAGGGGTCGACTGTTTGTTATAACGGGGTTACTATTATCTATAGTGGCTGGTCCTTAAATACTATCAGCATACCGGTTACAGCTCTTCAAATGAAAACTTTGAAAGTGTAAAGATGGCCGATGGTTTTAGTGGGTATGACTTTGTGATATTCGTTGTTAAGGGGTGGGGTGAGTGGATGAGTAAATAGATAAACGCTTCCGAACACTATCATCGGGTTCGAATCCCAGTGGGGTGGTCTAGTGGTAGAAGAAATATTGACATTAGCTGGTTACTTAGTTGTGATTTCGAGCTCTGGTGTTATTAACCCGGCTATGTTTAGAAAAGTAGAGGTGGTGTGCTGGTTTCGGAGTATGTTTAGGGGGTACCCCAGACACTGTGGAAGTGACAGGTTCGAATCTCGGAACTTTGTCGTGGGTAAGATTTCCAGTCATCAAGGTGTGGGTGTCGTCGCGGCCACAAGTCCCACCGCTGATGAAAAACACAGGCAGCAGATTTCACCCTTGTACCTAGGCGGCACAAAATATAAGCTAACTTAACATTCAGAATATGACCTGAACAGGTGTTGCCAAAAATCAATACTTATTCTCATAACGGCTAATCCAGAGGATTATCGTCCTCGTAATGACCAAGTCAGGTTAATAATATTTCTTATATCTCCGCCATTGCAAATAGTTCGCGATATTAATAAATGTTCATATAAAGGTTGGAAGGGGATTAAAAGATTAACACCTATTGTCGGGACATCCAATAAAAATCAATAACACTACCCTCGATTTTTCTCATAATTGCCGATTGGAGATTATGGGCTAGGTGTATGTGTCCTTATTTAGTTAAAACAGGTGGTATGAGTAGGAGATATCACAAACAGTATCAGCATGTGCCACTCTGATCTTAAATATCAGTAGTTCGTTATTCTTGTGACATTGAAAACGCTTGTGGCTTAAAGACGGATGGTGTACTATGTTATTGGGTGGTGTATATAGATTGACCAGTATGTGAAGTTGATAAGGTCACCCCTGCCAGCACATCGTAGCTGTGTTGTGACTTGTCGCCAATTACATCCGGGTGTAAAAATAACCAAAAATATTTCACATCAACTCAGACATGCCTCTATATAGCTGCACTGCGAACATGGCTAGAGTCTACTTTAGGAAAGTATCGTGTATCTGTGTATACGGGTTTACCACTGCTTATAGATGTGTGCAGTATTATTAGAAAGCGGCCGTTATGTCTACATTATCAAAGTATGTTGCCTTACAGAGCTGGTAGAGAATCTATGTGTCTGCTACGTTGTATGTTTTGTCATGTTGCCTTGTAGTATTTGGAGGGAGTTTCATGCGGTTGTCTAGTGAACTTTTTAAAAACTATGTCTCATTATCCACAACGCCACTGGCATTAGATGCTTTTCAACTTGTCTGCTCATTGACCACGCTTCACAGTCATACTAAAGTACGGGTTCTATGTAGTACTTAAACACTCCTTTTATTTCTCATTACAGTTGTCAACTTTATATTAGTCAGTATGTTTTCCAATTTGCAAAAGACAACCTTCATCACAGCGATTCTTGTTCCAACGATTTAAAGCCACCTCCTATCAGACATTTTTTTCTTTCCTTTTATGCTCACGGCTACCGTTTCCCCATTTCAAGCTCCATGTCTCTACTCGTATGCATTAGTGTGGTAGAAGTAAACCGATAACGCACAAGATAGACGTATATTATCACACTGTATATGAACATGTGGGAAACGGCTACATCCGGGCAAAGAGGGCGTTGTATCTGTCACATGCGTATGGATACAGCCGAGACACGTGGTTAAGAGGGATACTACAGAAAAAAAACGGTATTATGTTGGCGATCGAACCAGGGGACATAATTCGTGATGACCACCATGTACGGGAGTGATTCTGCCCCTCGTCAACAGGGCGTCGGAGGTTTAAAAGGGTGTTCATTCTCTCGCTTTTCTATTTCCCAGTCGTCATAGGGTCACCAAGTAACAGTAAAGAACACGAAACTACTACTACCAAGGCCTCTATACACCACAAGGCAGTTTCGAATATAATATACACAACTATAATCAAGTCATCACAGTATTCAACTAACCCGTTCTCATAGACATAGAGGAGAGATGTGAGCACCGAGGCCAGTTGGGGGAGGTGTACCTTTTACTTAACATCTATCGGGTCATACACCGACGAGTGTTTCTTCTTCTTCTTCTTCTTCAGCATTCCGAGCCATTGAGGTTCTTTGCTGCAAATACAATCTGTCTCCATTCGTCTCTCTGGTGGACCTTCTCTTGCCAGTCGTTGATTCCAAGTGCTTGTAGGTCTGTATGTATATTATCTCTCCACCGCCTTCTTGGTCTACCTCGGGGTCTACGGTCATTTATTTCCTGAGTGTAAGCGAGTTTTGTTTCCCTATTATCTTCCATTCTTTCTATATGCCCCAGCCATTGTAGTCTATTAGCCTTCATGATACCAGTGATTAGCGGGGACTTAAACAAATCATAAATGTCTTTGTTACTTCTTCTTTTCCACTCTCCACTTTGTGTATCCCTAATGGGTCCAAAGATGCGTCTTAAAATTTTGTTCTCAAAGGTTTGTAACAAGGCTTCGTCTCCTTTCGTTGTACTCCAGGTTTCAGAGCCATACAGCACCACTGGTCTGATCAGTGTTTTGTATATTGTGATTTTGGTGTTACGAGATAGCGCCTTTGATTTTAGTAGATGTTGTAGTGCATAGTATATCTTATTTCCAGAGTTGATTCTAGTTTGTATTTCTTCCCTTATGATGTTGGAGCAGTTGAAGATTGTACCCAGGTATTTGTATGTTTCCGTTCTTTTAATGGTATTTAATGGACGAGTGTTTAGCTATATTTATCATATAATATTACCCGTGAACACAACAAGCTTCCCCGGATCAGTCTTAGGCTTCTCATATAACATGACATATCACGTACCCGCTGTCCTTTCATTAATTCTTCTGCCTGGCCAAAGGGGGTCTTTGCATCTTTCCGCAGAAACCTAGTTCCAATGCTAATATATGTTTTTCAATGTGTCGGCTCATTACCAGATTTCACATCCTGACAAAAGTACAGGTTCTATGTTCCACTCCAACAGTCAAATAAGAAAAAAAATGTTAGCCAAATTATTAAAATGTTGGCCAAATATTGAAATATATCGACCAGACGTATAAAATATAGTAAAATTTGTTAGCCAAACTTATAAAACTCAGGGTCAAAATAAGAAATATCTCAACCAAGCGTATAAGAAATAGGAAAAAGGCTAGTCAAACTAATGAAAATGTTGGCCAAATACAGAAATATCTCGACCAACTTATAAAATGTAGGAAAAATTGTTAGCCAAACTGACAAAACTGTTAGCCAAAATAAGAAACGTCTCGGCCAACTTATAAAATGTAGGAAAAATTGTTAGCTAAACTGACAAAACAGTTGGTCAAAATAAGAAACGCCTCGACTAACATTATAAAAAGTAGGAAAAATTGTAACCAAATTAATTTAAAAAGGTGACCAAAATAGGAAATATCTCGACCAAACTTATGAAAAGTAGGAAAATTGTTCGTCAAATGTGACAAATATTGGGCAAGTAGGAAATCATGTTAGCCAAATAGGAAAAATATCGATCAAACTTATAGATGTCTCGGCCAAACTTATAAAATGTATGAACATTTGTTAGCCAAAGGTGAAAAATATTGACCAAGTAATGAAATATCTCATCCGAATTTATAACAAGTAAGAAAATATGCTAGTAAAATCAAGAAATATGTCGACTGAAGTTATACAATAGGCGAAACGGTGGACAAACTTATAAAGATGTCGACCGTTATAAGAAAATGTATTACCCAAATTAGGAAAAAATATTGACCAAGTTTTGAAATATCTCGACCAAACTTACAAAAAATAGGAAAATATGTCGACTAAAGTAGGAACATTTGTTAGCCAAAGATGAAAAATATTGGTCAAGTAAAGAAATATAGCATCCAAACTTTTAAAATGTAGGAAACTTTATTAACCAAATGTGAAAAATATTGTCCAAGTAAAGACATGTTACAACTAATCTTATAAATATCTCAACCATACTTATGAAAAGGAGGAAAATGTGTTAACCTAATGGGGAAAATATTGGCCAAGTGAAGGAAAAAGTTACACAAAACTTATAAAACTTAGGAAAATGTGTTAACCTAATGAGAAAAATATCGACCAATTGAAGAAAAAAGTTACACAAAACTTATAAAACTTAGGGAAATGTGTTAACCTAATGAGAAAATATTGGCCAAGTGAAGAAAAAAGTTACACAAAACTTATAAAACTTAGGAAAATGTGTTAACCTAATGAGAAAAATATTGACCAAGTAAAGAAAAACGTACACCAAACTTCTGAAAAGTAAGAACATTTGTTAACCAAATGGGAAAAATATTGGCCAAGTGGAGAAATATCTCAACAATACTTATGAAAAGGAGGAAAATGTGTTAACCTAATGAGAAAATATCGCCCAAGTGAAGAAAAAAGTTACACAAAACTTATAAAACTTAGGAAAATGTGTTAACCTAATGAGAAAAATATTGACCAAGTAAAGAAAAACGTACACCAAACTTCTGAAAAGTAAGAAAATTTGTTAACCAAAAGGGAAAAATATGTGGGCTAAACTATGAAATATGTTGACCGAACTAAGAAAGTGTGTTAACCAAAGAGGGAAAAATGTTGGTCAAAACATGAAACATCTCGACCAAACTTATAAATATCTCGTGTAAACTTATAAAAAAAAAAAGTAGGAACAAATATTGCTTCTGTAGTTATGTCAAACGTGTCTTGAACTTTTATCTGAGCAGACATTTCACAAGACATAATCATCAACGTCAACACTTTCCCTCTTTTACATTACCGAAAGTTTCAACTTATCAGTCCAGAGTATCCACTAAAGAAGCACTTATGCATACTAATCACCCAGCTCTTCACACTCTTGTTTTTTTTTCTTTTCTAACGCAAAGTGTCTCTGTCTTTCATAGATAGCTTCACAACTTTTCTATGTAGCACCACTAACAACTCCAAACCTTCGTTTCACATGAGCTCTAATGAAACAGTCATAACAACATTTAGGGCAATCTGTGGCTCCACCTGGGATAGGTTCAATACCATCTGAGTATTCGTCAGCAAAGATCCACTTCCCAGGGCTGACAGCTTCAACTTTCTATACCACAATGTCTGCTACACTAACCTTCCATTGGTCCATCTTTCAACAATACAAAGAGTGTTCTCGAAGTCTAGCTAACATAACATTGCTTACTTTGTCCACCTCTATCACACTTTGTCATTTCACAGCTGTAATAGCGGCAAGCCTGCAACCAACCAACAGTGTCTGTTATGAAGTCGACCTTTCTTAAAGCCACGTCTGCCTTACTGAACCATTGAATACCCTCTACCACATCGTCTAACCGACTTTCAACATTTCATACCAAATAACATTAACATTCTCTTTGATTACAGAACAACTGATTTTCTGCTGACTAAGCAGATTTTCCAACCCCGTGAAGATAAATCATATGCCCCCTAACCTACTAGGCGCTATTCTAGACAACGAATATGGTCATCGACCAGCACCCCTAGGCAGAACTTGAAAAAACAACAGAGCTTGGGTTATTGAGACGAATGAGTTGCATTTCTTGACTACCAGAAAGACATCAAACACAACAAACTCTTTCTTACTAACCCTAACCCTAAGTATACATCAACTAACCCTAACCCTAACCCTAACTATACAACAAACTCTTTCTTAAGAGACATAGATACAAACCAGTGTTAGAAATGAAACAGTTACATTTATGTGATTACATTTTAATTAAAATTTAAAACTAATAAATCGCACTTTTATTGCGCAAGATGAAACCTTGATATATGTCCTATACCTAACTTATACCTATACTTACCCTATATCTGTATATTAAGTGAAGCGCGCAATAAAAGTGCGATTTATTAGTTTTAAATTTTAATTAAAATGTAATCACATAAATGTAACTGTTTCATTTCTAACACTGGTTTGTATCTATGTCTCTTAAGAAAGAGTTTGTTGTATAGTTAGGGTTAGGGTTAGGGTTAGTTGATGTATACTTAGGGTTAGGGTTAGTAAGAAAGAGTTTGTTGTGTTTGATGTCTTTCTGGTAGTCCAAGGAATGCAACTCATTCGTCTCAATAACCCAAGCTCTGTTGTTTTTTCAAGTTCTGCCTAGGGGTGCTGGTCGATGACCATATTCGTTGTCTAGAATAGCGCCTAGTAGGTTAGGGGGCATATGATTTATCTCCACGGGGTTGGAAAATCTGCTTAGTCAGCAGAAAATCAGTTGTTCTGTAATCAAAGAGAATGTTAATGTTATTTGGTATGAAATGTTGAAAATCGGTTAGACGATGTGGTAGAGGGTATTCAAGGGTTCAGTAAGGCAGACGTGGCTTTAAGAAAGGTCGACTTCATAACAGACACTGTTGGTTGGTTGCAGACTTGCCGCTATTGCAGCTGTGAAATGACAAAGTGTGATAGAGGTGGACAAAGTAAGCAATGTTATGTTAGCTAGACTTCGAGAACACTCTTTGTATTGTTGAAAGATGGACCAATGGAAGGTTAGTGTAGCAGACATTGTGGTATAGAAAGTTGAAGATATCAGCCCTGGGAAGTGGATCTTTGCTGACGAATACTCAGATGGTATTGAAACTATCCCAGGTGGAGCCACAGATTGCCCTAAATGTTGTTATGACTGTTTCATTAGAGCTCATGTGAAACGAAGGTTTGGAGTTGTTAGTGGTGCTACATAGAAAAGTTGTGAAGCTATCTATGAAAGACAGAGACACTTTGCGTTAGAAAAGAAAAAAAAACAAGAGTGTGAAGAGCTGGGTGATTAGTATGCATAAGTGCTTCTTTAGTGGATACTCTGGACTGATAAGTTGAAACTTTCGGTAATGTAAAAGAGGGAAAGTGTTGACGTTGATGATTATGTCTTGTGAAATGTCTGTTCAGATAAAAGTTCAAGACACGTTTGACATAACTACAGAAGCAATATTTGTTCCTACTTTTTTTAAAAATAAGTTTACACGAGATATTTATAAGTTTGGTAGAGATGTTTCATGTTTTGACCAACATTTTTCCCTCTTTGGTTAACACACTTTCTTAGTTCGGTCAACATATTTCATAGTTTAGCCCACATATTTTTCCCTTTTGGTTAACAAATTTTCTTACTTTTCAGAAGTTTGGTGTACGTTTTTCTTTACTTGGTCAATATTTTTCTCATTAGGTTAACACATTTTCCTAAGTTTTATAAGTTTTGTGTAACTTTTTTCTTCACTTGGGCGATATTTTTCTCATTAGGTTAACACATTTTCCTAAGTTTTATAAGTTTTGTGTAACTTTTTTCTTCACTTGGGCGATATTTTCTCATTAGGTTAACACATTTTCCTCCTTTTCATAAGTATGGTTGAGATATTTCTCCACTTGGCCAATATTTTTCCCATTTGGTTAACAAATGTTCTTACTTTTCAGAAGTTTGGTGTACGTTTTTCTTTACTTGGTCAATATTTTTCTCATTAGGTTAACACATTTTCCTAAGTTTTATAAGTTTTGTGTAACTTTTTTCTTCACTTGGCCAATATTTTCTCATTAGGTTAACACATTTCCCTAAGTTTTATAAGTTTTGTGTAACTTTTTTCTTCAATTGGTCGATATTTTTCTCATTAGGTTAACACATTTTCCTAAGTTTTATAAGTTTTGTGTAACTTTTTCCTTCACTTGGCCAATATTTTCCCCATTAGGTTAACACATTTTCCTCCTTTTCATAAGTATGGTTGAGATATTTATAAGATTAGTTGTAACATGTCTTTACTTGGACAATATTTTTCACATTTGGTTAATAAAGTTTCCTACATTTTAAAAGTTTGGATGCGATATTTCTTTACTTGACCAATATTTTTCATCTTTGGCTAACAAATGTTCCTACTTTAGTCGACATATTTTCCTATTTTTTGTAAGTTTGGTCGAGATATTTCAAAACTTGGTCAATATTTTTTCCTAATTTGGGTAATACATTTTCTTATAACGGTCGACATCTTTATAAGTTTGTCCACCGTTTCGCCTATTGTATAACTTCAGTCGACATATTTCTTGATTTTACTAGCATATTTTCTTACTTGTTATAAATTCGGATGAGATATTTCATTACTTGGTCAATATTTTTCACCTTTGGCTAACAAATGTTCATACATTTTATAAGTTTGGCCGAGACATCTATAAGTTTGATCGATATTTTTCCTATTTGGCTAACATGATTTCCTACTTGCCCAATATTTGTCACATTTGACGAACAATTTTCCTACTTTTCATAAGTTTGGTCGAGATATTTTCTATTTTGGTCACCTTTTTAAATTAATTTGGTTACAATTTTTCCTACTTTTTATAATGTTAGTCGAGGCGTTTCTTATTTTGACCAACTGTTTTGTCAGTTTAGCTAACAATTTTTCCTACATTTTATAAGTTGGCCGAGACGTTTCTTATTTTGGCTAACAGTTTTGTCAGTTTGGCTAACAATTTTTCCTACATTTTATAAGTTGGTCGAGATATTTCTGTATTTGGCCAACATTTTCATTAGTTTGACTAGCCTTTTTCCTATTTCTTATACGCTTGGTTGAGATATTTCTTATTTTGACCCTGAGTTTTATAAGTTTGGCTAACAAATTTTACTATATTTTATACGTCTGGTCGATATATTTCAATATTTGGCCAACATTTTAATAATTTGGCTAACATTTTTTTCTTATTTGACTGTTGGAGTGGAACATAGAACCTGTACTTTTGTCAGGATGTGAAATCTGGTAATGAGCCGACACATTGAAAAACATATATTAGCATTGGAACTAGGTTTCTGCTGAAAGATGCAAAGACCCCCTTTGGCCAGGCAGAAGAATTAATGAAAGGACAGCGGGTACGTGATATGTCATGTTATATGAGAAGCCTAAGACTGATCCGGGGAAGCTTGTTGTGTTCACGGGTAATATTATATGATAAATATAGCTAAACACTCGTCGGTGTATGACCCGATAGATGTTAAGTAAAAGGTACACCTCCCCCAACTGGCCTCGGTGCTCACATCTCTCCTCTATGTCTATGAGAACGGGTTAGTTGAATACTGTGATGACTTGATTATAGTTGTGTATATTATATTCGAAACTGCCTTGTGGTGTATAGAGGCCTTGGTAGTAGTAGTTTCGTGTTCTTTACTGTTACTTGGTGACCCTATGACGACTCGGAAATAGAAAAGCGAGAGAATGAACACCCTTTTAAACCTCCGACGCCCTGTTGACGAGGGGCAGAATCACTCCCGTACATGGTGGTCATCACGAATTAGGTCCCCTGGTTCGATCGCCAACATAATACCGTTTTTTTTTCTGTAGTATCCCTCTTAACCACGTGTCTCGGCTGTATCCATACGCATGTGACAGATACAACGCCCTCTTTGCCCGGATGTAGCCGTTTCCCACATGTTCATATACAGTGTGATAATATACGTCTATCTTGTGCGTTATCGGTTTACTTCTACCACACTAATGCATACGAGTAGAGACATGGAGCTTGAAATGGGGAAACGGTAGCCGTGAGCATAAAAGGAAAGAAAAAAATGTCTGATAGGAGGTGGCTTTAAATCGCTGGAACAAGAATCGCTGTGATGAAGGTTGTCTTTTGCAAATTGGAAAACATACTGACTAATATAAAGTTGACAACTGTAATGAGAAATAAAAGGAGTGTTTAAGTACTACATAGAACCCGTACTTTAGTATGACTGTGAAGCGTGGTCAATGAGCAGACAAGTTGAAAAGCATCTAATGCCGGTGGCGTTGTGGATAATGAGACATAGTTTTTAAAAAGTTCACTAGACAACCGCATGAAACTCCCTCCAAATACTACAAGGCAACATGACAAAACATACAACGTAGCAGACACATAGATTCTCTACCAGCTCTGTAAGGCAACATACTTTGATAATGTAGACATAACGGCCGCTTTCTAATAATACTGCACACATCTATAAGCAGTGGTAAACCCGTATACACAGATACACGATACTTTCCTAAAGTAGACTCTAGCCATGTTCGCAGTGCAGCTATATAGAGGCATGTCTGAGTTGATGTGAAATATTTTTGGTTATTTTTACACCCGGATGTAATAGGCGACAAGTCACAACACAGCTACGATGTGCTGGCAGGGGTGACCTTATCAACTTCACATACTGGTCAATCTATATACACCACCCAATAACATAGTACACCATCCGTCTTTAAGCCACAAGCGTTTTCAATGTCACAAGAATAACGAACTACTGATATTTAAGATCAGAGTGGCACATGCTGATACTGTTTGTGATATCTCCTACTCATACCACCTGTTTTAACTAAATAAGGACACATACACCTAGCCCATAATCTCCAATCGGAAATTATGAGAAAAATCGAGGGTAGTGTTATTGATTTTTATTGGATGTCCCGACAATAGGTGTTAATCTTTTAATCCCCTTCCAACCTTTATATGAACATTTATTAATATCGCGAACTATTTGCAATGGCGGAGATATAAGAAATATTATTAACCTGACTTGGTCATTACGAGGACGATAATCCTCTGGATTAGCCGTTATGAGAATAAGTATTGATTTTTGGCAACACCTGTTCAGGTCATATTCTGAATGTTAAGTTAGCTTATATTTTGTGCCGCCTAGGTACAAGGGTGAAATCTGCTGCCTGTGTTTTTCATCAGCGGTGGGACTTGTGGCCGCGACGACACCCACACCTTGATGACTGGAAATCTTACCCACGACAAAGTTCCGAGATTCGAACCTGTCACTTCCACAGTGTCTGGGGTACCCCCTAAACATACTCCGAAACCAGCACACCACCTCTACTTTTCTAAACATAGCCGGGTTAATAACACCAGAGCTCGAAATCACAACTAAGTAACCAGCTAATGTCAATATTTCTTCTACCACTAGACCACCCCACTGGGATTCGAACCCGATGATAGTGTTCGGAAGCGTTTATCTATTTACTCATCCACTCACCCCACCCCTTAACAACGAATATCACAAAGTCATACCCACTAAAACCATCGGCCATCTTTACACTTTCAAAGTTTTCATTTGAAGAGCTGTAACCGGTATGCTGATAGTATTTAAGGACCAGCCACTATAGATAATAGTAACCCCGTTATAACAAACAGTCGACCCCTTTACAATAGACATATAATGAAAATATCCTTGGTCTTCTGACGACCGACGCCGAAATTATGCGTTGAATGTGTCGGTGGTATACCTCCATGCCTATATTTACCCACTTCTCCACTCGATCACCCTGGCTCTTACCAAGGAACGGGCGTAATTATCCAACCAATCCGCCACTCGCCCACCTCTTAACAAGGATCAGAAGCAGTTATTTAGCTATTTGTACACTCACCAACCCCTTGAAAACGACCTCGAACCTTTATCTAGCAACTCCTCTGTCTCTTAGCAAGGAACCGACGCATTTACTTAGCCACTTCGCCACTCGCCCATCCCTTTAAATTGTTCGGAAGCACTTCTTTAGCTACTTCTCCGCTCACTCAACCACATTTTAACAACAAATAACACAAAGCCATACCCCTTACAACCGTTACTACCGGCCATCTTTACTGTTTTAAGGTCTTCATTTGAAGAGGTGTAATCTATATGATGATAGTGTATAAGCCACTACGCCCACTACAGATCATATACAAGCCATATTTACCTTTTTACTTATTACAATTTTCATGTGACACCCGGCGCGGCTCGAGGGTTCGAACCGCCTAGCCCAACCACCTGCACTCGTCACTGACCAGTCCTGTGGTCACTCAGCAATGACCGGCCAATTGGTTACTACAAGACACTGTTTTACTGGGTTTGACCCGACTGCCCCATGCGACCGCTCGGCCGTGCTAGCTCCTGCGCCCGCCGCCTGCCCCCGCGCGCCCTTGATTGTTGTTTATTTATTAATTTTAATTTTATTTTTTTAAATTATTTAAAATATTATACACCCAATCAGTTATCTGCCCTTAGAAAAACATGTCTTTTATTAGATGTATCGCCCCTTACATATGACCTAAGTACCTACCCTACCCAAACCGCACTGGCCCCGAGCTGGATTGGGGGCAATCCAGCGAGGTCAATCCAGAAAGTATCATTAGGAGAAGACAAAAAACCCTAACCCTAACCCCTAAACCCTAACCCTAACCCATAAACCCTAACCCTAACCCCTAACCCTAACCCCCTAACCCTAACCCTAACCCCTAACCCTAAACCCTAACCCTAACCCCTAACCCCTAACCCTAATCCAGCTGGATTGGGGTCAATCCAGCACCACAATCCAGAAGTCATAATCAGTTAGGACGTAAGATACTACTAACGGCTTCAGGCGGAGGAGAGAAATTAAGAGGGTTCACGCCTTACCCTAGAGCGAGGAAATGCAGACTAAATACAACATTTAATGGCAGGGCAGACAAGGTCCTAAACCTTGGTCGACAACTGATCTAGGATGGAAGCTCCGACATGTGGGCAGTTAGACTGTTTGCTTTGCTGATCCGATAGCTTCTGCATATTGTCTTGTTGTAGTCGTAATGGTGTTACCTTTCCTCTGGAGTAAACTAGGCAGGCCGATAGAGGGATCATGCTGCATGGGCAACATATGGTCTCTATAATTCAGCCCAGGCTTTGTGTTATGGAGAAGTATAACTCCATTTTACAAACTATCGTCTGCCAAGATCGCCAGGTGCCAATAATAGAAATTTTGTCATTATGAAGAGGGATAAATGATGAGGTAGAGGGACTTCACGGAGGAATTTACTACATTCAGTTGATTAGTTGGGCACGCGTGTGTAAATTGCGGAGTGAATAATGTTAGAGGTACTGGGATATTCATTGTTTGTGAATGGCTAGTTTACGTCTAACGTGATAGCTCACGCTGAGGTGAATGTTGTCACTCCCAATTGACATCCGCCAAGAGGATAGTGTTTGAGGCAGTTCTGGGTCATCACAAGCGGCCAAGTTAAGTCCCATATTCATCGACCAGGATGAGGCAGTTCTGGGTCATCATGAGCTAGCCATGTTAAGTCCCAGATTCATCTTCCAGGATGAGGTAGTTCTGGGTCAGTGTCGTGTGTGTAAAGAATGAATGTCGCAGTAGTTCCTTGTTCTTCTTTACCACTTTAGTGTCGTCCCTGGAGTGAGGGGAATCAACACCCACATTTGTTTTAATTCAATATCTCTATTCTGGAGATATCCAGCAGACTCCGTCCACACACTTCCTCAATCTGAAGACACCTTCTTCTCACTCTTGCTCTCTCCTGGATCATGCCCCCTCTCATTCTTCCCCAACATAACATACTTGACAACAAATAAAAACAAGAAATTTATTAAAGCAAAGAGTATATGTAGGAGAAGTGTGTGTGTGTGTGTGTGTATAAGGTGTAGAATGTGTGACGTGTATTCTAAATCGTCTATAGACTCAGATCAGTGTTCAAGAGTAGTCATTCTCATCCCTGTGCTGAAGACACACCAGCACCATGTATCCCCTACAAGTAACCTCACCCAGGTGATGCTCCTCCGGTCACGTGAAGACTTCCTCCGTTGTCTCGGGAACCACCAGGATGCTTGGACACCCCTGACAACCACTGTCTAATGAGAGTCTGATTCACCCTATGAACTTCCTCGGTTATTTAACGGATTGTTAATCAGGAAATTCTAATCCTATTGTCACTGTTATTGGAGAAATCTTAATGGATTGTCACTGATTCTAAAGATTCCTCACATTAACACCACAATCTAACTGTTCTGGGTATCAGTATAAATTATGCAATGTTCTGACTGTTCATTGATACATCTATCACTTGGCTAAGCCTCAATCTCATCAACATGTTCTGCTCAGCAGAAGCCAGGTTCCCGCAAACCAACTTGGGTATAAGCCCTATGTAGCGGCCTCTCAGCAACCTCTGTCTTCAGATTCTGAGCGATCATCTTTTAAATTTATGTTAGTCCCACCGCTGAAAATCACAGCACACATACGTGGACCTGGAAATTGAACCTGTAGAATAGAGAATACTATGGTGAGGGCAACTCCGTCCTGGCCAGAATTAGGTAAGTGTAGGCCAATAACAGCACTCAGATCTATAACAGAGATCCGATCTCTGTCATACGGCCAACTAACTCAATCATATGATCTGAGACATGGCAACACCAGGAAAGAATAAAGGAACGGGTAGAAACTCAGCAGATGCCCTACTGGAAGATCCTACCATTACACATACCTCTTCTCCCTCTCAACCATCCTTAATCTCTCTAATTATTATTCCACTACATTGTCCTCAACTTCCTGAGTAAAATGATATCTCACATAAGCTAGTTGAAGCCACACAATAGAATACTAGTGCCGACGTTCCTATGATACTTTCTAGCACCGCACTATTAGAACATTCTATCACTAATCATAATACATTATATCACTGCACCTATAATACATTAGATCACCGCACAGCACTGTACTTTATTCATAATCATACTCTAAAATTAGATATAATTAATAGCCTACCATATGCCTATTCCAGTTGCTAATCGAAACTAGGCGACCACAGACTGGATCTATGTCCGCCGATACTATCAACAAATTGACACCCCTAATTTCTCTCATGTAACACAACTCTGAATAATCCCCAATCCTAACACTTCAGAATGTTTTTCTCGACTCCCTCCACCTGTTTACCGCACTGGGTTTTATATGGGTGCTTGAGTGAGTCACCAGAAAGTCTAGACGCCAATCAGTCCAGAATCTGGCTTTGTCCTCCTGTTTCCTGACTAACCAGAGTCAATTAGCTGTCAAGTTTCCTTTTCATCTGGGGAGTTCTTTGTCTCATCCAACAAATATCCGGGTTGTCTGTGAGCCAGAGACCTTTCCTTCACATCTGACAGAATCCTTCCGACCTCTAACAGACACTCTGTCCATCACTTTCAACGGCCAACTCCCGCTTCGTAGACAGATGTCGCCAGTACACGTCTCTCGAACAACAACCTGTCAACAAACTGTCGACCGTGTGTAGACAACTCGACGTGACTCACCTAGATCTCATACCCCAATGCTGACAAGGTGCAGACAGTTATAACAACGTATTTTCCCCAGTTAGTTCCACATCAAAGGGTCAATTGTGTTTGCAAACTAATGTCGGGCCTGGTTGTCATCGATCGACTGACAAGTTTATTTAACTCGTGACATAGGCCCCCTCCTAAGAGAGTAGTCCGCAACAACTCTTTCTTCTTGGAGGTTCGATCCAGATGATCTATTCCTCTTCTTCAGGAGCTGGATGTCTAGACAGGAAATCAGCTCCAACATTTTCCCTCCCAGGTATATACTCCACTGTAAAGTGGTATGGCTGAAGTAGCAACGACCACCGCATCAAACGGGCGTTGAGCTTCTGAGAAGTGGCCATGAATATCAAAGGTTGATGATCCGACTGAACTCGAAACTGAACTCCATACAAATAAGGCTGGAATTTTTGTACGGCCCATACAAGAGCCAAACACTCTCTCTCTCTCAACGGTCGAATAATTCCTCTCAGCCGGGAGAAGTTTCTTGCTTGTGTATGCCACTGGTTTCAAAACTGAAGCATCGTCTTTTCCTTCCTGTAGCAAAGCTGCCCCAATCCCAATCCCACTTGCATCCGTTCTCAACACAAATGGTTTGGAAAGGTCCGGGAGCTGTAACACAGGTTTGCTGACCAAGGCCTCCTTCAACTGACTGTAGGCACTCTCACATTCTGGTGTCAAAACGATTTGGTCCGGGAATCCCTTTTTCGAGGTTTCTGTTAATGGAGCTCCCAGTTCAGTAAAATGTGGGATAAATTTGTGGTAGAATCCACACAACGAGAGAAAAGATCGCACATCCTTCTTCGTTTTTGGCCTTGGAGCACATCTGATTTTCTCTAGGTTCTTTTCTTCTGGGACAATGTGTCCTGGAGTGATGGTGTGACCTAGAAATTCCAGAGTCTGGTAACCAATCATACACTTGGTTGGGCGAGCACATTTGAGCCTATTGAAAACTCTTTTCAAGGATTGTAAATGGTCATCCAAGCTGTCAATGGAAATCAGAATATCATCCATGAATGAGATGATGGACGGATCCTGTAAAGGATCAAGTAAAGTCCGCATCATGCGAGTAAACACACTAGGTGCATTACTGAGTCCAAAGGGCATGGCCTTGAATTCGTAATGTCCACTGGGGGTACTGAAAGCCAGCAGTGGTCGAATCTCTGGTTTGACTGGAATCTGATAATACCCGCGACTCAGATCCACCTTTGAGAAATACCTTGCCTTATGGAGCCTCGCGAATAACTGAGTTGGATTCGGCAAAGGTTCCACCTGAAATTGTGTATGACTGTTCAGCAGTCGGTAGTCTATACACAACCGGTGTTCTCCACTTGGTTTTCGTAACAGAACCACCCCCGCATTGTATGGGGATGTGGATGGTGCAATCACGTCATCCTCCAATAGTTTCTGTATTTCCTCCTCCAGGGCCTTTTCTTTAGAGAATGGCACTGGGTAAACCTTTTGGCGAACAGGCTCTTGGGTGGTCAAAGTCATCTCGAACTCCACCAACCTCGTTCGTCCTGGTTTATCAGTCAGTATCTCCTTATGAGACTCGAGAACCTGGGTTATCTTTTCCCTCTCCTGGGAAGTCAGATCAGGGTTCACCTGCACATCCTTGTAGGTTTCCTGGTGTACCAGGGGATATTCCCTGCCCTCGTTGGTTCCCACTTCTGTCTCCACTGCAACTGCATTGCCATGAGGTGAGCCGCTTTTTCTCCGGGTCTCTCTTCGTATTTCCGCAAGAGATTGATATGGAAAATCTTCGACGTTCCCCGGATCCAGATCTGATAGTTGGTTCTGGATATCACCCTTTCCACGGGAAATGGACCTTGCCAACCTATCTCCAGTTTGTTGTTTCCCGTTGGGAGTAGCAACAATACTTTGTCTCCCACCTCTAGAGATCTGTCTTTAGACCTACGGTTGTAGTAAGCCGCATGTCTTCTTCTGGCTTTTTTCAAATTTTGACTAGCCAGAGTCCATCCCTTGTAAAGTTTTTCTTTCAGTTCCTCCACATATTTGTAAGAAGAGATCACTTCTTCTGACGTCCCCTCTTCAGTCCAACTCCTCAACATGGCTTCCAACGGTCCCTTGATTGGACGGCCAAACAGCAACGTAGCGAATGGTAGTCCTGTTGAGCCATGAGGAACTTCCCGATAGGCAAAAAGTGCAGCTGAGATATATTCATCCCACCTATCAGGGTTTTCCTGCGCCAGTTTCCCGAGCATTGTCATCAACGTGCCGTTGAAACGCTCTACATGTCCATTGGCTTGAGGGTGGTAAGGGCTGGTATGGATATGGTTAGAGTGGAATACCCTAAATACCTCCTCCATAAGTTTTCTACAAAACTGGGACCCATTGTCCGTCAGTATTTGATCAGGAAAGCCTAATCTTGTAAAGGCCTCCATCAGTGCGTCCGCCACTCGTTTCGAGTCAATCGTGGTCAACAGTATGGCTTCACCCCACATTGTACAGCAATCCACCATGGTGAGTATGTACATGTTCCTCTTCCTAGTCCTAGGAAGTGGACCCACAATATCGATGGCTACCCTATCGAAAGGAGAGTTCATGATGGGCATTTCACCAAAGACCACCGGCGCTGTCCAGTGTTTTGGCACTCAGGGCATGACTTCACATACCGACGCACATCACCTGTCATTCCCGGCCAATAGTAATGGCAGGAAATTCGCTGCATCGTGGCGGCAATACCCATATGCCCACTGAATGAGATGGTATGCCCCATATGAAGAATCTGGGAGCGGTGGGCCTTCGGGGACCACCAACTGAACATGTAGGTTGTCTCCCCTTCCGGCTCTCCTGTAGAGTATCCTATTCTTCATATAGTACTGCCCCCGTTTGGGTGGATCATCACTTTTCTGCAGCTTTTTGTAGCAAGGACGTAGAGTAGCATCCTCACTCTGGGTAGTTCGCAACTCCCCTGGCAGTGGGTTAGTCACATTTGCTTCTGCCTCATCCGTTTTCGTCTGAGAGCGAGTCTGAATTGCTCCCATATGGATTGGCTCCCTGGGCATTCCCAGAAAGACATACCGGCAGCCAAGGATTACGGGAAAATGGGATCGGTCAACACCGCGGCCTTGATGGTGCCGGTGACATATCTTGACCGAATCTCCACTCTGGCAATGGGCAATTTCATGGCTACAGCACTCTTCTGTGCAGGCTGTATCTCCATGGTTTCACCTGTGAATTGTTCTGGATGTACCAGATCCGCAGAAATCACGGCCTCCCCGTCCAGTCCTGTGTCGTATAAACACTCCACTTGACGACCGTTAACCTCTACCAATTCCACTACAGGTGGTTTTCCTGGTCTGGAGTCTCTCTCTTTCGGCCTCGACCTGTTTAGTGGGCTCCACCTTAGGTTTCCCGGGGCACACGACGAATTGAGTGTCTCCTGACTTTCCCCTGCAGTCAATAGCATTATGCGTATTCAACCTGCAGTGTTTGCACCATTTCCCTGTCTTGATTTTCTAGTGCCGGACTTTATTGAGCTCTCCTGGTGGCGAGCTTCCTTGTCAACCTTGGCATTGTCAGTGTCCACCTGCTTTGAAGTCACTTGACATGCCGCGAAGTGAGGGTTCTTAGCCTTCGATTTGCATTCCTTCGTATTGTGAGAGGACGACTTACAAATCAAACACCACTTCTCCGACCATGGTCGTTTTTGTGTAGAGCTCGAAGTTTTCTTGCTTTCCCCCTTCGTCTTCTCCGAACTCTCCTCTGAAGTTTTGACATATGGTTCCACCTTCTTAGTTCCTGTACTTTTTGCTTTCTTCAGGTTATGTTTTTCCTGACTTTTGGTGTTTGTAGAAATATATTCTGCTGCCTCCCCATGGACCTCGACGAACCGTTCTGCCAATTTCGTCACCATGTCGATTCGTTCAGCCCCTTGTTCTCCCAAGAATGTCCTGAGAGGTTTCGACATTTGCTTCCGCATCTGGTCGACTACCGTGAGCTTTTCCAGACTCTCATAGTCATGCGCGAACCCAGCCAAATCCATCCACCTATGGAGATATGCTTTCAGACGCAGACTATAGGCGGCGAACAACTCCCCCGGTTCTCGTTTTGCTCCTCGAAATTTTTTCCGGTAGGTATGTGACGTAACATCGAATCGTTTCAGCAGCGCCGTCTTCAACTCGTCATAATTGTTCTCGTGTCCTGGCGGCAGGCGAGATTAAACCTCGTAACCGGTCCCGCTTAATCCCTGGGATTGCTTGAGATTCCTTTTGTCACGCTCCAGACCCATAGCAACTGACATAGCCTCTAAGCGTTGAAGGTACTGGTCAATCTTCTCTTTGTCCTCCTCGTAGATCGCTAGAGGGAACTTCATAGCATGGTAGCTATGTCCACCTACTGGTGTTGAGCCAGGGAGAGAGGAACCTCCCACTGCTCCCTCAGTTTCCCCATTAGATTGCCTCTTGAGCTCGAGTTCCCGCATCCGGTACTCATGCTCCCTTTTCTGAGCCTCTTGCTCCTCTTCCCGTTGCTTAGCAGCTTGCTCAACCTCAAGTATCTGCGCAGCTTGCTCTGCTTCCAGTTTTTTAGCTTCTATTTCCAGCCTTCTCATGGCTTGCTCAGCCTCAAGTTGCCTAGCAGCTTGTTCTGCTTCCAATTTCTTAGCTGCTTGCTCTGCCTTCATCCTTCTCAATTCCAACTCGGCCTTCCGATCTTCCCATTCTGCTTGACGATACTCCCTCTCCAATTCCTGTATGTAATCCGTTAGAGCAGAACCCGACAATCCCATTTCTTCCCCCTTTGCCCTAAGTTCTGTCGTGGTTAATTTAGGAGTGGCCATTTTACAGGGAGGTAACTCAACAGATAGAGTATAGATGATCTCTAAACAACTATATAGATAATGCCCAAATACAACTAATCTATATATATTATAACACACCACACAACACAACACAATCACTCAGTGACAAGAGTAGAATCAGGATCACAGACCTATGCAGACGTGTGAAGTGTGAACAGGTAAGATAAGTCCTAACACCTATCCACATTCACTCTAGCTGGATTCTCACTAATAGGATATCTCCATCCTCTAACTAAAGATCCCGTGTTAAAAGATCCCGTTGTCTAAAGATCCCGTTTACGAGCCCCCAATAAATGTCGTGTGTGTAAAGAATGAATGTCGCAGTAGTTCCTTGTTCTTCTTTACCACTTTAGTGTCGTCCCTGGAGTGAGGGGAATCAACACCCACATTTGTTTTAATTCAATATCTATATTCTGGAGATATCCAGCAGACTCCGTCCATACACTACCTCAATCTGAAGACACCTTCTTCTCACTCTTGCTCACTCCTGGATCATGCCCCCTCTCATTCTTCCCCAACATAACATACTTGACAACTGTCGCTTCAACAAATAAAAACAAGAAATTTATTAAAGCAAAGAGTATATGTAGGAGAAGTGTGTGTGTGTATAAGGTGTAGAATGTGTGACGTGTATTCTAAATCGTCTATAGACTCAGATCAGTGTTCAAGAGTAGTCATTCTCATCCCTGTGCTGAAGACACACCAGCACCATGTATCCCCTACAAGTAGCCTCACCCAGGTGATGCTCCTCCGGTCACGTGAAGACTTCCTCCGTTGTCTCTGGAACCACCAGGATGCTTGGACACCCCTGACAAACACTGTCTAATGAGAGTCTGATTCACACTATGAACTTCCTCGGTTATTTAACGGATTGTTAATCAGGAAATTCTAATCCTATTGTCACTGTTATTGGAGAAATCTTAATGGATCTAGAGTCACTGGTTCTAAAGATTCCTCACATTAACACCACAATCTAACTGTTCTGGGTATCAGTATAAATTATGCAATGTTCTGACTGTTCATTGATACATCTATCACTTGGCTAAACCTCAATCTCATCAACATGTCCTGCTCAGCAGAAGCCAGGTTCCCGCAAACCAACTTGGGTATAAGCCCTATGTAGCGGCCTCTCAGCAACCTCTGTCTTCAGATTCTGAGCGATCATCTTCTAAATTTGTGTTAGTCCCACCGCTGAAAATCACAGCACACATACGTGGACCTGGAAATTGAACCTGTAGAATAGAGAATACTATGGTGAGGGCAACTCCGTCCTGGCCAGAATTAGGTAAGTGTAGGCCAATAACAGCACTCAGATCTATAACAGAGATCCGATCTCTGTCATACGGCCAAATAACTCAATCATATGATCTGAGACATGGCAACACCAGGAAAGAATAAAGGAACGGGTAGAAACCCAGCAGATGCCCTACTGGAAGATCCTACCATTACACATACCTCTTCTCCCTCTCAACCATCCTTAATCTCTCTAATTATTATTCCACTACATTGTCCTCAACTTCCTGAGTAAAATGATATCTCACATAAGCTAGTTGAAGCCACACAATAGAATACTAGTGCCGACGCTCCTATGATACTTTCTAGCACCGCACTTATAGAACATTCTATCACTAATCATAATACATTATATCACTGCACCTATAATACATTAGATCACCGCACAGCACTGTACTTTATTCCTAATCATACTCTAAATTAGATATAATTAATAGCCTACCATATGCCTATTCCAGTTGCTAATCGAAACTAGGCGATCACAGACTGGATCTATGTCCGCCGATACTATCAACAAATTGACACCCCTAGTTTCTCTCATGTAACACAACTCGGAATAATCCCCAATCCTAACACTTCAGAATGTTTTTCTCGACTCCCTCCACCTGTTTACCGCACTGGGTTTTATATGGGTGCTTGAGTGAGTCACCAGAAAGTCCAGACGCCAATCAGTCCAGAATCTGGCTTTGTCCTCCTGTTTCCAGACTAACCAGAGTCAATTAGCTGTCAAGTTTCCTTTTCATCTGGGGAGTTCTTTGTCTCATCCAACAAATATCCGGGTTGTCTGTGAGCCAGAGACCTTTCCCTCACATCTGACAGAATCCTTCCGACCTCTAGCAGACACTCTGTCCATCACTTTCAACGGCCAACTCCCGCTTCGTAGACAGATGTCGCCAGTACACGTCTCTCAAACAACAACCTGTCAACAAACTGTCGACCGTGTGTAGACAACTCGACGTGACTCACTTAGATCTCATACCCCAATGCTGACAAGGTGCAGACAGTTATAACAACGTATTTTCCCCAGTTAGTTCCACATCAAAGGGTCAATTGTGTTTGCAAACTAATGTCGGGCCTGGTTGTCATCGATCGACTGACAAGTTTATTTAACTCGTGACAGTCAGCAATTGACTGTCCCGCCCCTAGTCTACCTGCAAGGCAATAGGTTTATGTGCTCTTCATTGAACTGTCCGTGGTCGCGCAAACTTATTACAATGGGGCAAACCTGGCTAACGCAATCTCGATTAATAAAATCACACTTTCTAAACAAACCCACGAATTTCACGTAAACAAATGGAACACGTGAAATAGACATTGGACTTGCTACATGATGCTCCTTTTCTTATTTTAATGTTGTTTAAGGCTGTCGGAAAATACCCCAGTTTAATGAGTGTTCTAAGTCATCTTTCCACAAGTCCCCAGTGGTATGACTCGATGGGTATTAACCTTCTAACACGTAGCTTATCCAATAATTTATTGCTATCATAGAAGCAAATCAGTGTTAGCCCTGACGTCTCATCGCTACTATGGACATGTCGACAACTTCTCAAGACACCGACATCGACTTTGACATTTTCGTGTTTGTAGTTCACAAATTACTTACCAAAAGATATTTTTTTGCGCTCGCTCGCTCGCTTTGAACTCAAGTGTAGTCCATAAGCGTGCTACTACTTATACTGCACTCTACTGATATTTGCATGTGGATTAGCTTTCCTTATTACCAGTGTCCCTCGCCATCAGGAGAATCCATTCCGACTTCAGAGGTACTTGTAATTTACGTCCCCAAGTCAAGGAAGAGAAGTCAACATTTTAGTCCAATTGACCGGTGTAGGGGCTGAACCCGCTACCTCGACAAACATACCAGATGCTCTTATCCATTCGGCCGTGCTGATCTCCGATCAAAAGATTTAATTCTAGCGAAACTGCAAAATAAATAAAGCTATCTCGCTACACAAACACATAGATCATCGTGAAGTTGAAATTACATGTCAAGAAATCGATTAATATCTCGTAGCCAGTTGTTTTATGAGGTCTTCAGGCTTCAGTTAATAATAATATTTCTGTTGTGATTTCTACAAGGCACTACAACATGAAGAGTGCAGTTGTCTGTTGTAAAAATATAAGCTATAATTGTCTGTTGTAAAAATATACGCTACAGTCATCTTTTGTAAAAATGTAAGTAACAATTGTCAGTTGTAAAAAAATTGTAAGTAACAATTGTCAGTTGTAAAAAAAAATATAAGCCAGAATTGTCTGTTGTAAAAATAAAAGCTACAATTGTATGTTGTTAAAATATAAGCTACAATTGTCTGTTGTCAAATATAAACTCCATTTGTCTGTTGTAAAACTATAAGCTACAATAGTCTGTTGTAAAAATATAAACTAAAATTGCCTATTATAAATGTATAAACTAAAGCTGTCTGTTATTGAAGTATAAGCTACAATTGTGAATTGTAAAAATATAAATTGGCAAACATAAATATCTATTATATGAAATAACACTAATATAAACAATTGCACCCAAGCAGTTACTTGCTATGGGTCAATGCCGTGACAGAGCCATCACATTCTGACAACCGAGAGTAAGCAGGGATAGGTGGCCAGTCTTCCCTCATTATGGCAAGTAACGAGCCCAGGCTTCGTACCCGTGTCCGCCCGTGCTCATCACATTACTAGAGTAGTTTACTATGATCTTCGCTAGCGCTCAGAATTAACAATGAAATAATAATAAACACCATATATCCAACTTATAACCCAAACGGGTTGAACAGGATATTGTTGGTCTAAATGCATTACAATACAGCATGCCTTACTGTAATACGGTGCCTTCTTCGTATTGACAGCTAGCAGCAGGGGATGGCTAGGAGTTCCTATCACGCATCAGCATCCTTTAAAACAGTGGTTCTCAGCCGTTTTTGGCCCATGCACCCCTTGACCATTTGTTTGGAAGGTCATTTCCCCTGTCGTATTTCGTCCCTATAAACCCCCCCCCCCTCCCCCACATAGTTTATGTAAACATTAAAGCTAAATTTAATAACACATACTAGAACAAGTCTAGACGTCTACATAAAACGTGATGTGAGGGTCTACTTACGTTATAAAACGAATTTTAGAAGGGCGAGAAGTATAGAACCGTAAAGTATTGAGGGAAAAACAATATCAAGTAATCGGTTCTTGTATTAACGTGATCTTGAAATAATCTTAAAACGAGAGACCCTAAAATTACCCCCCCCCCCCCCCCCTTCCGCCCCGGTTGAGAACCACTGCATCAAAACATATAGGACCAATTTACGCCAAGGCGCATTGGATATAAAGGGCTAGGTCCACATTTCTATAGACCAGTTGGCACTCGCTGGGTGATGTGGTCAATGTCGCATAGGCCGCCTTTACTTCCCAGAGCCTTTCCTGGTGTCCATGTTATGCTGGATCAACATGGGAGCCCAGGTCAATTAAAAAAAAGAATTCGTCCTGATGTGAATTCGAATCCATGACCGACACGCGTCTACCAGATATGCTATCCCACCCCCACACATTACCACATATGATTAAAATAACCATTGTATCTCACAATATCTGTAGTCTTACATTCAAACGCAGACAGTGAATGCAGGTTGTTTTTTTTTTTAGTTGAGCAAACTGATTAAGCCGGCTCCGTGGCGAAGGTCTTACGGACGAAGTTCGTGATCCCGCATACCACGTTCGAAATACAGCTGCGGGCGATTTGGCAGCATACCGCCTTGCGTTGGTATTTTAATAACATGGCATGGGTGCCGGTCGTTCGTAACGCAATGGCAAACTACTGAACGTAAACTTACCAAGGGATTACAAGCAACCTAAAATCCTGTAAATAATATGCTATTAACTTTTTTAACTGATTAAGTGCCATGGATTTATTAATCGTCTCAAGCGAATTATCGTATCTGCCAAAGGCTTATATATCGCGAAATGTTGTCACTACGTTATAATACAACATGTCTGCTATCATATTAACAACTTTTAACTCATGACCGTGACACCCCCTTATTTCCGATTTTCTGCCATTCATTTTTACTTGATCCAAACCTACTTTCTGTTTAGCCCTGAATCTGTTAACATAACTCAAATACAGCCCCCTTAAGTGGCATCCACATAGTAACCTAGTGGGTGTGCAGTGCATTCAAATGATCTGAACAAAAAACACAAAAAAAAAACAACTACAAGAACAACTTTTACTACATCACTTTAGGAAAATCTACACCAAGACGGGCATTGCTTTGTTTTTCTTTTCAACATTGACCTGTGCTTCAAGGTCGTATCAGACAAATTTCCGGGATTTAAAGTCACTGGTGATTCTCACTGTGTAGGCGTTGAACAGTACCGGAGATAATGGTGATCCCTGTCGTAGGCCAGGATATATTGTTGTTGGTTCCGAAGTCCAAATGCCACATTTAAAAACTACTTTCCTTTGGAAGAGGGCTGCAGCGATCCAACTAAGGAGGAATGGACTTATTTTAAGTTCAAGAAGCTGAAGCATTAACAAATCCAATGGTACTCTGTTGTACGCGTCCTCAAGATCAATCGCTGCAGCAAAGGTTTCGATGCCTGAGTGGAAACCTTTATAGACATCATGGGCAAAAACTGCTGCATTGGTCCATGTTTCTCTTCTTGGACGGTACCCACTTAGGGTAGGTGGACAAATACCTTGCCCGTCTAGCTGGCTTGATATTCTCCTGGCAATTAACTTCTCCAACAGCTTGCCTGTTGTATTCTGCATGGTTATAACTCGATATCCCTGAATTTTTGTGTGGTCTTTGCCAGGCTTCGGCAGGGGAATCAGATAACTGTGTAATGACTCCTCCTTGATGCTATAACTCCCTATACTGCTGTTGTACATGTCTGCTAGATTCTCTAGCTCGTTGTCGGTACACCTATTGATGTCGTCGTATCTTACAAAATCAGTCCCTGGAGCGCTGTTTTTTGATCGTCGAAGCACAACCTTGATTTCTTTCACTGTCACTGTGTCTTCATACGAAGTGTTCTGGGCCTTGCACCTGTCTGAGGCGACCTCCTTTGCAGGATTTCGGCCTCCCATGTCTGTCTGGTTGCTTTGCTCTAGATAGCGTTTAAAGAGAGCTTTGCCCTTGTCCTCGTCAGTACCCTGCCAGATGAGGTCAGCATCTTGGAAGTCAGAAATGCTCTTATTCTTGACTACCCCGCTCATGCTTTTATGCAGTCATCAGAACAATTTCATTGACTTGTCTGTGCTTACTCTTTGACACACCTCTGCCCATTTCTCACTTTTAACTACCTTGACCAGTTTTTTGTTTGAAATAGCTTACTTTTGTGCGCATCTCTCTTTCTAAGTGCATGCAGGGACTAGGATGGCCAGCTCTGTTCTTCTTGGCATTTTGTCATCTCCTTACAGCACTACACTTATCCACCCAAGCCTCCTCCACCTCGAAATTCCACCAAGCCACTGCTCCCAGCTTTTTTTCCTGCCTTGAAGCTTTCTGCGCTTGTCACGTCTTATTTTACTCACCACATCTTGCCCTGTACTGTCATACTGGAAAGTCTTGACCATTAACTTGTGCTGTCTGGTGCTGCCTTTCTCCACCAATATGCTGCAAGGGTGGTGGTCGCTGCCGTGGTGTCCTAGGACACCCCATCAACACACTGTAGTGAGTGAAGTATAAACCAGCGCCAGATCAATAGCACTGTCCTCATCCCCTGGACGGCTTGCTGTCCTGGTGACACAGCCACTGTTGATACAAACCAGGTCAATGGTTTCAAGTGCAGTCTCGAGTTCCTCCCCCTCTGTGTTGGAGGAAATGTTTCCCCATGATCTGCCTTTAGCGTTGAAGTCGCCACAGAAAATAACATTTCTCTGGTGACCTAATATGTCACTTAAGCACTGTCACTTCTGGGAATCCATACTCGCGTTGCGGGCATAAACATTAACCAACACGAATGGTAGACTGCATTAAACTCTTACCGCCTGTATTTGTATATCGTCACTGTCCCAACTGGACATGTCTAGCTCTGACGCCACCTTGCTGTAGCGAATGAGAATCGCCACTCCCAAATGTCGTCTGTTGTAGAAACATTTGAAGCCGGCAATTCGGAGTAGCTGATCACCCAGTCTCGTCTCCTGGAGCGCTACACTGTCATTCCTGTAAACCAGGCTTTCTAGAATAGGGCCCCGTTGTTTTACGCTGGCGCAGTTCCAATACCGAATACGGATATTCCTGAGGCCCAGACGGTCACACTTGAGTCTAAAACGCCTTAAACCACCACGCTTACCTTGTCGTTTGCGGCCTACCCGGCGCCCACGTAGCCTTGTTAGGTTGACTGCCGACCGCTCGGAGAACACACGTTGTTCCGCCATGTTGAAAAACCGAAAGCCACTGAAACACACAAGCTGCGAAAAATTCACTCAAGGATTGCTTCGCTCAATGCACGAAATTCCGTAGCATCGGCGCAGATCTTAAGTAGAAACTCCTGGTTTTACATCCTGGCACACAAATTACACGCAAGAGATGGATAAATCCATCTCCTACGCGAAAAAGTTAACGATCACAAAGCAACACGACCTTCCTTCGCTATCTTGAAAACCGGAACCTTCCTTCTTTAGTTATAGTCATTACTTCTGTTTTGCTTCTGTTAATTTTCATGTTATGTTACATACACATTTCATTTAGACCAGTGTTTCCCAACCTTTTTTGTGATATGCCCCACCTAAGCCTTTCTAAAATTTTTATGCCCCCCCCCCCCAACATATGCATCATTTTTAATATTCAAAGATTGAAATGTTCACTAAAGAAACTTGAAATTTGTTATTTTTTAGAAAGGCTCACGGTTCCCAGAGGCGCCAGCCCTCCCCCTTCCCCAGGTCCCGCGTCCCCCCGCCTCCCCCTTTTTTCCCCTTTGTTTGTGGACCCTTAGTCCCACTATGAGCTATTACCCACAGTGGACTACCAGGCCCACATCTAAGGTGAAGATATGTGATGGGTTTTTATTTGATCATCCCGGCCCCCGACCTGACAAGGCGGACTACTGAGGGGGGGGGGGGGGAGGGGAAGAGCAGCAAATGCACCCGATCCTAGCCAAAGGGGAAATTATTGAGCAAACACAGTAAATAAATTTTCAAAATATATAATGGAGAACTGAAATTCAAGTACAACATAATGTTAATGAAAGATTTTTTCTATATTATTTTAATTATTAGTAATTATTTAAATGTAGTGAGATCCTTACGATTGATGCTTGCTGCAAAGAGATTTTATGTCAGGTTCCAATTTAGTTAACTTAAGTCTCAAGTTTCCCCATTTTGTTATATCCAGCCGATTTCTTCCATTTTCGAATTGCCCCCCTTAAAAATCGAATTGCCCCCCTGTGGGGCATGGGCCCACGTTGGGAAACACTGATTTAGACTATTCATGTGGTCTTGTAATTCAGCTTCTGATTTTGCTATTCGTGCCTGGTCATCCGCAAACAGGAGTTCTTTAATGGTTAGATTTGCAGATGGTTCTTCTTCTGTGTTCTCATCATGCGGTATTCTTGCTGTCTCTGTTTGGCCGGTTTCTTTACATATGTTATCTATATATGTTATAAACAAGAGAGGAGACAGGACACAACCTTGTCGTACTCCAGATCTTATGGTTAAGAGTTCTGAGTGTCCTCCAGTTGCCCTCACTATGCATTCACTGTTGTTGTATAAGCTTCTACATAGGTTTGTTAGATGCGTACTCACTGCATATTGTTTAAGAATTTCCCACAGCTTGTTTCTATCTACCTCTATCAAATGCCTTTTCTTGGTCGACAAAGGCTAAGTTGAGTGTTTCATTGAATTCGATTGATTTTTCTATAAAAGTTTTCTAAGAGCAAAAATGGCATCTGTGCATCCTTTGTTTTTCCTAAATCCAGGTTGTGTTTCACTTAGCTGGGGTTCTATAGTTGTTCGTAATCTTTTCTCAAGAATGTTACAAATTATTTTCCCAATATGACTCAACAGTGAAATGCCTCTTTATTGTGTGCAATCTCTTATATTGCCTTTGTTTTTCCAAATTGGGATAATTATGGCGTTTCCCCAGTCTCGTGGTGTCTATTATTCTACTCAAACATGGTTGAATAGTCTGTGTAGCCATGCTGTTCCTACTTCTCTTGCTGCTTTAATTAGTTCATTTGGTATTTCATCTTGTCCCGGTGATTTGATCAATGAGGCTAATCTGATGGCTTCTATAATTTCTTCCTTTAGTTATGTCTGGTTCTTCGGTGACATCTGTGTAGGTTTCTTGAACTTACAACTTCATTCCATCAAAATCTGTACCGGGATGTCATTAGCTTGAAACTAACTACTGCTCACTTTAGCAACAACCGAGTGGAGATCGGGATGGCCGAATGGACAAGAGTGCTCATTTTTAAACATCCGGTGTGCTGATGTCGAGATAGCTGCTTCAGTCCCTACACCGGTCAGTTAGACTAAAATGTTGACTTCTCGTCTTTGACTTTGGGGCGTAAAGTACAAGTACCTCGGAAGTAGGAGTGAGTTCGCCTGGTAGCAAGGTACACTGGTAATAGGGAAAGCTTATCAAAATCAGTCCAGTGTAACTAGACGTAATAGCACCTCTATGGACTACGCTTGAGTTCAAAGCAAGCGAACTAAAACATTAAAAAAACATCAACAGCTTATAGGTCTGAGTGCGATAAGGGTTCGAACCCTCGCGCCTGGCTGAAGAAATAAGTTTGCTTCTACACATGGCCTACTAACAGGTGTGGCCACAATGGCTTTCAATGTGTATATTGTCTAGTGTGTCAACGAATCTTTATTTCCTTCCTCTACTTGTATGAGTGCCCACCAATAGCTGTGTGTGTATTTCTCGTGCTGTTACGGTTGCTTCAAGGCTTCACCAGAAATTGATATTTGTGGTATATTATGTTATGTTATGTTTAGTTATGTTATGTATTATTTTGTGTTGGCATTTTGGCGGCGGCATTATGCACAGCGTACCTGTGTGGGCTGTTAGTGTGTCGAGACTCCTGTTTGACCCACTTTTCACATGAGGCAGTGGGGAGCATGTTGTGTAATATTCACTGGAACACAAACGGAGCATAATGGAGACGACCCGTTGCCGTGAAGGTGGAACCGCGACTAACGGCTAAAGACCATCGACTGAGTTATGTTTGTTGTGGGCGCGTTAGCGACGTTGATAGCGAAGTGCGTTGGTAATGCCTTGAGCACGGCCCGACGCGGGTTGGACTCCCGGGCTCGTCGCTGGTACAAGTGATAGAAAAACTGACCACCCATCCCTCCTTGCTGTGAGGCCTACAGAATGTGATGTGTCTATCACATCACAAACACACAGCCGGGCACTGCTTTGCGACAATCTAGAAATTGAAATTGAAACTCTGAAGAATGTTTTACACCTGAATGGGGACCCCAAAGGATTTGTAAGGGCTACTGCCAACAGCTGAAACCAAAATCAGACGTAACTACAGTCCCTAAGCTCAAGGCATTTATACAGCAAACCTTTCGAGGGGATGACGTTATGCAACGTCTACAGGACCGGCTCGTTACAGCAGTCGGCCGAACATTCTGTGTTGCAACTCCAGTTATTAGGTACATAACCACACCTATCCCCACCCCAGCAATAGAAGAATCTGCCCCTCTGTACGCCACATCTAATTGCATTTACCAAGTCACACGCAGGTGCGAGTCTACCTACACTGGCAGAACAGAGCGGCAGTTACACAGCAGGGTTGTTGAACACATACCAAACTGGATTAACAAGAAACTACACACAAATGAGATCATGGGAAGGCTGACACACAACAATTATAAACTTCCGGCGTCGTCCATTGGACGTCATGTCTTGGAAACCGGTCATGTAATTGATATCGACAGCGCTTTTCGCGTGTTGTTTCATACACACAATAATTGTTTGTTAACGTTTGCAGAAGCGATAATGATCCATCTGCATAAGCCAGTTTTGTGCAAACAGAAAGACATGATAGTCAATTTAAAATTACCATGGTAAACAACTGATATTGCTGTGCGAACAAGTGTATACAAGGTATTTCAGCTTGAACGATGTATCTAATTATTTTACTCTATGTTGTGTGACGTCTGCAGTATGTTCTTGACGAGATGCAACGAAATGTGCCAGGCAATAAATCTATGGTTTGTGTCTTCGTTATTCAAATATATTATTTTGTCTAAACGAAGTCACGGCACATCGGGCATACCCATTTATGACATTTATCTTCCTCACCATCGTGTGCCATGCCAATAAGCGTGTGCGATCATGTTTCGCCATCTCACACGATCACCAGAGTCGTGGATCAGCACTGTGTTCTTGCCCCGGCCATGCCATATGGCCAAGCCATCTAAATATTAACTTCTTTGCCTTCCTTTTGTTCTTTTCCCTTCAATTTTCCAGGTGTCACCATGTTGTCCAGTTGATTTCTTCTCTTCTCGTGTCCAGAAAATCTTGACCGCCTACGTCTAATTTTTCTAGTCATTTTCGGCTTTCATTTGTTTCTTGTAGGACTTACACATTGGTTTTTCTGTCTGTCCATGGTATTCTTTGAATTTTCTAGGAAACCACATTTCTACTGCCATTAGATGTTTTTCAGATTGTCTGTACAATGTCCACGCTTCACATCCATACATAAGTACGGGTTCTAGGTAGCACCTCAACACCCCTTTTCTCTTTGCAAATGACATTCTTTTATTGGTTAGTATGTTTTCCATCTCAGAAAAGGCAACCTTTACCATAGCGATTCTTGTTCTAATCTCTTCAAGACACCTCCCATCAGATGTTATGACCATTCTGAGAAAGTTGTGCCTATTCACTTGCTTAAGAATATTCCCATTTATCCGTATATTACCTTGTGGTATTTCTTTCTTTCTTTCAGAGATAATCATAATCTGTCTTCTTACAATTTAATTCTAACCCTAGTTGTTCACCGTGTACAATAACCGCATATACTTAATGGTTCGTCAATCCATATTTATGTTAGAATGCTCTAATTACTAATATCTGGGTATCTTGGTCAATACCACTAACATAAAGGCGTTGTAATAACTCCAAGTTTTCTCAAGTTTCTTTGTATATGCTTACACTTCGATTGACATTATCTACACATGCAAGTAAATTATATATGTATGAATAACATTTTAGCTATTAATAATAGTGTGGCCATACATTCTCCCCATGATTTGTGAATTTGGCATCACATTCAATTTCTCTGGGCGGGCAGTTGCCAAAACATATCACAATCACCGTAATTTAGTAAGCGCAAGTATGGTTTGAATAATAACCATGTTCCACGCCTTGATGAGCATTGAGTAAATGGTGCGAACCCAATATGTTTAAAAACTTTGCTCTCAGTGAGTTATGGGTTATGCATCATGCCAGCACTAGCAATATATGGGACACGAAATGTTTCTTTAGTGAAGCAAGTACGGTACTTTTGGTAGACACAAAGAGGAACTTTCCAATAGAAATATTCACGTGACTCTTTAATTTTTTTTTTTTTTGCATATCCTTTACAGGACATCGCTGTCAACACCAGCATCTTTCAGCTGTATGTTGATTTCTTGGCAAGATTACGCTCAGTAGTTTGCCATTGCTTTCTGAGCGGCCGGCTCACATACTCCGTAAGTTGCCGATGCGATTCGAACCACTGCTGATTGTCACCGTCATCACGTTTACCTTCGAGAGTATACGAGATTACGGAGAAAAGTCATAACCTCTAAGCCACGAAGCCGGTGACTCTTTCATTAGAACAAGTTAAAATCATGTCTCATAAAATTTAGTGGTCCCCTTCACCATCCCCAGATATTTAAAATATACAGCTGTTTATTATTTCAGATAAATGAAAGTTTATAGAATGTCGTGACTCGCCATTTCACTCGATCACCAGAGTCGTGGATCAGCTCAGTGTTCCTATCTCGTCCATGCCATGTGGCCAAGCCATCCAGGTATTTTCGTCTCGGTCTTCCTCTTGGTCTGTTCCCTTCGATCTTGCCAGTTGTCAGTAAGTTCTCCAATTCATTTCTTCTCATAACATGTCCAAAACATTTTGATTGTCTACGTCTAATTTCTCTAATCAATTTACAATATTCCTTTGTCTCCTGTAGTACTTGGCCATTGATTTTTCTGTCTGTCCATGATATTCTTTGCATTTTTCTCAGAAACCAAATTTCTGCAGCCATCAGATGTTTTTCAGCTTGACTGCTCTTTGTCCAAGTTTCACATCCATAAAAAAAAAAAAGGCTCTATGCAGTGCTTAACACTCTTTTTCTCGTTTCAATTGACATCTTTTTATTGGTCAGAATGTTTTTCATCTTGCTAAAGGCTACTTTCGCCATGGCGATTCTTGTTCTAATCTCTTCAAGGCATCTCCCAACAGATGTTATGACTGCTCCGAGACAATTGTACCTGTAACAAAGAAACTGAAATAAACAATATTTGTTTATCAGACTACATTGTTTCTTAAATAACATACTATGTTTAATGTAACATGTGATACAGAAATTATAAGCAACATACCCTGTTTAATGTAATCGGGGATACGTCATCATCAAGTGCCGTGCCGACTGGCGTAGGCGTTCATGACTCTCCAAAGATCGCTGTCTTTGGTTTTCTGGATCAACTCTGCCGTTGATATTCCACCATGCCACCGTCACAATCCATCCAGCATCATTTCTCGTGGTCTGCCTCTGCCTCTCTTCCCCTGGATCTTTCCAGTTGTCACGATGTTCTCCAATGCCTCTCTTCACATCACATGACCAACAAAAGCTGTTTATCTCTTTCTTATTGTTGTGTATAATGTTCTAGATTCGCCAGCTTCTTTAGGCATTCGTCGTTAGTTTCTTTAGCAATCCAAGGAATTCGCAACATTCGTCTAAGAAACAACATCTCTGTTGCTTCCAATCTCTTCCTAATTTGTTCATTTATATTCCAAGATTCACAGCCATACAGCAAAACAGGTTCTTTATAGCACTTCAGCATCCTCTTTCTTACATTCAATGTTAGCGACTTATTCAATCAATCAATCATGTGCCATGCTGGCAAGCGTGGGCGGTCATGACTCGCCATTTCACTCGATCACCAGTGTCGTGGATCAGCTCAGTGTTCCTGTCTCGTCCATGCCATGTGGCCAAGCCATCCAGGTATTTTCCTCTCGGTCTTCCTCTTGGTCTGTTCCCCTCGATCTTGCCAGTTGTCACTAAGTTCTCCAATCCATTTCTTCTCATAACATGTCCAAAAAATTTTAACTGTCTACGTCTAATTTCTCTAATCAGTTTACGATGTTCATTTGTCTCCTGTAGTACTTGGTCATTGGTTTTTCTGTCTGTCCATGGTATTCTTTGCATTTTCCCCATAAACCACATTTCTGCAGCCATCAGATGTTTTTCAGCCTGACTGCTCATTGTCCAAGTTTCACATCCATACAAAAGAACAGGCTCTATGTATCCCCTCAACACTCTTTTTCTCGTTTCAATTGACATCTTTTTATTGGTCAGAATGTTTTTCATCTTGCTAAAGGCTACTTTCGCCATGGCGATTCTTGTTCTAATCTCTTCAAGGCATCTCCCATCAGATGTTATAACTGTTCCAAGATAATTGTACCGATTCACTTGTTGAAGAATATTTCCATTTACTTGTATATTACATTGTGGCACTTCTTCCTTCCTACTGACGACCATAACCTGAGTCTTTTTACAATTTAATTCTAACCCCAGTTGCTCACTGTGTACAACAACCGCATCTACTAATTGTTGCAGGTCCTGCGCATTGTCTGCAATTAATAATGTATCATCTGCATATCTAATGTTATTGATGTTTCGTCCTCCAATGCTGATTCCATTTATATCCTCTCCATTTCTGAAAATATTTTCACTGTACAGGGAAAAAAGATCTGGAGACATCACACATCCCTGCCTAACACCTCTCTTAATTGGCTGATACTGTCTCACTTCATTATCAATCCTTATTGCAGCTTGTTGTTTCCAATATATGTTTTTTATAAGTATAATGTCTTTCCCATCAGTTTGTAGATCTGCAAGCATATCCACCATGCTGACATGTCTAACGCTATCAAAAGCCTTTGTATAGTCAATAAAGCAAAGATGTATATCCTTGTTTACTTCTATAGCACGTTCAATAACTGTTCGCAGCATATACACAGCATTTACTGTACCCTTTCCTTCTACAAACCCGCATTGTTCTTCCCCTATTTCAGGTTGTATCTTCTTCCTCATTCTTTGCATAATAATTCTTAGCAAAATCTTTGTAATGTGACTCATTATACTAATTGTTCTATGTTGATCACATTCCAAGGTTCCTGATTTCTTTGGGATTGCAATAAATATGGAGTTACATAATTCAGGAGGTATATCTCCAGTATCATATAATGTGTTCAGCTGTCTGGTGACTTGATCTAGTCCAAATTCTTCTAAAGCTTTAATCATTTCTGATGTGATGTTATCTGCACCGGAGGCCTTGGCAGCTTTCATATGCTTAAGAACATTTCGAACCTCCATCTCCGAAATTGGCGGTCCTTCATTATTAAATCTAATATCATACTGTTCGTCTCTGTTATCATCATAAAGGTGTTTCACATAATCTGTCCATACCTGTAGAATCTGGTCTTTTTCTATTATGATTTTGCCATCTTCAGTTTTTAGACACCCTGTTGATGTACTTCTTATTGCATAAGATATTCTTCATGTTTTGAAATGCAGCCTTTTCTTGCCCTATTCTGCTGTTGATCTATTTTGTGCATCTTCCATCTGATGTTATAAATGTCCCTAAATATTTAAAACTGTCCACTTGGTGAAAAATTGTCCCTTCTATCTCTATTTCACGTTTGGGTGTAACCTGTTTCTTTGATACCACCATTGTTACTGTGTTTTTTTTCTAATAGTGTTCGTAATGTGTATATTGCATTGTTTGTACCTTTTACTTCCACAAATCCATACTGTTCTTCACCAATTTCCATATTTATTTTCTTCCTTGTTCTTCGCTTTATAATTCTGAGTAGAAGCTTAGTGACATGATTTATGAGGTTAATTGTACGAAAATCATCGCATTCAATTGCTCCTGGTTTGTTTAGTATAGCTACAAATACAGATTTCAACATATCGCTTGGTATATATCCACTGCTATAAATATCATTCAACATTTTGGTTAATATATCTACTCCAAATTCTCCCATTACTTCTAATTCTTATATTGTGATTCCATCTGGCCCAGCTGATTTTCCTTTCTTTATATACTTGATAGCACGATCAGCTTCTTCTTTTAGAATAGGTGGACCTTGTAAGTTACTTTCTTCTGTTAATTATGCCTTTTCTCCATCATATGTCTCTTATATACGCATTCCACCTCGTCATTACAGCATCTTCCTCCAATAATATATTTCCTATTTTTGATTTTAAACAACCTGTATTTATTCTTATATTTCTTCCTGTAATCTCATTGATTTGTTTGTGCATATTTTTGTATCTTTATATATCTCCTAAATAACATGCTATGTTTAATGTAACAGGTGATATAGAAATAATAAATAACATGATATGTTTAATGTAACAGGTGATATAGAAATAATAAATTACATGATATGTTTAATGTAACAGGTGATATAGAAATAATAAATAACATGATATGTTTAATGTAACAGGTGATATAGAAATAATAAATAACATGATATGTTTAATGTAACAGGTGATATAGAAATAATAAATAACATGATATGTTTAATGTAACAGGTGATATAGAAATAATAAATAACATGCTATGTTTAATGTAACAGGTGATATAGAAATAATAAATAACATGATATGTTTAATGTAACAGGTGATATAGAAATAATAAATACATGATATGTTTAATGTAACAGGTGATATAGAAATAATAAATAACATGATATGTTTAATGTAACAGGTGATATAGAAATAATAAATAACATGCTATGTTTAATGTAACAGGTGATATAGAAATAATAAATAACATGCTATGTTTAATGTAACAGGTGATATAGAAATAATAAATAACATGATATGTTTAATGTAACAGGTGATATAGAAATAATAAATAACATGCTATGTTTAATGTAACAGGTGATATAGAAATAATAAATAACATGATATGTTTAATGTAACAGGTGATATAGAAATAATAAATTACATGATATGTTTAATGTAACAGGTGATATAGAAATAATAAATAACATGCTATGTTTAATGTAACAGGTGATATAGAAATAATAAATAACATGATATGTTTAATGTAACAGGTGATATAGAAATAATAAATAACATGATATGTTTAATGTAACAGGTGATATAGAAATAATAAATAACATGATATGTTTAATGTAACAGGTGATATAGAAATAATAAATAACATGATATGTTTAATGTAACAGGTGATATAGAAATAATAAATAACATGCTATGTTTAATGTAACAGGTGATATAGAAATCTTAAATAACATGATATGTTTAATGTAACATGTGATATAGAAATAATAAATAACATGCTATGTTTAATGTAACAGGTGATATAGAAATAATAAATAACATGATATGTTTAATGTAACAGGTGATATAGAAATAATAAATAACATGCTATGTTTAATGTAACAGGTGATATAGAAATAATAAATAACATGCTATGTTTAATGTAACAGGTGATATAGAAATAATAAATAACATGATATGTTTAATGTAACAGGTGATATAGAAATAATAAATAACATGATATGTTTAATGTAACAGGTGATATAGAAATAATAAATAACATGCTATGTTTAATGTAACAGGTGATATAGAAATAATAAATAACATGATATGTTTAATGTAACAGGTGATATAGAAATAATAAATAACATGATATGTTTAATGTAACAGGTGATATAGAAATAATAAATAACATGATATGTTTAATGTAACAGGTGATATAGAAATAATAAATAACATGATATGTTTAATGTAACAGGTGATATAGAAATAATAAATAACATGATATGTTTAATGTAACAGGTGATATAGAAATAATAAATAACATGATATGTTTTAATGTAACAGGTGATATAGAAATAATAAATAACATGCTATGTTTAATGTAACAGGTGATATAGAAATAATAAATAACATGATATGTTTAATGTAACAGGTGATATAGAAATAATAAATAACATGATATGTTTAATGTAACAGGTGATATAGAAATAATAAATAACATGCTATGTTTAATGTAACAGGTGATATAGAAATAATAAATAACATGATATGTTTAATGTAACAGGTGATATAGAAATAATAAATAACATGATATGTTTAATGTAACAGGTGATATAGAAATAATAAATAACATGCTATGTTTAATGTAACAGGTGATATAGAAATAATAAATAACATGCTATGTTTAATGTAACAGGTGATATAAAAATCTTAAATAACCCTCTGTTTAACGTAACAGGCGATAGAGAAATCATAAATAACACGCACTGTTTGTGTGATATCAGCTAACAATTAAAAGTTAGTTTATGTCCTTTACAGGTTGTTGCAGTCAACCCAGACATCATTTGGCTGTTTGTGATCTACTGGACAAGTTTATATTAAGTAGATTGCTATTGCTTTCTGAACGATCGATCCTTATACCACTGTTAAAAGGCAACATAACGCCTTCTAAAGGCTGATAGAGAATTCATAAATAACATTCTCTTTTAATGATGACAACCGTTAGAGAATTCATATATAATATACTCTGTTTATGATAACAGCCAATGGAGAAGACCATCTTGTTGATTGACTTCACGCATGCCAGCCGTTGTCGAACAGGTTAATTACATTTCTGTGTTCGACATAAATATGTTCATCTGTCCTGCCAAAATGTATCCGTCCTTTGTTGAAGATAGTTAATTTAACTAAACAACAGAAGAGCAACAATGAATCACAAACTCGGACATTGTGTTTCATTGATACCGCTAAGTGTTTCATGTGTAACCTGTTTTTACTATTGGCATCAAAAATTATATTTTACAAAGAATAATAAAACAGTTGCTTTACGAAATAACACCTGACAAGTCTTAGTTATTGTAAAAGGGAAACACGTTTCGGTGAATTATGTTTACTGTTTCTTCACACCTCTGAGTTATGGTCACTGTTTCCCGTCCACTCACCGCTCCTCAACTCATATACTTTTCGTATGAGACAATATCGGACAGAAATCGTTGACAAAAAATCTGGCTAACTATTTTAACATGGAGCACGGCGTATATTGCTTCTTAGGAAATAATACAATCAAGTTTTATTTCTGTGAACATAATCATTTATTGTATCCTGGCTATTGTCTAACATGGACTTCTGCTGGGAAATATTACCTAGAGTTAATAAATCACAACTAAGACCGCTTATTCAAGAGCCTCTTTTATCTTCATTGTCTAGGAAAGATTAACGCGTCTATTTCAGCTCCTCACGCTATTGAAGCCGTTTGATATGCTAAGATATTAACTTGGATACGTGTTCACGGCTGCCAGACACACAGACACATATTCAATAATTGTAATGATGGACGAACATAAAGTATAAGACTCTTGAAACATTTGGTGCCGAAAGCACTGATTTACACACCGGAATACTGACACGTTAAGGAGATACGAATGAAATAATTCATTCAACGTGAACAAACAGTATGAAGCGACAGGAAATACTACCAGGTATTCCACAAGAAGCCAATTTGTCTGCTATGTCAAATTCAATGGATCTCATTAGCGATGCTAACAGAGATGTGTTTATTGTCTTTAATCTTGTTTTCCTGTGCGGATTCATTTGTTTGTGTGGAATCATAGCCAATATTATCAACCTGGCAGTGTTTTTAAAACAAGGTTTCTCAAGCACAATCAACATCAGCTTCTTTGGGTTGTCCGTCTCGGATCTCTGCTGTGTTCTGACTTTACTGTGGCTAACCATAGGCATCAACCCTTTTGTTATAAAGGCCGGAGCAGCCTGGGTTCCCCTGGACTTACTTTATTTAACAGCGGCTTGGCCGCATAATATTTCTTGTCGAATAACAAGTTACATTACCATTTTTGTCACATTAGAGAGGTGTCTGTGTATTGCGTTACCTCTGAAAGTCAAAGACATCTTCTCTCCCGCCACAACCACGGCTGCAGTGGTTCTCATATTCCTGCTGAATATTGCCACCCTGGTACCGGAGTATGTTACAGCCTATCTAGATTGGACTTTCTTCCCAGAATCCAACAGAACGCTGCTGGCATTACACTTCAGACCTGGTAGAGAGAAAGTTGTTGGTTTAGTCTACATGATGAACTGTGCAACAGGAATGATATCGTTTGTAGGAATTGTTGTCATCACGGTTTTCTTGATCTTCAAACTCAGGGAAGCTACAAAATGGCGGAAGGAGGTCACTTCCGGCAGCCATCAGCATGGGACAGTGAATTTCCGGGACAAGAAGACAGTCAAGATGGTTGCTGTCATAGCTTGTGTCCTCATCGGCTGCTACACTCCAGGCATCGTGGTCAGCTTGGTGACATTTGTGGAACCGGACTTTAACATAGGAAAGAGATACTTCAACACATTCATGTCTATGTGGTCTATCGGAGATGTGTTCCAGGCCCTGAATTCCAGCGTCAATATAATCCTTTACTATCGGATGAGTTCCAAGTATCGAGAGACGTTTCATGAACTGTTTCTTCTAAGCTGTTGTAATAACAAAGGATTCGGTCATGTAGGTTTGATTTCAAGACGTTAGACTGATCAAGATATGATTGGAGCCTGCTGCCGAGTGGTCAACATAGCAGCATAATATATCATGGGAACTGTGATCCACCCTCAGAGAGGCTCGCTCATTTTGTTTAATTCTGTGATGTACACTACATGGCGACTGCTTTAGCAAGCTGCCTGTATTACTCATGCCGAATACAACTCTCCCGGTGCACAACAAAGTTGAGGCACTATTACATCACAGACCCTGGAGTCTCCATGGCGAAGTGGTCTAACCGTTTGACTCTGGCTCCGAAGGTTGTGGGTTCGATTCCGGGCCGCGTCCTTCGGTTCACGAATGAAATTTTTCGGAGAATCCTGTGGGTCGTCGCTAGAGCTACGGAGTTCGTGCATTGTGCGACGCTTTTCGCGCTGCGAAAAGAGACCGAGCCATATAGGATAAAACCCGGTGCAATGAAGTCGACCCTGTCGACTTTTAAGCGACATTTTACATCACAGAGCCAAGACAGGAAACTGCTTCGGGACAATTTATTATTATTACTATGTTTTTAATATTTAATTAACGACCATTGTGGAAGGTTTAGTGTAACAGTGGACATTGTGCTTTTATGAAGGGAGATCATCATCATCATCATCATCATCATCATCATCATCATCATCATCATCATCATCATCATCAAGTGCTCTGCCTGCTGGCGAATGCATTCATGTCTCTCCACAGATCTCAGTCGTTGGTGTTCTGGATCAACTTTGCTGATGGTATTCCTCCATGCCACCGTCTCAATCCACCAGCATCATTTCTCTTGGTCTGCCTCTGCCTCTCTTCCTCTCGATCTTTCCAGTTGTCACGATGTTCTCCAATGCCACTATTTTCATCACATGACCGAATAAAGATGTTTGTCTCTTCATTATTGTTGTATATAATGTTCTAGTTTCATTAGCCTGTATCAGGCAGTCGTTGATAGTTACTCTGGCAGTCCAAGGAATTCGCAACATTCGTCTCAGGAACCACATCTCTGTTGCTTCTAATTTCTTCTTAATTTGTTCATTTACATTCCAAGATTCACTGCCATACAGCAAAACTGGTTCTACATAGCATTTCAGCAATCTCTTTCTTACATACAGTGATAGTGACTTACTGCATAATACACTCTTCATTTTCTGAAATGTGGCCTTTGCTAGCCCTATTCTGCTTGTAATCTCTGTTGTACATCTTCCATCTGATGTTATAAATGCCCCTAGGTATTTAAAATTATCCACTTGGTTAAGAATTTTCCCTTCTATTTCTATGTCACATTTTGGTGGTACCATTTTCTTTTATATTACCATTGTTACTGTTTTCTTGATATTCAAGGAGCGTCCTTTCCATGCACTCTCTGTTACTACAATATCCAACAATTGTTGTAGGTTTGTTGAACTATCCGCCAACAATACTGTGTCATCTGCATAGCGTATATTATTTATATTATAACCTCCAACTAGTATTCCTGGCATCTCTTTGATCTCTCTCATTATTACTTCGCTATACATGGAGAAAAGATCTGGTGACAAGACACACCGCTGTTGTACTCCTAGCTTTTTCTGTTCGTAACTACCCTCTTAATTTCCCATTTTAATTGCTGCTACTTGGTTCCAGTATATATTCTTTATTATTCTTAAATCTTTCCCATCAATGTTGATATCTTCTAACGTTTTAATCAGTTCATAATGTTTTACTTTATCAAATGCCTTAGTATAATCTATGAAGGCAATGAATGAATCACCCAAAAAAAAAACGAGAAGTAGATTGTGAGCTTTACTAAAACACGACTACAAGAGACAAATTGGACGTTGCGGCCAAAGCCTTCGTCAGCACAGGACAAACAAATACAAACCAACACAAACCTACATGAAACACACTATGACAATATTAAACTATTAAACTAATAAAATGTACTCATCTGATTCTGTGTCCTTGCTTGGAAAGACTGACACGCGTAGGGCTCCAGTGGATTAATAGACCGGATGTATGGTACACGGGTCAAAGGTCAAGCGGGAGGGGAGTGGGGTGGAGAAGCGCCCATGTGTGCGGAAAAGTGAAATTTAAGACCGGCAAAGATGTCGCGGACGCAGTTGACAATTAGCAATTCTCGTTAAGCGCTCGAAACACCGCTGCGGAAAACTACATAGTGTTGGTCCACACAGAGGGGCATGAGTGGCGGTCGTTCAGAAAACGATGGCAAAACACCGAACGTAAACCTGCCAAGAAAGTTGACTGTGATGTCCTATAAAGGACCTGCACGTACCTAGATGGTGGACTGTAAGCTAGGGGGTGGGAGGGGTGGGGTAGGGAGTTAAATGAAGCTGTGTTGGACATTAAGGCCGTGGGGGGAGGGCGTGCCCAACCGGAAGATGAGATGGTGTTCCAATGTCTTCCGATCCCGTTCGTGGGATGCGCATGATTTGACGGCTGTGACCTGTATGTCGGCTACGCCATGGTGGTCAGGACTGTTGAAATGCATGGATACTGGTTTCTGGGCGCCGCTGGTGATATCAGAAAGATGTTGTCTAAATCTGTCCCCAAGACGTAATCCTGTCTCACCGACATATCTCATGTCGCAACGTGTGCAGGTAATCGCATAGATGACGTTGCGACTGATGCATGAGAAACCCTCACGGATGTGGAAGGTCGTCTTAGGGAATGTCAGACTCTGGGTTTGAAGTACGTATGGACAGGTCTTGCAACGCGATCGAAGACAAGCCACCGTGCCAGGAAGAGACTGGTGAGGTTGGGGTAGCCTGCTATGGACCAGCACATCCCTGAGGTTACGATCCCGCTTATACGCCACCAGAGGGGCCTCTGAGAAGACATCACGAGTGGTCGAGTCCGCCCTGAGAATGGATAGATGTTTCAAGAGGATATTCTTGGCAGCAATATTGTGGGGATGGTAAGTAAGTGAGAGGACAGGTCTATTGTTTCGTGGTTTCGGCCTGGAGGAGAGAGCCTCAGTGCGACTGATAGACTGGCAGCGGTGAAGAGCTGTAGATAGAACATTCTCAGGATAGCCACGAAGGCGAAAGAAATCAAGCATTTCGTGGGCTTTTTGATGGAAGTCGTTGTTATCCTGACAAAGTCGTCGGAGACGTAACAGTTGGGAGAAAGGAATAGAACGTTTGCACGAGGGAGGGTGGGAGGAGGTATAGAGAAGGAATGAGTGCGAGTCAGTTGGTTTATAATAAACCGTCGTGCATAGACCAGCGGAACCCAAAGAGACTGTGAGGTCTAAGAAGTTAACGGCCGACGAAGAAATGGTGGAGGTAAGTTTGATGCTGGGATGGAAGTCTGAGAAAAAGGCAATGAAGTTCTGGAGGTCAGGCAAGGGCTGAGACACCAAAGCATTCATCAATGTACCTCCTGTAGAGCTCCGGGAGCCTACCGGTGTATTGACTCCATACCTGGTGCTGCAGATAGCCCATGAAGAGGCAGGCATAACTGAGACCCATCTTAGTGCCCATGTCCACCCCGTTAATCTGGTCGAAGTAGTCCCCATTGAACTCAAACGAGTTGAGGTTGAGGACTAACTCCGCAAGACGCAGCAATGGTCCAGTGGCTATCGAGGGGTTAAGCTTTTTCTCCAAGAAAAATTCCAAGGCTTTAAGGCCGTCAGATTGAGGAATGGATGTGTAGAGTGAAGTCACATCTAAAGTGAAGATGTGATATTGAGAAGGGTTTGTGAAACTGATGGAATCGAAGATGGAGATAGCGTGGTTGGTGTCTCTCATATACAAAGGGAGGCTGGCAACCAACGGCTGAAACATGCTGTCTAGGAACTCTGAAATCCGTTCTGTAGGGCAAGAGCAGGCCGAGACGATAGGTCTGCTTGGGTTACCTGGTTTGTGTGTCTTAGGCAGCATATTAAAGGCGGGTTTGCCCAAGCACCTATCGTGGATGATCAGCGAGGTGGCAGAGCTGGGCAAAAGACCTTGCTGGATGATGGCGTTAGTCACGCTTTTGACCTGGGTGTTGTTGCTGACTGTCCCATCTTGTGTCCTTGGTCTGTAGAAGGTTGCATCCCCAAGTTGCTTGTTGCCTTCCTGTGTTTCCTGCCTTCGTAATCTATGAAGCACGAATATACGTCTTTCTGTTTTTCTATTGATATTTCTATTAGTATCCGTAATGTATATATTGCATTGTTTGTGCCCTTTCCCTCCACAAATCCATACTGTTATTCACTATTTTCTTTCTGGTTCTTCTCATTATGATTCTGAGTAGAAGCTTGGTGATTTGGTTTATGAGATTAATTGTACGAACATCTTCACATTCAATTGCTCCTGGTCTTTTTGGTAAAGCTATAACTACAGATTTCAGTATATCGCTCGGTAAATATCCACTGCTGTAAATATCATTCAACATTTTGGTTAATATATTTACTCCAAATTCTCCCAATACTTCTAATTCTTCTATAGTGATTTCATCTGGCCCAGCTGTTTTTCTTTTCTTCATATGTTTTATATCGTCAGCGACTTTTTCTTTTAGAATAGGTGGGCCTTCTAAGTTACTTTCTTCTGTTAATTCTTCCCTTTCTCCATCATATAATTCTCTTATATACTGAAGGGAGACAGCAGATAAATATTGAGGTGCAGGGACGCCACAGAGGAATTTATTCCATTCAGTTGATTTTTGGGGGCACGCGTGTAAATTGCAGGGTGAATAACGTTAGAGATTCTGGCGCAGCATTGTTAGTGAATGGTGAACTTACATATAAAGTGATAACACAGTCTGAGGAGAATGTTGTCACTCACAAGGGACATCCACTACGATGATAGTGTTTGAGGCAGTTCTGGGTCATCACGAGCTGGTTATTGTAGGTCTCAGATTCATCATCCAGGATGATAGAACAAGTAAAGAACCCAGAGCTTTAACGCCATTCTTAGTTAGATGTGTCCTGTGAGGAGTCTAAAGATCGTTACTGGTTCTGTTCGGTGGAGTTGGTAATATACACCATCTTTCTGATGTCCTGGTGCCAACGAACTTTATGTATGTAATTATTGGATAGCCCCACTACTGTGTCTCCTGCTTCACTGGCGTGTATGCCGACGAGCTTTATTTATTGTCCAGGTAACTGAAGAAATTTTACAACTAATGGAAACAAGAAGACTCAACAAAAATAATTCTGCGAAATATGAAGAAATTCACAGACAAGTCAGAATATTATGTAAGGAGGCAAAAGAAGCATGGCTTGAGAAAAATTGCTTAGAAATTGAAAAAAACAAACAAACAACTCAACAGTCAAAATACCAAATTAGTGCACAAAAGAATTCAGGAACTTACTAATAAAAGCACAAGGACATTAGCAGGCTGTCTAAAAACTAAAGATGGCAAAATCATAATAGAAAAAGATCAAATTCTACATGTATGGTCAGACTATGTGAAAAACCTTTATGATGATAACAGAGATGAACAGTATGATATTCGATTTAATAATGAAGGACCACCAATTTTGAAGATGGAGGTTCGAAATGTTCTCAAACATATAAAAGCTGGCAAGGCCTCCGGTTCAGATAACATCACAACAGAAATGATTAAAGCTTTATATGATACCGGAAATATGCCTTCGGAATTATGTAATTCTGAATTTATTGCAATCCCAAAGAAACCAGGAGCCTTGGAATGTGATCAACATAGAACAATTAGTATGGGTCACATCACAAAGATTTTGCTACGAATTATCATAAAAAGAGTGAGGAAGAAAATACAACCTGAAATAGGGGAAGAACAATGTGGGTTTGTAGAAGGAAAGGGTACAGTAAATGCTGTGTATATGCTGCGTTCAGTTGTTGAACGTTCTATAGAAGTAAACAAAGATATACATCTTTGCTTTATTGACTACACAAAGGTTTTCGATAGAGTAAGACATGTCAACATGGTAGATATGCTTGCAGATCTACAAATTGACGGGAAAGACTTATAAAAAAATATATATATTGGAAACAACAAGCTGCCATAAGGAATGATAATGAAGTGTGACAATATCAGCCTATTAAGAGAGGTGTTAGGCAGGGATGTGTAATGTCTTCAGATCTTTTTTCCCTATACAGGGAAAATATTTTCAGAAATGCAGAAGATATAAATGGAATCAGCATTGGAGGACGAAACATCAATAACATTAGATATGCAGATGATACAGTATTGATTGCAGACAATGAGCAGGATCTGCAACAATTAGTAGATGCGGTTATTGCACACAGTGAACAACTGGGATTAGAATTAAATTGTAAAAAGACACAGATTATGGTCGTCACTAGGAAGAACGAAATACCACAATGTAATATACAAGTAATTGGGAATATTCTTCAACAAGTGAATCGGTACAATTATCTCGGAACAGTCATAACGTCTGATGGGAGATGCCTTGTAGAGATTAGAACAAGAATCGCCATGGCGAAAGTAGCCTTCAGCAAGATGAAAAACATACTGACCATTATAAATATGTCTATTGAAACGAGAGAAAAAGTGTTTAGGTGCTACATAGAGCCTGTTTTTTTGTATGGATGTGAAACTTGGACAATGAGCAGTCAAGCTGAAAAACATCTGATGGCTGCAGAAATGTGGTTTCTGAGGAGAATGCAAAGAATACCATGGACAGACAGAAAAAGCAATGACCAAGTACTACAGGAGACAAATGAAAATCGTAAACTGATTAGAGAAATTAGGGAACTCTGAGCTGATCCATGACTTTGGTGAGCGAGTGAAATGGCGAGTCATGACCGCCCACGCTTTCCGGCATGGCACATGATTGATTGATTGAGAGGTTTTCTTATATGTTGCCAAAGGGTACTTCTTAATTGGCTTATTGAATGTTCATCTTTGTGTCACCGAAGGTTGAATAATATCAAGGACAGGAAGATGTAGTTTCCTATACTTAGGTGCTCAAAGACAAAGAAGCGCAACACTGACTTTTAGTGGGCCAGAGAAGAAAAGGACAATAAGAAGAAGTAGAGAAAGAGCACTGTATATATCCTCCTCAGTTAACAAGAAAAGGGGTAGAATTAGACAGAAGATTCCAGGAGTTCTTAGGGCGGGGGATATACTGTTGTACACCCCAGACAGAAGATTAAACCACTGGACTGTAACAGGATCAATGAGTTTACACTACAAACTACAGATTAAACAAAACAAATTAAGAACAACAAAATTAGGCTTTTATTGACAGAACTGCATGATTTAGTGACAAACAGGCATCCTGGCATGTCACATAACTGACATATACAGAAATGGGAACCTATGTTCCCACAGTAATCACTGCTGCCTAACATCGCTATGCACATGACTGGGTACCCATCTCCACAAACCAACAAGGACATGGCAACAACAGAGCCTCAACGTAAACAACAACGGTAACAACAAGTATGGACTCTCTATTGTAATCATCTCAGGACTCATGGACAGTCAGTACATACAGAAATGGGAATCTGAAATCCCACAGTTAGAGATAACTGCTGCCTAGCACTGACTACAGGGGCGGTCTCTAAATGACAGTGAGACCTCAATCATATTCAGTTGAGTCGAAGGGCACCCTCAATACCCACACAAGACACTCGCATCACATAAGTCGACTGGGACCAGATACAACGAAGAGCCATAACATAACGAATAACAAAACTATAACCCTAACAGCAGAGATATAGCGGCATAAACAGGTATAAACAGGTATATGAATGGGTATACGAAAGGGGATGTGAGTGGCCTACAACATTAACCAGAGCTGGGACTCAAGTTTGCTCTACAACAACCATGGCCAGGGGTCACTACCAAGAGTGGGCTTACAAATTGCCAATCATTTTGATGGATTTCCTCGGTCCTCGTGTGTGGACCACACAAGCCAGTCTTGGTTAAATCTAAAGGCATTTGTGACTCCCTGCTCTGGTCCAGTGACTGGGGAGGGCTGGTTAAAGCCTCCCTATTTGATAATCTCTACATTACTACAGCGATCTACATAATCGCTCCTTCGGCCACAGTTGCTAGACTTTGAGAGACCGGGAAACTGACACGCGACTCTATTTATCCCTGTTTTCTAAGCAGCTTCCCGTCATACCCTAGGGCACTGCGATGGACGCCGGTATTGGTAACATCATCATCATCATGTATCGCGTCAAGCGATTACATTTGTACACACATTACGTAACTATTGACACCACTCCACAATGAACTCATCATAACATAACAGCGACGTAGATTTGATACATTATATTGTCGTCTCTTTAAAACACTTTACAATAGCCTTAAACAACGTCGGTAAACACTTCACTAAAATCTTCAATCTAATATACTTACAACCGACATCTGCAGTCAAACTCTGTCGACGTAGCATCTCTCAAATAACGTCTGCATTCAAACTGTGTCGACATAGAATCTTTCACATAACATCTGCATTCACACTCAAAGTGGCGACAAGGTGAGATTCTGCCATAGCCATATTCAGCTTCAACCGGTGCGGCCTCGAACTCGACCCAAACTTGAATGACGCCTTGGAGGAGACTCTGTCTCCTGCTCAGCGACTCGCTTTGCTGTATTCATGCAAAGCGTGAATCTGTGACTTGCTCGATCGTCACGCTAAATTGCGTGAAGCTCTGGAATGTAAGCACTCAGTGCCCCATGACCTGACACAGGATCATGGTACTGGATGTTCAAATTCCTACTGGGTCTATAATTGCCTCATTTAAAACTTATAGCCCCTCACAGATTACGTCAATATCAGGCTGGGGTAGTCTCCCACCTTCCCGTGCCAGTCTGTCGGTGTCTTCATTTACAGGTCTGTTACAGGGTGCGCACATTCGCTGTATTACGCCAAAATACAGTTACCTCTTTGCGCATTGGCACCAAATGACATGGTAATTAGACGAGTTACGTTGCACTATTTCATCACGCTCTTCGCTCAGTACATGCGAATTTGACAAGTGTTTTTTATGGTTTGAAATCACTAACCTTTGACTGTACCCATTCTACCTACAAGGCGGCAGATTTGCCTTTTATGTGCTTTTCCTTGAACTGGCCATGGTTGCACGAAATTGCTACAATGAGACAAACCTAACTCACGAACTCTCGATTAATGTAATCACCTCTTCTATACAAACGCAAGAATTTCACGTGAAAGAATAGAAAAGGTGAAATAAGACACTGGACTTGCTAAATGATGGTCCCTTCATATTTTAATTGCGTTTAATCGTGGTCATAAAATCCTCCAATCTAATATGTGTTTGACGTCATCTAGCGACAACACGTTCTCAGTTGTATGGCTCGAAGGTTATTTATCGTCTGGCATACATATTGTATCCAATAATTTATCTCAATCATAAAAGCCAATCAGTTAGCTCTGGCGTCCTATAGTTACTAAGGACATGCGTTATCGCGTACGCCATTTTTCTATCTGGACAACTTCAAAAGACACATCGACTTTGACATTTTCACGTCTGCAGTTCACAAATTACTGATCAAAAGATGGTATTCTAGCCAAATCTCAAAATAAATTAAGCTGTCCCGTTACACAAACAAATATCATGAAGTTGAAATAAAATTTCAAGAAATCGATGAAAATCTCGCTGCTTGTATGTGTCTGTGTCCTCCAGGCTTTAGTTAATTATGGTATTTCCGTTGTGATTGCTACAAGGCACCACAGCATGAAGAGTAGAACTGTCTGTTGTAAAAGCATAAGCTACAAATGTATGTTGTAAAAGACTACAATTGTATAATGTAAAGGCTAAGGGCTTGCGCGGTTTGTGAGCCCGTATACCCGGGTTCGAAACACAGCGGTGATGGTTTTTTCGAAAAGGGTATAGGGGCCGGTCGTTCAGAAAGCAATGGCAAACTACTGAACGTAACACTTGCCTAGTACATCAACACCAGCTGAAAATGCTGGTATTGACTGCAACGTCCCGTAAGGGATACACAACACAAATTTTTTTTTAAATCTTTTTTTTAAAGTATAAACTACAATTGTCTATTGTAAAATTATAAGTTACAGTTTTCAACTGTAAAAGTATAAGCTACTATTGTCTAATGTAAAAATATAAATAGGAAATCATAAACATCCATTAAATGAAATAACAATTAAAAAATAATTGTCCAAGTACTTTCCTGCTATGTGTCTGTGATGTGATAGCGCCATCACATCTTGTAGGTCGAGAGTAAGGAGGCATAGCTGGCCAGTCTTCCCTCATTTTGACAAGCGATGAGCCCAGAGCTCATGACATCACCGGCGCAGCTCGCTATTAACTTCGCTAGCCCGCAGCCTAATTGACAATCAAATATCAATACACACCATAGATCCCACTTATAACCCAAACAGGATGAACCGGATATTGTCGGTGTACATGTAGTTCTATACATCATGCTTTAGTGTCATAAATGGCCCTGTAGCGAAGGAGTTACGGGCGCAATTCGTAATCCCGCAAACAGCGTTCGTAAAACAGCTTCGCGCGATTTGGCAGCAGACCGCATTGAGTTAGTTTTCCTACAATGGTATGAGTGCCGGTCGTTCGGAAAGCAATGGCAAACTACTGAAAGTAAACTAGGCAAGAAATAACAAACAACCAAATGATGCGGTTGACTGCGACGTCCTGTAAAGGATATGCACCTAACTTACTGTTATACGGTACCGTTTCCAACATGTAGGATAGGCGGTGAGCTGTTAATGCATGAGGAGTATTTATTCTTGTGGCTTCGGTTTGCCTATGCATTTTCCTCATGTTGGACTGATAATGCATGGTTCCGTCGCCTTACTACTAAGTGCGTGGAGCGTCACTGTGAGCTGTGAATTTCATGTCGAGTCCTTTTACATTTGTCCACGGTTGTTTGTTGCGTGAACTTTGTGTTCAGAAAATGGCGGATGAACGGTCTCTGAACTAACTAGGTTGCCTTATGCAGTAATGTGTGGCTGCTGGTTTAGTAATTGCCGCTCCCATCGACAATGAACTGTAAATTTCGTGGCTGACTTTTGTGTTGGCATTCTGGCAGCGGCATTATGCAGGCTATTGGTTTGTCGAGACTCCAGTCTGTTCCACTTTTAACATGGGGCAGTGAGTAGCATTTTGTGTGATATTCAGTGGCACAGGAACGCAACATGATGGGGCGACTCTTTGCATGAAAGTTGAAACAGACTAACTAACCAACCTTTTCCATAGTGACAGTTAGCAGCAATGGATGTCTAGCAGTTCCTGTCCCACAGCAGGATCCATTAAAACAAGGTAAAGGACTAATTCAGGATAAGGCGTATTGGACCTACAATGCTAGACCCACATTTCTATAAACCAGTTCACGCTCGGTGGGTGATGTGATCAACGTCGCTCCTGTCGCCTTTACTTCCCAGAGCCTTTCCTGGTGTCCTTGTTATGCTGGATCAACATGGGAGCCCAGGTCAATTTAAAAAAGGAATCCGTCTCGATGTGTATTCGATCCCATGACCACCGTACCGACAGGCAAGCGTCTATGGCTATGCCATCCCGCACCACATACATTAAATTTTTTGTTTTGTTCGCATATCCTTTACAGGACATCGTTGTCAACATCATCATCTTTCAGCTGATTGTTGATTTCTTGGCAAGATTACGCTCAGTAGTTTGCGATTGCATGCTGAGCGACAGGCTCACATACCCTGTAAGTTACCGACACGGAGAGAACCGCTACCGATTCTCGCGTCGTTACGTTACTCACTATAATATACGGGATTACGGAGAAAGACGTTAACACCTAGGCCAGATTGCAGCCGTAAATGTATGTCTCGTGGTGTTACGGTTTCCTCAAGGCTTCGCCAGTAATGGATATTTATGTTGTTACGTTTTGTTATTTTATGTTATGTTTTGTTTGTTTTGCTATGTTATGTTGTGGTTTGTGTTGTTATGTTGTGTTAAGTTATATTAAGGTATGTTATATTATTTTATGTTATGTTATATTATGCTATTTTATGTTATATTACGTTTAATTATTATTTTTTTTTTGTTTATTTTTTTATTTTTTTTGCATATCCCTTACAGAACGTTCAGTCAACATCAGCATTTTTCAACTGCTGTTTATGTACTAGGCAAGATTACGCTTAGTAGTTTACCATTGCTTTCTGAGCGACCGGCTCAATACCCCGTAAGTTACCAACGCGGCGAGAACCGCTACCAATTGTCGCGCAGGTTACGTTACTCACGAGAATATACGGGATTACGGAGAAAGTCGTTAACACCTAGGCCAGGGAGACCGGCTTAATTATGTTATATAAGTTAAATTACTTTATGTTATGGTATGTTATGTTATGTTTTGGGCCCGGGAACAAAGGCTGTCTTCAGTTCCCATAACATATCCTGATACCCATTTTACATAGGATCAAGCTTGAAAACCAGATCAACTTTAACAAGAAAATAAAAACAAGTCCATCTTCATGTAGATTTTCTTAAAGTACTCAAATGGGTTGTGTAGCGTAGCGTCAGCTACGATGATAAGGAATCTATCAAAGTTGCTGTGGATAGACTTTCAATGAATAGAAAAATAAGTCACTGGAGAAGACAAGACTGAATAGCTCGTAATTCTAGACGGAGTAAAGGTCCCAGAACAAGTCTCATCTTCTGACAGTGTTCAGGCAGACAGGAATGGCGTACAACTATACTAGTATGAGAAAGACAGTCTGCCAAGGTTGTCCAGCTACGTGCCTGAAATAAAAAGCTCGAGCCCCCAAAACTCTAATCACTCTCACCGACACGGAGAAAGACTAAGGGTACTAAGTAAGGTAACAACTAGTGGTTGTAAAATTTAAGAAACTAACAATGTTGCATTGTAATCATAGAATATGGCCTGACAAAGGTTGGTATTATTTGCATGTAGATGGTGGTGGTGGCCAACGGGTAGTTTGGCCACTTATCTTCTGGTTCTCTGGCTTGCACAGTGAGTGTTAACCTTGTTTGATATGGATCATAAGTGATGTTGTAAGTGATGCTTCACAATGAGTCACACAGGTTGGAGCATCTAAAGCTTGGCGCTGAAGGTGTCAAATCTGTGAAATATAAACAGCGAGAGCAAGTGACTCTTCTGGTCGAGACATCTGTAAGCATCAGCCCTGGATTGTTCCTGATGGCCAATAACATCTCATACAAATGGCAGAAACAAAATAGCATGAGCTATCTGTCCCTGCTCTCTAGCATTCCCTTTCCTAAGATAACTAGCAAATCACTGACCTAAGGAAAACAGCTAAGTAAAATCATTCTATGCTTCCTTATAATTGAATATAATAATTATTCAGTAATAATCAAACATATAATCATATAATGTATATCAGAATTATATTATTAAAATACAATAATTACAAAGTAACCTGGAGGTAGATACATATACAATCTATTAATGACTCTGTCATTCGTTGACGACATCCTCGTGTATCGACAGGGTCGAGATAGACAGGCGGTTGCCAATGATATGCAGGGCGAACTAGATCGAATTTCCTCATGGTGTGCTGATGCCGATGCCCTTGTCAACCCTGCAAAGGCAACGGTTACATGGTTCTCACTAAACAACCCTATTGTGAAAACAGACCTGCCGGCAGTAAGAATGGATGGGAGCAGTTTGAGTAGAACCCAGTCAATGACATATCTTGGCGTGAGGCTTGATCGTAGCCTGTCCTTCAGAGATCATGTCGATTATGTCATAACGAAGGCTCGAAAAGGTTTGTAAGCAATGAGAGTCATGGCGACCGCCAATATCGAGCAAAGACTGCTAATACTTCTGTTCCAAGGACTTGTGCTTTCACGCATCGAGTATGCCCTGGCCATCCTCACTGTCAGCCCTACACAGATTGGAAGACATGAAAAAGTACAAAACGAAGCCATGCGCATCATTTTGGGCTGCACGAGAGACACCAGCTCTGTAGCAATGAGATACCTCCTTGACTTCCCGACAATGGAACACAGGATCAAAATCTGGAGAGCTCGTGCATACTTAAAAATAAGTGCAGATGAGCAGCACCCTCTGCATGACGCTATATTCAGAGAAAAGGGCAATAGGCTAAAGAGGGGCAAATCATGGATGGGTCGGGCGGAAGATGTCGTCAGACAGGTCTGCAGTCTTACCAGTATCAACCCCGGCAAGGAATGGGTGCCGGTGCCTCCAGCTTTTAAGTGCACTTTCTCCTACATTATCACACTCGACATACGGTGCAGAGAGCAGAACCCTGCCGCTGTCAATGCAGAGGTTAACGCGCTCATCTATGAACACCCAGATAGCCCAGATGTCCGGAGTGCAACGAAGATACCCCAACTGATAACAATCTATTAAACAGATTACATATTATAGATATTTATGTTCAAATTCTGAAGCTATATTCCTAGCATATATTTAATAATGATTCTATGTAACGTATATTTTAAAATACACACAATTTAGGTAATTATCATAATAGAATATGATAGCCTGAAAGTTAATCGAGTGGCAGGCAAGAACAGGACTGCGAATTGGTGAGAAATCACCGATAAGAATTAATGAACATGCCTAGGATCTACCACGCTAGTATTTGACATTCGTACACGTGTTTAGTAAGATTTCCTATTTTCGCGGCATCGAAATATTTATTATTAACTATAATTATTCGCAACCACTATCACATCCTTGAAATACCACTGCTGAAATGCCTCATGTTATTTTCCTACTCTAGCGGCTCGATTAGTATGGCCTATTCTACTTTTATACGGACTAATCGAAAACGCGTTCTATCCGACTTTATCAAGTTTACAACTATCTCAAATCGTGTACACCTCGCTAATTCTCATGTAAAGGTAATTTCCTACAGTTACGTTTTACCCTTTTCCCTGCGTGTTTAGTAAACTACCCGTACGAAGTATAATATACGCGATCGAGTTTAGTCGGTAAAATAACCTATTATCGGCGGTTTCCACTATTTTAACTACACACGGAAATATCGGGCGCACACGACAATATATATGATATAAATAGCAATACGTTACCCTTCTAATCTTCCGACAGTACTTGTCGGGTACGAAAACTTGCTCTAGGAATCTTTCTAATATATCTAAATATATTTATGGCCGTAATACGCGCCAAAGATAAAACTCTTAACACTTTGTAAGTATTTTCTGAGAGCCTAGTGACTAGCATATGTTTCTACCCCGACGTCTGGATTGCAAAAGGCCGAGCATCGCTATCTCGCCCCTGACCGGAAGTGGTCATGCCAGGGAGTTCGTTTCCGTTACAATTTACGACCAAAGTGTGAAATAGTCGTAGCCAAATTTGTAGATGTGGCTGGGTACACTACTTTGTAAATTAAGCCTCTCTCCCGATACTAATGTAACGTATTTCTTCATATTACATTCATAACATTAAATAGCAGTAGATTTATGCTATAGACATGAACTATCTATACATAGAAAAATAGGAATAAAAACGAATATAAATTCTTCTATAATTACATAAGGGGTTTTAAAGAGAATTTACTCCACTTTACTCAAAAGATGATGGGGAAGCTGCACACTTCTTTACAGGTTGGTCGTTCGACGAGTGAACCGCTACCAATTGTCGCGCAGGTTACGTTACTCACGGGATTACGGAGAAAGACGTTAACTCCTAGGCTAGGGAGACCGGCTTAATTATGTTATATAAGTTAAATTACTTTATGTTTTGGTATGTTATGTTATGTTATGTTTTGGGCCCGGGAGCAAAGTTGATAACGAACTGCGCTGGTAATGCTTACAGCAAGACCAGACGAGGATCGACGCTTGGGCTCGTCGCTTGTCAAAGTTCGAGAAAAACTTACCACTTATTCCTTCTTGCTTTCAGGCCTCCAAAATGTGATGATGTCTCATAACAAATATATAGCGGGAAACTGCCTTGGCCAATCAATTTTTATTATTATGACTAGCTGACCCGGCCCGGCTTCGCCCAGACCCTGGTGGGGAGCATCTAATTTAATTCATATAAGTAGTCATATAAGTTCTCGTTCCCGTTACCGACAATCTGTCTGTCTGTCTGTCTATCTATCTGTCTGTATGTCTGACCCGGCCCGGCTTCGCTCAGACCCTGATGGGGAGCATCTCATTTAATTCATATAAGTAGTCATATAAGTTCCCGTTCCCGACTATCTATCTGTCTGTCTGTCTGACCCGGTCCGGCATCGCCCAACTCCTGGTGGGGAGCATCTCATTTAATTCATATAAGTAGTCATATAAGTTCCCGTTCCCGACTGTCTGTCTGTCTGTCTGTCTGTCTGTCTGTCTGTCTGTCTGACCCGGCCCAGCCCATGGTGGAGAGCATCTCATTTAAATCATATAAGTAGTCATATAAGATCCCGTTCCCGACTATCTGTCTGTCTGTCTTGGGTAAATGGAGGAGGGAGGAGGAAGAGGGAGGTGGAGGAGGGAAGAGGAGGGAGGAGGAGGACAGGAGACAGGAGGAATAGGGAGGAATAGGAGGGAGGAGGAGGGATTAGGAAGAGGAGGGAGGAGTAGAGTGGAGGAGGAGGGGGAGGAGGAGGGAGGAGGAAGAGGGAGAAGGAGGGAGGAGGAGAACGCAGGAGGAGGAGGGAGGAGGAGGAGGAGAGGGAGGAGGAGGAGAGGGAGGAGGAGGGAGAGGGAGGAGGAGGAGGAGGAGGAGAGAGTAGGAGGAGGGAGGAGGCGGAGGGAGCAGGAAGAGGGAGGAAGAGGGAGGAGGAAGAGGGAGAAGGAGGAGGGAGGAAGGAGGAGAAGGAGGAGGGAGGAGGAAGAGGGAGGAGGAGGGAGAAGGAGGGAGGAGGAGAACGCAGGAGGAAGAGGGAGGAGGAGGAGAGAGGGAGGAGGAAGGAAAGGTAGGAGGAGGGAGGAGGAGGAGAGAGTGGGAGGAGGGAGGAGGCGGAGGGAGAAGGAAGAGGGAGGAAGAGGGAGGAGGAAGAGGGAGAAGGAGGAGGGAGGAGAAGGAGGGAATGAGGATGAGGGGGAGGAGGAGGAAGAGGGAGGAGGAGGAATGTGAAGGGAGGAGGAGGGAGGAGGTAGAGGGAGGAGGAGGAGGGAGGAGGAGGGAGGAGGAGAGAGGAGGAGGAGAGAGGAGGAGGAGGGATGAGGAGGAGGGAGGAGGAGGAAGAGGGAGGAGAAGGAATGTGAAGGGAGGAGGAGGGAGGAGGTAGAGGGAGGAGGAGGAGGGAGGAGGAGGGATGAGGAGGAGAGGGAAGAGGAGGAAGGAGGAGGGGAGGAGGGGGACGAGGAAGGAGGAAGAAGGAGGAGGGATGAGGGGGAGGAGGGAGGGGTAGGAGCGGGAGGAGGAGAAGGGAGGAGAAGGGAGGAGGAGAGCGAAGGAAGAGGAGGGCGAGGAGGTAGGAGGAGGGAGGAGGAGGAGGAAGATGGAGGAGGAGGGAGGAGGAAGAGAGTGGAGGAGGGAGGAGGAGTGAGGAAGAGATAGGCGGAGAGAGGAGGAGGAGGGAGGAGGAGGAGTAGGGAGGAATAGGAGGGAGGAGGAGGGAGGAGGAGGGATTAAGGGAAGGAGGGGGAAAGGGGAGAAGGAGGAGGGAGGAGGAGGCAGGAGGAGGAGGAAGAGGGATGAGGAGGGAGGAGGAGGGAGGAGGAAAAAGGAGGAAGGAGGAGGAGTGAGAAGGAGGAGGAGGGAGGAGGAGGGAGGAGGAGGGAGGAGGGTGAAGGAGGAGGAGGAGGAGGGAGGAGAGTGAAGGAGGAGGAGGAGGAGGAAGAGGGAGGAGGGGGAGGAGGGAGAAGGAGGAGGAGGGAGGAGGGAGGAGGAGAACGCAGGTGGGGGAGGAGGAGGGAGGAGGGAGAGGGAGGAGGAGGGAGGAGGAGGAGAGAGGAGGAGGAGGGAGGAGGTGGAGGGAGAAGGAGGAGGGAGGAAGAGGTAGAAGGAGGAGGGAGAAGGAGGAGGGGGAGGAGGAGGAGGAGGGAATGATGAGGAGGGAGGAGGAGGAAGAGGGATGTGGAGGAAGGAGGAGGAGGGAGGAGGAGGGAGGAGGTAGAGGGAGGAGGTAGAGGGAGGAAAAGGGAGGAGGGAGGAGGAGAGAGGAGGAGGAGGGAGGAGGAGAAGGGAGTAGGAGGGATGAGGAGAAGGGAGGAGGAGAGGGAGGAGGAGGAGGGAGAAGGGAGGGGGAGAAGGAGGAGGGAGAGGGAGGAGGGGGAGGAGGTAGAGGGAGGAGGAAGAGGATGAGGGTGGAGGGAGGAGGTAGAGGGAGGAGGAGGGAGGAGGTAGAGGGAGGAGGAGGGAGGAGGCGGAGGGAGTAGGAGGGAGGAGGATGGAGGAGGAGGGGAGAGGAAGAGGGAGAAGGAAGAGGGAGAAGGAGGAGGGAGGAGGGAGAGGGAGGAGGTAGAGGGAGGAGGAAGAGGAGGAGGGTGGAGGGAGGAGGTAGAGGAGGTGGAGGGAGGAGGTAGAGGCAGGAGGAGAAGAGAGGAGGAGGGAGTTCGCCATTCCGAATTCATACTCGTCTAGGTTCTGTGATTTCGGTCCTTCCATTGATTGTTCTTCCCTTCTACACGACTGTAGATAACTTCCTTACACATAAAAAGATGAATTGTTATTGATATTGCCGTGGCATGGAGGCATATATATCAGCAGCAGAGTTGAACGCCTACGCCAGCCGGCACGGCACTTGATGATGATGATGATTGCCGTGTGACGATTCTGTGTAGTCACGTCATTTTCTTCCCTTTCCCTAGCGTTTTGGTTCGGGGATTCTTTCATCATCATCATCATATATTTACGTACGTATTTTGGGAATGGGAGGAGGGAGGAGGAGGAAGAAGAAAAAAAAATACGACAGTTGGCAGCGCTGGAATGAAAGGAAGGCGTGTAGAAAATTTCATCTCAATCGGATGGGCCGTTCGCGAGTATGGCCGTATGTCCATAAAGGACATACATACATACATACATACAGACAGACAGACAGACGGAGATCCTAATTTATATATAAGATGATATATTGTGTCGAAATGACGTCACTGCACATCTGACACACTCATTTATGTCATACTAGCAGACCCGGCCCGGCTTCGCCCAGTCCCTGGTGGGGAGCATCTCATTTAATTCATATAAGTAGTCATATAAGCTCCCATTCCCGTTCCTGTCTGTCTGTCTGTCTGTCTGTCTGTCTGTCTGTCTGAACCTGCCCGGCATCGCCTGGCTCCTGGTGTGGAGCATCACATGTAATTAATAAAAGTAGTCATATAAGCTCCCGTTTTCGTACCCGACTATCTATCTGTCTGTCTGTCTATCTGTCTGTCTGTCTGTCTGACCCGTCCCGGCTTCGCCCAGTCCCTGATGGGGAGCATCTCATTTAATTCATATAAGTTCCCGTTCCCGACTATCTGTCTGTCTGTCTGTCTGTCTGTCTGTCTTCTCTGTCTGTCTGTCTGTCTGTCTGTCTGTCTGTCTGATCATTTATTGGTTGCGGTTAGAACAATCTTAGATAAACGAAGACCAACTTACAAAAAGCATTAGAAAGAGCACTTGAAAGATCTTTACATATTCCCCCAACAATTAACTTGTGTAAATGGAACAGCGGCAGCAGCAGCAGAAGAAGAAGAAAAAGGATTAGTAGGAGGAAGGAGGAGGAAGAGGGTGGAGGAGGGAGGAGGAGGGAAGAGGAGGAGGGAGGAAAAGATAGGCGGAGAGAGGAGGAGGAGGGACGAGGAGGGAGGAGTACGGAGGAATAGAGGGAGGAGGAGGGAGGAAGAGGAGGGGGGAAAGAGGAGAAGGAGGAGTAGGGAGGGGGTGGAAGAGGGAGGAGGAGGAAGGAGGAGGAGGAGAGAGGAGGAGGAAGGAGAAGGAGGGAGAAGGAGGAGGAGGAAGGAGGAGGAAGAGGGAGGAGGGGAGGAAGAGGGAGGAGGAGGAGGGAGGAGGAGAACGCAGGAGGAGGAGGAGGGAGAGGGAGGAGGAGGGAGAGACGATGTGACGATTCTGTGTAGTCACGTCATTTTCTTCCCTTTCCCTAGCGTTTTGGTTCGGGGATTCTTTCATCATCATCATCATATATTTACGTACGTATTTTGGGAGGGGGAGGAGGGAGGAGGAGGAAGAAGAAAAAAAACTATGACAGTTGACAGGTCTGGAATGAAAGGAAGGCGTGTAGAAAATTTCATCTCAATCGGATGGGCCGTTCGCGAACAAATAAAGGACATACATAGATACATACATAAATACAGACAGACAGACGATCCTAATTTATATATAAGACTAGCTGACCCTGCCCGGCTTCGCCCAGACCCTGGTGGGGAGCATCTCATTTAATTCATATAAGTAGTCATATAAGTTCTCGTTCCCGTTACCGACTGTCTGTCTGTCTGTCTGTCTGTCTGTCTGTCTGTCTGTCTGTCTGTCTGTCTGTCTGTCTGTCTGTCTGACCCGGCCCGGCATTGCCCAGCTCCTGGTGTGGAGCATCTCATTTAATTCATATAAGTAGTCATATAAGTTCCCGTTCCCGACTGTCTATCTGTCTGTCTATCTGTCTGTCTATCTGTCTGCCTGACCCTGCCCGGCTTCGCCCAGTCCCTGGTGGGGAGCATCTCATTTAATTCATATAAGTAGTCATATAAGTTCCCGTTCCCGTTACCGACTATCTGTCTGTCTGTCTGTCTGTCTGTCTGACCCGGCCCGGCATCGCCCAGCTCCTGGTGTGAAGCATCTCATTTAATTCATATAAGTAGTCATATAAGTTCCCGTTCCCGACTGTCTATCTGTCTGTCTATCTGTCTGTCTATCTGTCTGCCTGACCCTGCCCGGCTTCGACCAGTCCCTGGTGGGGAGCATCTCATTTAATTCATATAAGTAGTCATATAAGTTCCCGTTCCCGTTACCGACTATCTGTCTGTCTGTCTGTCTGTCTGTCTGACCCGGCCAGGCATCGCCCAGCTCCTGGTGTGAAGCATCTCATTTAATTTATATAAGTAGTCATATAAGTTCCTGTTCCCGACTGTCTATCTGTCTGTCTGTCTGTCTATCTGTCTGCCTGACCCTGTCCGGCTTCGCCCAGTCCCTGGTGGGGAGCATCTCATTTAATTCATATAAGTAGTCATATAAGTTCTCATTAAATTCATACAACAAAAAAAGTAACTTAAAAGAATGTCCTTCCACACACCATCCATTATTTTTAATGAAAACTCTTTCTAATCACCTGCATGACTACAATAACTTCTTAAGCAAAAAAAGATGAGTTACAATGTTATGCATTGTGCATTATTTTTATGAAAACTTTGAAAATGCCTTACAGATTGTATCATTATTTATTATAACTCATATGCCGGTACATAACTATGGACAAAGAGTTTATAAATCTTTGAAAACGATGCCACAATATGACTATAAGTTATACAGAAAAGTTATGCCCCTTGAAATAACTTTTACAGAGTTAGGTCCCCTGAGATATATGAAATTATAATGAAAAATGAAAAATGAAATAATACTGAGTAAGCAGGCGATTTCACACTAACAAAATATCACAGTTGGCAGCGCTGGAATGAAAGGAAGGCGTGTAGAAAATTTCATCTCAATCGGAAGGGCCGTTCGCGAACAAATAAAGGACATACATACATACATACATACATACATACATACATACATACATACATACATACATACATACATACATACATACATACATACATACATACATACATACATACATACATACATACATACAGACGGAGATTGCCTTTTATATATAAGACTAGCTGACCCTGCCCGGCTTCGCCCAGACCCTGGTGGAGAGAATCTCATTTAATTCATATAAGTAGTCATATAAGTTCTCGTTCCCGTTACCGACTGTCTGTCTGTCTGTCTGTCTGTCTGTCTGTCTGTCTGTCTGTCTGTCTGTCTGTCTGTCTGTCTGTCTGTCTGGATGGATGGATGGATGGATGGGCCGTTCGCGAACAAATAAAGGACATACATACATACATACATGCATGCATACATACATACATACATACATACATACATACATACATACATACATACATACATACATACATACATACAAACGGAGATTGCCTTTTATATATAAGAAGATATGTTCGCCGTCAGCATGTGCCATGCCGATAAGCGTGCGCGGTCATGTCTCGTCATCTCACACGATCACTAGAGTCGTGCATCAGCTCCGTGTACTTGTCTCGACCATGCCATGTGACCAAGCCATCCAGAAACTTACTTCTCTGGCTTCCCCTTGTTCTTGTCACCTCATTCTTGCCATTTGTCACCAGGTTCTTGAGTTTATGTCTTCTCATAATGTGCCCAAAATATGTTGACTGTCTACGACTAATTTCTTTAATCAGTTTACGGCTTTCATTTGTCTCTTGTAGGACTTGCTCGTTGGGTTTTCTGCCTGTCGGTGGTATATGTTGTATTTTCTCAGAAACCACATTTCCACTGAAGTTATATGTTTCTTCAGCTTGTCTGCTCTTTGCTCACGTTTCACATACATAAAAAGTTCAGATTCTATGTAGCACCGTAACACTCTTTTTCTCGTTGCAGCTGACATCTTTTTTATTAGTTAGTATGTTTTCCATCTTGCGAAAAGCTATCTTCACCATTGCGATTCTTGTTCTAATCTCTTCAAGACACCTCCCTGCAGATGTTATTGCTGTGCCGAGATAGTTGTACCGATTCACTTACTTTAGAATATTCCCATTTACCCGTATATTACCTGGTGGTATTTCTGTCTTCTTATTCGAGACGACCATAATCTCTATGTTCTTACAATTTAATAATAACCCTAGTTATGTTAGAATGCTATAATTAGTAATTTCTTGGTATTTTGGTCAAAACTACTGACATACATGTACTGTAATAACTTAACGTTTTGTCCAGTTTCTTCTATATGTTTACACCAAGAATGATATCTATTACATGAGCAAGTAAATTATGTGTATGTGTATAGAAATAATACTTTATCTATTAACAACAGTGTCACCATAATTTCCCCATGATGTTTCCCTTTGTGAATTTGGCATTGCATCAATTTATCATGGCGGGCTGTTGCCAAAACGTACCACAATCACTGTAATTAAGAAAGAGAAAATATGGTGTTAATAATGGTCTCTGTCCACGCCTTGATGAGTATGGTGCGAACCCAATATGTTTATAAACTCCATGGCATGTGAATATGGAACAAGATACTATAGAACTACATTACTATAATCTAGACGAAGCGCTGTGTAGTATGCATGAGTCACAAATTGTTAGTGCGGCCCAGACAGAAATATTTCAGATTATAACATTATATGTGTATACTACGCGCGTTTGTTAGTGCCGCCAGACATAATAAGTATTGGGACGCAGAAGTGTTTCCAAGGCAACAGGGCCGGGTTCTATACTGGCCAAGACATATTGACGCGTCCTCGTCGAGCGTCCTGGGCAACAGGTCCCTTCAGGGTCCTGGCTTAAGTCAGTAGGATCGCCGATTCCTCCGAAGTCGGAGAGTGTCTGCCTGTACGGCGAGGAACCACCAGTCTGCACACCAATAAGCCAGACATGGGACAACGGATACTCACGCAAACCTAAAGTCCTAGTATGACATCATACTGATGTTGGACAACAGGATGCCTTCATCCGACATACAGGACTTTGCGTTGGAGCTCAAGCCAACGAACACAAGCAAGCAAGCAAGCATCATAAGTATTCAGGGTTGTAACATTTCACGTATACTAGGTGCGTTTGGGCGCGCTACCGTAGCTGATAGCATGCTGTGCTCGTAAAGTCACGAGCACGGTCGGCGTGGATTCGAAAGTGAGGAAAAGATTGACCTTCTATTCCTCCGCGCATTCAGACCTAAAAACTGTGACGGAGCTGTCACAACACAGACCCGTAGCAAGAAACAATTTATTATATTTAAGAGCGTGGGGTATCGCAGAGATATGTTGTCTTTTTTTTTGCATATCCTTACAGGACATCCCAGTCAACACCATCATTTCTGCCGCTGTGATCTCTTAGCAAGTTTACGTTCAGTAGTTTGCCATTGCTTTCTGAACGACCGGCACCGATACCAACGCAAAACCAACGCAATGCAGTCTGCTGCCAAATCGCGAGCAGTTGTGTTTCGACGGCGGGTATACGGGATTACGAACCACGTCCGTAGCCTCTTCACCACGGAGACCGGCATGTGTTAGATCAGTGGTTCTCAACCAGTGGGAAATTCTTTAATACAAGAATCGATTACTTGATATTGTTAATCCCTTCATACTTTACGGTTCTGTACGTCTCACCCTTCTAAAATTCATTTTATAAAGTAAGTAGACCCACAAATCACGTTTTATGTGGACGTCTAGACTTGTTTTGGTATGTGCTTTCATTATTACTTATACAGTCTTGGCAGACACCGCATATGAAAGTTATTTAGACGTTTACTTGGTGTGAGTAAGTTGACCGGGCATCACCGCTATAAAGAAGAGTACTATGGACTATGATAAACAAGGACATTTGTTTTTGCAATAAGCTTCCTGTTCTGCCAGACTCTTTTTGTTAACCTATTTGTTGTTGTTGCTGCCTTACCAATCCTGATCTTGATTTCCTGATCTAGTGATAATTTGCTATTTCCCTCTGATCCTAAATATGTAAAATGGTTTGCTATCTCCAGTTCGGCGTCATCAATAAAGGTTGATGGTTCCCCCATGTGAACCTTGTGATATAATCTATCTCTTCTTTTTGCTAATTGTTAAAACCAAATTCAGAACAAGCATTGGAGAATGTAGATATTCAATCAATCAATCAATCAATCATGTGCCATGCCAGAAAGCATGGGCGGTCATGACTCGCCATTTCACTCGATCACCAGAGTCGTGGATCAGCTCAGTGTTCCTGTCTCGTCCATGCCATGTGGCCAAGCCATCCAGGTATTTATTTCTCGGTCGTCCCCTTGATCTGTTCCCTTCGTTCTTACCAGTTGTCACCAAGGTCTCCAATTCATTTCTTCTCATAACATGTCCAAACAATTTTGACTGTCTGCGTCTAATTTCTCTAATCAATGTACGATTTTCATTTGTCTCCTGTAGTATTTGGTCAATGGTTTTTCTGTCTGTCCATTGTATTCTTTGCATTCTCCTCAGAAACCTCATTTCTCCAGTCATCAGATGTTTTTCAGCTTGACTGCTCATTGTCCAAGTTTCACATCCATACAATAGTTCCGTTCAGTATGATTCGATGCAGATATTAAACGCCGTAATTCTTTCTCAGAGTGGGTGATAAGTGCAGCATAATCTGCAAACAGCAACTCTCTGATCAGTACCCTCCTAATTTTGGTCTTGTCTGCCATCTCTGAACATTGTAGAGGCCGCCATCTGAGCGTGAGTGAGTGTACATACCACCATCATGATTACAAAAGACACATTTTAGTAGAAATTAAAAGTATATTCCAAAGAGGGTGGGAGCTAGTACACAACCTTGCTTAACTCCACTCTTGATTTCAAACGCTTCTGAAGTTGCACAATCAAACTTGATTATACCCTTCATGTCCTGATTCCAGAATGGACAAAAGAGTACTGGACAGCCGATCTTCTTTAGTTCCTTGAACAGACTCCTACCACGGACCAAATCAAATGCCTTCGTGAGGTCGAGAAAGGCAATAAACAGTGGTTGATTCTGTATATAATATAAATGGTAGACCGGTTCTGTCGAAAGCCACACTGTGATTTGGGGTAGACTTGATCTCCCAGGACTTGAAGTCTGTGCAGAAAAATTCTGGCAATACTTTCCCGACAATACACAGAAGTGAGATACCCCTATAGTTGTTGCAGTCGCTCCGATCTCCCTTGTTTCTTGTACAGTGTTATGATGCTTGAGTCTTTGAAATCCTCTGGGACTTGTCCTTCTCGCCAGCATAGCTTAATTAGCTGGTGGATCTGTAGAGTAAGTGTGTCTTACCCAATCCTCATAACCTCAATTGGAATCCCATCATTACCTGGAAACTTGCCAGATGCAAGTTTATTAATAGCATACTTAACTTTTGTTATGGTGGGATGTGTGTCCAGGTGGTCAAGAGTTGGCAGATCCTCCATGGCGCTAGTTTGGTCACGCTTAAGAAAAGCTCCAAATAGTGCTATACCCATCTATCCATCTGCTGTTTCTTATCAGTGGCGATTTCTCCAGTCATGGTGTTCAGTGGTGCACTTATTTTGATCATTGGATCACATGCCTTTTATTTATCCTGTCATACATACTTCTGATGTTTCCCTTATCACTTGCATTTTCAATGTACTCGCATAACGTGATACAGTAGGCGTTTGCACACTGCCTGGTAGTCATTTGCACATCCTTCCTAGCTTGCTTCAGTTGACTGAGAGTGTTTCGCGTTGTTCTTTCCTAGTTTCTTAAGAGAGCTATATTCTTTCTATCAAGCAAGGACTGTAGTGTCTGACTGTTTGTCGCAAACCAGTTCAGCCTCTTATGATCCACAGTGCCATAAACCCCTACCGCTGTTTTATACTGAGTTTCCTTAAGTTTACCCCACTTTTCACTAGCTGTACAATTTTCTGTGGTGAAGGCTGGTAGGGGATGCCATGAACAGTAAACGGGTTCAGATCCAGGACAGGTCCTCCCCCCCCCCCCCCCCAATGAGTCATGGGCGTCAGTATGCGGCAATGAACGGTAGTATGTGGTTATAAGCGAAGATGGTCCGACTTGTGTTCATCACAACGCCATGGACATTTGACATCCAAGTGCCATAGACAATTCTTCGTGAGTGTCATAGAAGGCATATTTCTCTGATTATGAACTCTTGGTTGTCCTAGACAACTACACTTCGAATCCTTGCACAGCTTCGTTCTAGTTACTGTGGGATGTGGATTTTAATTCCTAAGAATATTTCGTTACAATGTCTAGGGGGTATTATTGATTCTCTGGTCACTGGTTAGAATGCAGGGTGATCAGGGATATTTACCACAAATCCCAGGAGAAAAGAGTTCAATCCTTGAACCAATGGAATCTGTGTGTAGGTTTCCCTTCCCACTTCATCACCCTTTAAATTAACTATAGTGCTAGAAGGATATTGATTGCTCACAACATATAAACAACCACTTGTTGGACACCACATTTACTTGATGTACACAACACTTTTGGACAAACAGTTCAGGTATTAACTCAAGATCTGCAGTTACATATATATATATATATATATATATATATATATATATATATATATATATATATATATATATATATATATATATATATATATATATATATATATAGGTGTAATAAACACTATGCATTTTCAGACAGGCATGGGATTCATTGCATTATTACAATATAGTACCCAGTGACCCCAGAAAAAAACAAGATTATTACAAACAACACAACAACCACAAATTGGTTCTGCTAACTCGACTCATTGTACCTAGATAAAATCACATTGGTCTAGGTGCAGAAACCCAACATATATATATTTGTTTCCGACACCAGGTACAATTATCATATTTAAAAATAATGAGTTGATGTCAAAATACTATTTACCTTAACCATCATTGGTTATACCTCATTACCCAATAACACACTCTTTATATGTCATAGAAGAAAGGAAAAAAAAACTCACACATGAAAACAGTTGATACTAATAATTAAATTAATTAATTATAGTGTTCATTTAGGCATTGCGGATGGGTATTCTTCTCCAGTGCAAAGCAGTTAATGTCCATATTTATCCGTGACAGCAATAAATACTCACAGTCATGTTTAATGTCCACTGAAGTTTGTTGCGGAACTACTTATAATCCTTATTAGGAAATAAATTCACCACATATCTCCTCCGTGGAGCTGAATTCAAGAATCTTCTGTTGCGAACGGCTCGGTGTCAGTGTGAAATTGAGGCCTGGGTTGGTCATACCTTCAGGAGATGCATCTTGAGTCTTGGACTAAGGTTCTTCCCTATATCACCATATCCGATGAAAAGGATGCCTACCTTTCAGCGTCTCGGCTTATAATATCCGAATCTCAATTTTGTTCCCACAGATTTTTCACCCACCTAGTCATCAGTCTATAACCTATTCCACCGTTATTGGCATTTAGGCTGACATGGGACCAGCACAGAGTTCTGATTCATTATTTACTTTCAGTGTAGACATACAATTCTGCTTGTTATTCATTTGGTTCATCTGGAATTAATTCCAGGATTCTGCTGCAGGCATGGAACTGAAGAATATTGACTCCACCACATATCCAGGGTTGCAAGCCATCAGGTGATTCCTGTGGTTGCAGGCGTAGAGGCATTTACTCCGCTAGCTGCTTTCATATGGTCTTTTTTTATGTGTTCAGGTTTGGGAACCTTGAGGTAATCTGGTGTAGGTATGGTTTTCAGTTGGTACCTTGGTTGTATTGGTTCAATGTCTTCTTCCCATTTGTTTGAGTGGGTGTTCATAGCTAGAACTTGGTGTTGCATGACTGGAACCTTATGTTTGACTGCTGCAGCTGTGAGATGTTCTTTCGAAGACTTATCCATTGTGGATATTAACTTGGTAATCCAACCAACAGTTGAAGGTTACTCACTGTTGTTAGTTTTAGTAACTTGAAGAAGGATTGTCCCAGTTTCACTGACTTGGTTGAATGATGAGGCCATAGGTGATACTTCTCAGAAGTAACGCAAACGATACACTGTTGTCAGTACTCTGATGATCTTCATCTTTGTAGATTATTAGATCTTGAAGTCCATCCTGGATATTCCTACTAAAATAGGACTTAATCACTCACCCAGTCAGTTGTCTTCTAATTTATCTGTTGCTCGCTATGGAGCTATTGAGCGCAGCAGTCCATGGGTATTTCTAGATGCAGACTATGGTTAGGACATTCACTTTCTGGCTGTTGACCCAGGATCCAGGTTTAGTGATATAGTCCCACCACATTCAACCACCACCTGCTTCTCTTCTATAGAAAAGGGATGACAAGAATACAACACGAGCATTAACCTACTGTGTTATGGTAAAAGTTTACAACACAATTACAAACACAAATACAAAACAACAAGGGGAGAAGGGGAAAGGAGTGGGTGTCCACGTTCCACTGTCCCTCATTGCTGAGTAGAGCCATTCTGACTCTTCATAGTGGGTAAGGTATTTTCTCACTTATATTTTGTTCTGTTGTTACTGGGACTATTGGATGGGTGAAGTCATTCTGTCCATCCAACATGTTGATATTGTCTCTCTCATTACTTGAAGAGAATAGCCTATACAGAATCCCTGTGGTTTCTAATGCCGCGTCTTCCTTTCGGCACTATAATCATCACTAGGTCAAGACTATTCAACATTGGCTTCTTAAGTACTGACATACACATGGATTCTTACATCAACATCCTCTAATCCCAAGGTGCAACATTAAAATGTATATTCCCACAGGAAAAAGTAACAATCAGAACAGAGAAAATTCTCATACCAGAAAAAAAACATACATGTACATTTCTCTGATATTAAGTACATGATAATCATATATAATAATTTAATCATAAAATTTAATGCCGGAGCCAATGGTTTTGAATTTTCTTCAGGGGTTAATCCATAACTAAAACATATATTGTTTTTCCCCACTGCGTACCGCAGATGAGGATAGTAGCCGCTGTGATATATTTTGTCAATGACTGCTATTATTCGGAGGGTATTTATTAGAATAACTTATGCCGCATGGTCCAGTATTCTGAATATTGCAAGCAATTTATTCACATCAATCTTCGCTTCTGTTTCTACTACGGTGAGGCGATGGGGATTGAATCCTATCCGAACATGCATTTACATCACGCGTTTACTTTAATTGTTCATGAATTTATATTCAAACATGGCATGTCCCTAACACTATTTTATGAAATGATTATATGTTCACCCTCATATGGAGTGGTTACTAATCTGTTAACAAAAGGATGGTACTAAAATTTAACACTATAGTTCCAAGTTACAGATTATGATGTGGCGAAGTATTTTATCCCCTGACTAAGAGTCAGGAATACGCGTAATCATTTGTATGTCCCCGCATGGATAAAACCTTGAAACTGTACTTAGTTCATCTATAGTACATAGATTATTTGCAGATTTCTAGGCATAAATAGTGAGATATTGTTCACAGTGCCTAGAAGTTTTAACATAGGAATATGAAATTGACAGACACTAGTTCTTTACTATGAAGTATGAATCAGGGGTCTGCTCCTACATTGAGAAAATCTCTAGAATGTGCTTCAGACATGAGAGTTGATACTTTATGTGTACTACAGTACACATAATATTCATAGGTTATAAACACTATTAGTTAGATATAAGTTCATAATGCCTATAAAAGATATTAACATAGGGATTTGAAATTGTAAGACATAGGAAAAATTACAGCGTGGCGCCCACATGTGTTTCCTTGGTAAACATCATCCAGCCTGGTTTAAGAGAATTGTAACTAATTCTTAATTAAACATACTGGTCTATGTAATACATAAATCCATCTTAATAATGTAGATATAACATACCAATAGCTTGAAGAGAATCATGTTTTTAAAGGCAACAATACCTTTTCCCCACACGGGGAAAGAAATCCCACAAGGGAACGCACGTCTGTTTACTTTCTTAGCTTGAACTAAATATGGCTACACTGGGCCTTTGTCTTACAATCAGTCGACGACTGTTGGCCAGGTACGTAGGCCAAAATAAGGCCAAATTAATTTAGCTACCCTACGGGTTAGTTTTTATCCTATATTCAGTAAGATACTTAAACCGTAGTTGAAAGGGGTTGTTTATTTTTAAGGGAGTCAATAAATAGGAAAGGGTAAGGACGTTTTATTATATCACAGTTACTCATTACCCATGGTATGTATTAATTTACAAAGGCTAGACCACAGGATGACACTGTTAGTTGAGAATACAACACGTCTACAACTTCAACTAACTCATTACACAAGACAAATTCCTTTTTACTATTTAATTCTCTTCTTGTACACGAATGCCAAATATACATCATATTAAGATTAACTTGCAAAATATTAAATGCGCTTCTCAAATATCTACAACTACTTCAACACTTGACATTCTAATGGCGGCACTATTCTTGGCCAAAGCCATCTTCATAACGTGGTGTGTCCACACTCGACCACAACCACGACTTGAATGATCCCCTCATTCAAGCAAACCTTGCTTGCCGTAAACTGGGTCATGGCAAGGGACTTAATGCTTTGAGGGCGATGGCAGCAATCGGGGTAGAGCAGAGGGTGCTTTACACGCTCTTTCAGCAGTTAATAATTTCTGTTATTGAGTATAGTTTGAGGCTCCTTACAGATCAAAGAGCCAGCGTGAAAAGTTGGAGCTCATACAAAATGCGGCTATGCGGGTGATTCTGGGGTGCAAAAAAGATACACCACTTATATGCATGAGGCATATCCTGGCGCTACCAACAATGGCGGATAGGCATAGGGTCCTTCAGACATAATGGTGCACGAGAGTTGCTGCAGATAGGGATGACCCCCTGCATAAAGCCACGTATATGGTCAAGGGTCATAAACTAAGACGAGGCAGGCCCAAGATGTCACAGGCAGAAATGTTTATATGGCAGGTGGTGATCTAGAAACCATAAATCTTGAAAAAAAGAGTGGGTTGAAGTACCGGTAGACAGGACGGACTGGCACAATGTAATGGGTACTCTAGGTCGTGAGTGCAGAGAATGGGCAGCGGGCCGCACAGAGTTTGAGGTGCAACAACTAATCCAGAGTAATACACATCAAGCTGACACAGTGATCTATACTGATGGGTCAGTGGTGAGAAACTGGCGGAGTGGTTGGGGTTTCATTGTGAAGGCTAATGGACGATTCTTGAAAAAGGAGAGTGCTGCATATGAGGCTACAACCTCCAGCATGAGATTGGAGGTGGAAGCAGTCACAGCAGCATTCCGCTGGTTGAGGAGACCACTGCAACACACATGGCCTTCATCACGGACTCAATGAATATGCTTAGTAAGGTGGAGAAAGGAATATTTTGTGTTGAATGGCTCACCTCGCTTCACCCCCACTACCCGCTCTACAGCTCATTTATTGTTTGTTTTGTTTTTTATTTAGGTCTGAGATAATTATGGAAAGACATCGTTGAAAATAAATCTAGCTAGCTATTATAACATGCAGCACGGCGTATATTGCCTCTTGGGAATTTGTACACTCTATCTTTATGTCCGTGAACACAATAATTATTGCATCTTGGCTATTGTCTAACATGGACTTCTGTTGGGGTATATTATTAGAATTAATGAATCAGTCACTAAGAACTGCTTATTCAAGACCCATGTTTATCTTCATCGCCTGTGAAAGATTAAAGCGTCCGTCTATTTCAGCTCTTCTCGTGATTCAAGCAGTCTGATATGCCAAGATATTCACCCAAATACGTGCTACAAGCTGCGAGACACATATATACATGTTCGGTAATTATAATGATGGAAACACGTACAATTTATGACGTATTAAACAGTTGAAGCATTTGGTAAAGGAAAGGATAATTTTTGCAAGCAGTGATTTACTCAACGGAAAATTAACAAGTGAAGTATATACGAATGAAGTAATTCATTCACTGTGACCAGACTGTATGGAGCCACAGGAAATACTACAAGGCATTCCACAAGAAGCCAATTTGTCTGCTTGGGCAATTACAGTGGATTTCATTAGCGATGCTAACAGAGATGTGTTTATTGTCGTTAATTTTGTTTTCCTGTGCGGATTCATTTGTTTGTGTGGAATCATAGCCAATATTATCAACCTGACAGTGTTTTTAAAACAAGGATTCTCAAATACAATCAACATCAGCTTCTTTGGGTTGTCCGTCTCAGATCTCTGCTGTGTTCTGACCTTACTATGGTTGACCGTTGGAATCAATCCCTTTGTTATAAAGGCCGGAGCAGCTTGGGTTCCCCTGGACTTACTGTATTTAACCGCGGGATGGCCACACAATATTTCTTGTCGAATAACAAGTTACATTACCATCTTTGTCACATTAGAGAGGTGTCTCTGCATTGCATTGCCTCTGAAAGTCAAAGATATCTTCTCTCCCGCCAAAACTATGGTTGCTGTGGTTCTCATATTCCTGCTGAACATTGCCACCCTGGTACCGGAGTATGTTACAGTATATCTGGATTGGAAGTTCTTCCCAGAATCCAACAGAACTCTGCTGGCCTTACACTTCAGACCTGGTAGAGAGAAAGTTGTTGGTTTAGTCTACATGATGAACTGTGCAACAGGAATGATATCATTTGTAGGAATTGTTGCCATAACAGTTTTCTTGATCTTCAAACTCAGGGAAGCTTCCAAATGGCGGAAGGAGGTCACTTCCGGCAGCCAACAGCACGAGACAGTGAATTTCAGGGACAAGAAGACGGTCAAGATGGTTACTGTTATAGCTTGTGTCCTGATCGGCTGCTACACCCCGGGCATCGTGATCAGCTTGGTGACGTTTGTGGAACCGGAGTTTAACGTTGGTAAGAAATACTTCAACACATTCATGTCAGTTTGGGCTGTCGGAGATGTGTTCCAAGCCCTGAATTCCAGCGTCAATATCATTCTGTATTACCGGATGAGTTCCAAGTATCGAGAGACGTTTCATCAACTGTTTATTATACGTTGTTGTAATAACAAAGGATTAGGTCATGTAGGTTTGAATTCAAGACGTTAGACTGATCAAGGAGCCTGCTGCCGAGTAGTCAACATTACAACATAACATATCATGGAAACTGTGTTCCACCCTCAGACAGGCTCGCTCATTTTGTTTAATTCTGCTATGTACACAACAGGGTGACTGCTTTGGCAAGCGGCTTGTATTACTCATCCCGATTACAACCCTCCCGTTACATGTTATCTGTTCTGACTGTGTTGTGAGCTCTGATCACATTTACACATTACAGCGTGGAGCCCCAGCATACCCAATTCAACTTGTTTGCGTGGAGGAGCAGCGTGAGTGTATACAAGTTAGTTCAGACTATAAATATAAATAGATAACATTAATGAATATTAATGAAATGAGATGTTATACAGATAGATTTAGTGTCACTGAACTTTATGTAAGTAAGCATATAATAGATTAATTGTTTTGTTCGCATATCCTTTACAGGACATCGCTGTCAACATCAGAATCTTTCAGCTGCTTGTTGATTTCTAGGTAAGATCACGCTCAGTAGTTTGCCATTAACAGATTAATACACAGAGAAATTAGGTGATGTGGGGATATAATAAATTATCAGGCGTGTTTCTCATTGTAAAATAAAACACTGAGGTTAGTTAATTAGTCGAAAGATCATCCTTATTGCACATCGAACCATTCAGTCCATAAGTGCCCGGATCCCCTCCTCAGCAAATTCCGCAGCGTGTAGCGGCTAACGACACCAGTTCTGTGTTGGTTTATCAATCTTCTTTGGCTACCTGCGTAGTATTCTTGTTTGGCCACCCCTCTTTTAATTTGCTGATCTCGCAGTCTGGCCATGGTTGTGAATTCACAGTCATCACTTGGTTCACGCAAAGGTCTTACTTCTCGTAGAGCATTCAGAATGTCAGCCTGGTCCATGGCGCGACCGCCCTTCACCGTAGCCTCACCTGCGAGCTTGTCAGCACGCTCATGTCCTTGTACTCCCGCATGCCCTGGCACGAAAATGAAACTAATCTTTGCCAGCCGAGACCGCTCCAGAGGCAGAAACCACTCTCTTCGGATCGACCCCTCCTCTATCCTCTTGATCATGTTCATTGAGTCGCTAAGGAAACATGCCTAGTGAATGTCTGTGTCTCGAGCCATGTTATTTCTTTACTTACTGCCATGACTTCCATAGTCAGGCTACTTGTGGTTTCAGTGAAAGCACCAGAGTCCTCCTTCACAATTCTCCCTCCGGCCCGAGCCGTAAAGGCCCATGAGCTTCTCACATGTCGGACGACCGACCCATCTGTGTAGATGACAGCATCACCGTCTAGCTAATTCTAGAAAATCAACGCTTGTACTTCAGCCTCCACAGCAGCCAGATTTTCTTGTCTGCATTTTCTATCTAGTTGGATGCAAACTGAAAAGAATGTGCAGAAATCTGTTGGCACTTGCACCCACTCCTCGCCAGGTTCCAAGTCCTCAAGTGAACACACATGTTGAAGAATGTCTTCAGCTTGACCCATCCATGACCGTCCTCTTTTTAACCTGCTGCCCTTCACAAGACTTCAAACTCTAAGCTCACACACATCACTTCAACTTCACATCGATAACATGCCAGTAGAAAGTGTAATTGAGCACAAAACATTAGGCCTAATCATTGATAGAAACCTAACCTTTAATTCCCACGTTTAAGCGCTCATTAAACAAACAGCGAAAAAAGTCTACCAACTCGCCAAAATTAAAAACTTCCTTGATGAGGACACAAGGAAACTATTCTATACTTCTCATATTCAGACACACTTTGACTACTGCTCTACAATCTGGGACGGTTGTTCTAATTCAAACACCAAGCGACTTTACTCACTCCAGAAACGGGCGATGAGTCTAATTTATAGCAAACATTTATCTGACAATCCCAGCCTGTATAAACGCCTTCAGGTACTACCACTCCGCAAACGCCTGCTTTTCAATAAAGCTAAACTAATTCACAAAATCTTGCATCGGAATGCCCCAAATTACCTTTGGCCATTGTTTAAATATAATGCTAGACACAGTAAACGTTTAAATATATTACACATTCCGAAGCCTAGGATTGACTTATACAAAACAATCTTAACGTACTCTGCAGCTCAGCTAGTGGAACAATCTTCCACAAGAAATAAAAGACATCACCAATCCTTATTCATATAATCGCAAATTACTCGAACACTATCTCAGTACGGATTACCTTCCCCCATAATAATAGTGATAATAATAATAATAACAAAACCCTAGTATAACAGCCAGTCCCCTTTTGGTAGGCCAGTATATTCCACATGGCTAATAAGTGTCTGACCATTATCTAATGTTACTGTGTCGTGTAGTTTTGATGTTCGCATTTTGCCAATGCTTTTATAATGCATAAGTTTTATATTGTTGCTGTTCTCTGTTAGCCTTGAATGATGTGTGAATGAAATAATGTATGGAAGAGAGTGATAGAAGGGCAGAATGTTAGACGAGCCTGCGTGCCCAATTCTTAAACCTTTGAAAATATAGTTTGTTTGTTTGTTTGTTTGTTTGTTTTCATAATTTCACTATGCAGTGGATGTTGTGTGTTTGCGTTAACTCTGAGGTAGGCGCGTGCTCTGCAAACTTGTATTCTCTCTTCAATGGTTGCACAATCAAGAAGGTAGCGCATCGCTCTGCATGCTGTATCTCTTGTACCTCCAAGAATAATGCGCATAGCTTCATTCTGTATCCTTTCCATCCTTTCTATCTGCTTACGGCTGAGAGTCAGGATTGCCATTGCATACTCAAAAACAGACATGACCAGCCCCTCGTACAGAAGACATAGATGGCGCTGCTCACAGTTTGCTGCCGCCATCACCCGAATCGCAGCCAAACCCCGCTTGGCCTTTGTTATCACCTGGTCTATGTGCAAGCAAGGCTTCGATCAAACCGTATCCCCAGGTAATTCATTGCCTGCGTTCTTTTCACCGTCTCTGAACACAGCTTTACAGTTGGTGTTGGAGTGTTGACAATATGATTATTCAACGAGAACCAAGTCACTGTTGCCTTTGTTGGGTTGACCATTGTCCCAGCTTCATCACACCAAGTACTTATGCGATTGAGTTCGGTTTGTAGTTCCACAGCAACCTGATCTCTATCCTTACCCTGACGATACACTAAACCATCATCGGCATATGACAATGTCCTTCCAGGTCCAGTGATCTGCTCACTGGTGATTCTCACTGTGTAGGCGTTGAACAGTACCGGAGATAATGGTGATCCCTGTGGTAGGCCAGGATATATTGTTATTGGTTCCGAAGTCCAACTGCTACATCTAAAAATACTTTCCGTTGGAAGAGGGCTGCAGCGACCCAACTAAGGAGGAATTGACTTACTTTGAGTTCAAGAAGCTGAAGCATTAAAAAATCCAATAGTTGTACACTCTGTTGTACACGCCCTCAAGATCAATCGCTGCAGCAAAGGTTTCAATGCCTGAGTGGAAACCTTCATAGACATCACGGGCAAAAACTGCTGCATTGGTCAAGGTTTCTCTTTTTGGACGGTACCCACCCAGGGTAGGTGGGAAAACACCTTGCCTCTCCAGCTGGTTTGATATTTTCCTGGCAGTTACCTTCTCCAGCAGCTTGACTATTGTATTCTGCATGGTTATAATTCGATATCCCTGGATTTTTTTGTGGTCTTTGTCAGGCTTCGGCAAGGGAATCAGATAGCTGTGTAACCACTCCTCCTTGATGCTAGCACTCCCTATACTGTTGTTGTACATGTCTGCTAGTTTCTCTAACTCGTTGTCGGTACACTTATTGATGTCGTCGTATCTTGTGCCATCAGGCCCTGGTGCGCTGTTTTTTGATCGTCGAAGCACAGCCTTGATTTGTTTCACTGTCACTGTGTCTTCATCCGAAGTGTTTTGGGCCTTGCACCTGTCTGAGGTGACCTCCTTGGCCAGATTTCGGCCTCTCATGTCTGTCTGGTTGCTCTGCTCTAGATAGCTTTCAAAGAGGGCTTTGCCCTTGTCCTCGTCAGTCCTCTGGCAGATGAGGTCAGCACCTTGGAAGTCAGAAATGCTCTTATTCTTGACTACACCACTCATGCTTTTATGTAGTCGCCAGAACAATTTCAGTGACTTGTCTGTGCTTACTCTTTGACACACATCTGCCCATTTTTCGCTTTTAACCATCTTGACCAGTTTTTTTTTTAAATAGCTTACTTTTGTGTGTATCTCTCTTTCTAAGTGCATGCAGGGACAAGGATGACCAGCTCTGTTCTTCTTGGCATTTTGCTATCTCCTTACAGCACTACGCTTATCCACCCAAGCCTTCTCCACCTCGAAATTCCACCAAGTGTCTGCTCCCAGCTTTTTTTCATGCCCTGAAGCAGGAAAAGAACACTCAGGTGTAACTTTATAGTTGATTTCAGCTGGTCAGTGTGATGAGTGTTTTTGTGGTTACCCTGTGTAGATATCCCAAGCTAACAGAAATGTGGGGTGTGGGATAAGCAATGTATGTTGTCATCAACTATAATTAAATTTAAAAACTAAAATCATGATGAATGATGCCATTCCTACCATGCTGGTACATAGCTGAATGTTTTAATAGATTGCCGAGAATGAACACTCCTAAGCAATAGCGAACGAGAAGAATAATCATGAACATGTGTGTAATATTTATAATATTTATACAGCAGGAAGATATGGTTACAGGATTATTCTGTGACAATGGTGTGTTAATAGCAAAATTTACATGTTGTTAATCCATGTGGGTAGCAACAGAGGAGGAAAAACTAAGATTATATATATATATATATATATATATATATATATATATATATATATATATATATATATATATATATATATATATATATATATATATATCCATCCATCCATCATGTGCCATGCCGGTAAGCGTGGGCGGTCATGTTCTGCCATCTCACTCGATCACCAGAGTCGTGGATCAGTTCCGTGTTTCTGTCTCCACCATGCCACAAGGCCAAGCCATCCAGATACTTGTTTCTAGGTCTTCCCCTTGGTCTGTTTCCCTCGATCTTACCAGTTGTCACCAAGTTCTCCAAATCATTTCTTCTCATAACATGTCCAAAAAATTGTGACTGTCTACGTCTAATGTCTCTGATCAGTGTACGATCTTCATTTGTTTCTTGAAGGACTTGTTCATTGGTCTTTCTGGCTGTCCATGGTATTCTTTGCATTTTCCTCAGAAACCACATTTCTACAGCCATCAGATGTTTTTCAGCCTGGCTGCTCATTGTTCAAGCTTCACATCCATATAAAAGTACAGGTTCTATTTAGCACCTCAACACTCTTTTTCTCGTTTCAATTGACATCTTTTTATTGGTCAGTATGTTTTTCATCTTGCTAAAGGCTACTTTTGCCATGGCGATTCTTGTTCTAATATCTTCCAGGCATCTCCCATCAGATATTATCACTGTTCCGAGATAATTGTACCTATTCACTTGTTGAAGAATATTCCCATTTACTTGTATATTACACTGTGGTATTTCGTTCTTCCTAGTGACGACCATAATCTGTGTCTTTTTACAATTTAATTCTAACCCTCGTTGTTCACTGTGTGTAACAACCGCATCTACTAACTTTTGCAGGTCCTGTTCATTGTCTGCAATTAATACTGTATCATCTGCATATCTAATGTTATTGATGCATCGTCCCCCAATGTATATATATATATATATATATATATATAGTACTAAGTACCCAGTTAACTAGGATTGCCTCGAAGAGTTGTTCTTAAATATTGAAATTGCATACCATTCTGCAGATTCAACAAGATGATCACATAGTAGAGGAATTTGCTATTCAACAATAATTGAAGTCTAACATGACACCTGAACCAAGGATGTTTATACGTATAATTGGACATCTGTTGCCCAGTCACAAAGTACTGTATATTAGTTGTGGTCGGCCTTAGAAAGCACTGGTGTAATACAGATGTGGTAAACTAATGTGCTATATTAGTGCTGGTATACTTTATTCAACAATGGGCATTTCATGAGTAGTTTATTTCAGGTCACAACGGAATCAACATATGATGAGGTATTTAAATGCAGAAGAGGGTGATGTAAATACACTCTACTGCTTTGCAGACTAGGAGTGCAAGTGTATTTGTGCCTGTTGCATTTCAAAGTTAAATATGTTTACAGCTAGACAAGTCAGATCTAATCTTCCATCATTGGTGTGTGTAAGATCTGTGTGTGGTAGACCCACTGAATTGAAGGCATTCTGTAAGTGAATGCTGTGCTACATGAACAGGCTGAGAATATTGCACTAAAAGATGGTCAGGAGTAATAACACGGAGAGTTATCAGTGATAACAGCAGTACAACTGGAAAGGACAGTACAGTTGGTGATTTGGTGGTACAACAATGATTGCTTAGTCTAGCAATTTAGGACTCTCTAGCAGGAAGGGTTAAAGCGACATATATTATCTGTGGATTGATCCATGTATTATGATACAGGTGCTCATTGCTTTATGTGCATTCTATAATGCGGTTGCAGATAATCACATATATTGTATCTGTATATTGAACGAGTGGCTGACTAATTGTCAGAGCGTTTCTGGGCTCATGTTGGAGTAGCAATATAAGGAAAATTATTTTTGCTCAGTGTCACAACTCTTAGATTTATGTTGCGTTGTTGCGTCTTAGATAAATGTCGTGTAACTTATATTTTGTGTAGTGTCTTGTGGTTGTAAGTGCCAAGGTTCTTTGTTGTCACATTCTACTCAGCTTTGATTGTGATACTTAAGGTTTGGCCTAGATGATAGAGGTCCGGTTATGGGATAAGGGCTACCCTTGATTGATGTTTGATGTCTGTCATATTTGGTTGTATAATCCAATGTTTGCTTACACATCAGTTAACCATGTTCTGTTAGAACTGATAAATAAAGAGCTATTTGTATAGGTCATGATTTGTCTGTCTAGTCATTTAAATATTGAGCACAACCCACTACTGGCAACGCCGATCGCATTCTGGTATGAACCTAAGGCCTATCCACGTCAATATGGAAGCACTATACTCGAGTTTCGCCCTCATTTGAGCTCGTCAGTAGTGCATATCCCTGACCGGATCCGGAAACAGTCCCGGATCACGCGTGTGAAGCGGGTGTGTAACCACGCGGCACACACTGGACACACCAAATTATAACAACAGAACATCACAACGCTAACCATCGTAGGCTATGCTCAAGATTGCCCAACCGCCGCGACCGACGTCCGTCAATCGATGGGACCCGAACGATCAGGACTTCTCACTAGCAAGGAACACCAGGCCTTCTAAATCTAGTGAGCAATAATCAATTGACTATGTGGTTTTTTCGGGATTTGAAATTTAAATATTGAGCACAACCCACTACTGGCAACGCCGATCGCATTCTGTTTAGTCATTGTTAGTTTATCCTCTCGTAATTTCAGTGGGGTGAGAGGAATTATTACTACACTCTATTACGTGGGATAAGTTCTGGGCGTGGGTACATGTGCTTTCAGTCTAAACCCCTCCGGTCTCTGGACACTGCTTTCTCTCAACCTCTCAGCATTGGGACGCTATCCATCAGGGCTCCATCCAGACGACATGACTCAACTCTGGTTTTTTCCAACAAATTTGAAGTATAACTTTACTATGTGCAAGAGAGTCAAAGAATAGTTATAGGTGAAGGTAGTAAAGACTCAGGATTTGCAGGGTACGTCCTAGGCATTCATGATCAGGCCTTGTCTGTATGGCCCACACGGTCTGCTGTATCTGTCACCTCACCCGGTCTGGACAGATCCTCCCTTGAATGGTCTCGACTGACGTGACCTTTAGACTGGCTAGTCGCTATTAGGATGTAATTCAAGGTCTGGCAACACACCACGTGGACTCCTCGCTGATGTAGGCTGCAGTGGATGAAGAAGTCATCCAGGAATCTGGCACAAAGTTCATAATGTCTGTAGTAGCACAAGGCATGGTGCAAATTCTATACTGTTCGTAAAGCACAATAAAGATACAAAGACCAGCCGTGGACGGCTGCAATTAACAGTTAGTGTCGAGCCTCTAATGTAGGACTCAAGCTAATGGCAGTGGAGCTCTGCGGCTCTGGATAGTATAAAGTCTCTGGTTAAGACGAAGTCTCTGATTACCACAATGTCTCAAGATTCATAACACCCTTATAGGGATATGCGGCTTCTCGGCCGAACCCTGTTTTTGTACACATCCGTTTCTCTCTGGGCTCTCAATCTCAGATAGCTGAGAAACCATAATTAGGTATCAGACTCTTCCCTCCTTCATGTAGGAGAGATGTAGCTCTACTCCAATTATTTCCCCCTCTAGGTTTAAATGATACGTGTAGCATAAATACATGGTTCGTCCTCCATGTAGCAGGTGAAATTGAAACCCGTTCTATCACACCTTCCTGATTGTCTAGAATGCTGTAGCTGTTCGCTGGAAAAGCATTATCAAGTCCCGAAGGCTATGTGCCCCATCGGTTCTACCTCTCTCGCTGCATCCCTCTCTTTAAGAAAGAGTATCTCTCTAATATTGTTCCTCCTCAAGTAATAAATAGGTAAAGGACAGTTGGGAGGAAAGTAGGAAGAGAAAATCCAGTTGCCGCCCGAAATTGAGGAGACGGCCCTCTTTACCTCATGCGACCTTGGACTACGTTCTACGCTTCTGCAAACGCTCCCTTTCGACGTCTCTCAATCTTATGCGTCGATAGATATATTACACAATAACGGTTGGTTGTCACACCGCACTGCACCGCTCCGCACCGCTACGCTTCTCGCCGAGCGGCCGCAACCGCCGGATGTAACCTCGCCACACCGCTCGGTTGCGCCTACGCTCTCCGACTATTACTTTCGTGAAGCCAGGTCATGCATAAACTCTTTTTATAGGGCCTACGACCAGGGGCCTTTCTATTCCCCTTTTATGTGGATATCATATGGCTGCTTGCACGTAGGATGTGCTTTGATAATGGGTTTTAAAAACTAGCATTTACACACCCCGATTTTGGCTATTTCCCACTAAATAAGGCCTCTGTTATATGCACGACCTATCTTTGCGCGATGCAGGCTACCGACTTCACTGGTCGCCGTGAATGCGCAATCGCTTCGACACCGTTATAATGGAATCTGAAATCAATTTACCTTCGTTACGAAATACATCTTTAAACTTGCTCTAGTAAATGTCAGGACACATTGCTGTCCATGTAGACACTTTTAGGTGCCAACATAAAGACGTCGTCGCTCAACCACAGCAAACTCACAACTGGCGACTGAGGACAGTCGACCTTGGGTTCATTTGCGAGTCGGAGAATTTCACTTACACTAGGTAGCGAAGTTTCTCGGGCTACCCATTCGGTAATTACCAGCAATGCAGTATCGTGAAGCGATCACTGGCTGGGCTAGGTAAACCTTCCCAGAATAGAGCCTCGAGAAAACGGTGGAACCGTCCAGACCGGAAAAATCCCGTCGGGTTACTTTCGGCTAGAAATAGCTCGGTGGTCTCCCGTGTCAAACCTGACCGCGAGGCGAACCCTCCCGCATGTTTTGTGACATATACACTCACTATTTCTACCACAATTTAACACCCTATTTCATTGTACTCGGTTTCAACATGATAGTTCCTGCCTGAATATCAGTAATAGTGGAGATCTCTGTCTAAGAATCTTGACTCTTTTTACTAATAACTATTTTCCTGTAAATATGAGAGGTGTGAGTCTCTCTCTCTCTCTCTCTCTCTCTCTCTCTCTCTCTCTCTCTCTCTCTCTCTCTCTCTCTCTCTCTCTCTACTCCTTTTCTTCTTTGGCCATAATGCTGTCAGAGTTTCGCTCTTCTCCTCTTAGTACCGTAGCAAAAGGAAACTTTGTCCTCCTATTCTTTTCCTTCTGTTTCACAAACATGGGGATACCGAAATTGGGTCTACGGCAAACATGGAGGAGGGAGGGGGGACGCCAATCATGAACCCCTGGGAAGCCATACAGACGTAGAGGTCGTCACATTTCAGTTAGGATGAGAAAACGTTGTTTTCGTTTACACAAGATAGCATTCTAGCACAGTGTGTACAATAAAGATATGGCCGCAGAGGTCGAGGAACCCGAACACATTGTTCTGCCATGTTAATTCATACAACCTGGATGACAGAGGAAAGCATTGTAATCAATGACAAATTTACTATCAAATTTGTGGTAACTTTAACATAAAAGGAGAGAAATTCAGAAAGTCTACAATGTATGTAGCTAGACAGCACACAGGAAAACCCCACTACGTCACATCAAGTGGGGGAATCCTGACCTAACAACGCGTGCAAAATCACGACCGTGAAGAAATTTGCGTATGTCTAACTGTACTGTTTAGTTGATAGTTGGATGTCGATAGAGACTGACATTTCAGTTAAGTAACTGTTCATGTTAAGTTTCAAGAGAACTTTCACAAACTGGAACAGTGAAAACACAAAGACAAATATAGGTAAATATAAGATCCAGGAAAGATCTGTGCCTAGAATAACACGAGTTCAAACTGAGTTAGACAGTTTAAATCTGCTTCGGTTAGAAATGTGTACAGTACACATTTCTATTTTTTTACATATGCTGTCTATATGAAGAAATTCTAACCTAACGGAAACAAGAAGACTCAACTAAATAATTCTGCCAAATATGAAGAAATTCACAGACAAGTCAGAATATTATGTAAGGAGGCGAAAGAAGCATGGCTTGAGGAAAAGTGCTTAGAGATTGAAAAACAACACAACAGTCAAAATACCAAATTAGTGCAAAAAAGAATTCAGGAACTTACTAATAAAAGAACATGTACATCAACAGGCTGTCTAAAATCTAAAGATGACAAAATCATAAAAGAAAAAGATCAAATTATGCATGTATGGACAGATTACGTGAGACACCCTTATGAGGATAACAGAGAGGAACAGTATGATTTAAATTTAATAATGAAGGACCCCCAATTGATTGATTGATTGATTGATTTAGGAATCAACATCACAGCATTCGGGGCATTCCCATAAGCGCTCCGTCCCCATCCTCAGCAGCCAGCGAAGAGTTCCAACACTAATAGTACCAGTAGCAATCTGATTATATGTCCTTCACGCCTTTCCTCTGAGCGTTGATCGTCGGCCAGATCCCCTCGTCACTCCTCGCTGTCTCATTCTTGCCAGACCATGGTAATCCATTTGCTCCTCCGAGATGTGCACGTGCTCCCACAAGGCCGCAACCACGTCTGCCTTGTCATGTATCATTACTCCACCAAGTTCTGCAGAGCCAGCCAATCTGTCCGCCTGTTCATTTCTCAGCACACCGGCATGCCCCGGAGAAAAGATCCAGGCGATGCTTGTCACCCGTGACCTCCGAAGCGAAGCAAGCCACTCCGCACGAAGTCTGCCAGTCCTCACCCTCGTCAGCATGCTTTCTGAGTCAGTTACAATCACGATCGTATTCTCCATCCAGCGGAGAGCCGCAGTGACCGCCTCCACCTCCATTCTTAAGCTGGATGTTGTGGTATCATATGCCCGGCTGTCCTGACCCAAACGTCGACCATTGGCTTTGGCTATGAACCCCCAGCCACTTTTCTCACCTCTTGACACCGAACCATCTGTGTAGATAATCACATCACCCGAGTAAGCATTGTCCTGAATTAGTTGCTGGATTTCCACTTCCGTGGCCCCTGCTGGCCACTCCCTGCACTCCCGGCTTAATGTGATTATAACTCTGCACAATTCTGACTGCTCCGCTGGCACTCTGACCCACTCCTCTCCACGCCTGTTCTCCAAGGGGCACACCTGTCTGATCGTATCCTCTGCCTGAGCCATCCATGATTTCCCTCTTATCAGTCGCTGACCCTTAACTGCGTCCAGCGCCTCATGCAGAGGGTGGTCTGTGTCTGCAGCTACTCTGAGGTATGCCTTCGCCTGCATCACCTTGAGCCTACCAGCAACACTCGGCAGACCAAGGATGTAACGCATACACACTACTGGGGTATCTCTAGTGCATCCCAGAATGACGCGCATAGCTTCGTTCTGTATGCGCTCTAACTTCACCAGCTGACTCTCTGAGACAGTGAGCAGACCTAATCCATAATCAATTACTGAGAGGATCAAGTGCTGGTATAGTGTGAAAAGCATTCTCTGCTCTGTGTCCATTGCAGCTATAGTTTTAAGTGCACTGAGACCCTTTTGAGATCTTGTCACAGCCGTCTCCACATGGTCCTTGAAGGATAGGCTCCTGTCAAATGTGATCCCCAGATACTTCAGTTTGTTCTCTCTGCTGACATTTCTACCATCTATCGCGAGGCTTGGGACATTCGCTCTCACAATCCTGTTGTCCAGAGAGCACCACAAAACAGCCGCCTTTTTCCGGGTGGATGAAAGCACTCATTTCAGTGCACCAGTCAATCACTTTGTCTGCTGTCGCCTGTAGCTCCTGGGCTGTTTGCTCCCTATCTCTCCCCTTCCTATATGCAAGAATATCATCTGCAAATGTTAGTATTCTTCCAAACCCTGGTGCTTCTAGGTTTGCAATCTTGCTCGTATACACATTAAAGAGCACCGGTGAGACTGCAGATCCCTGTGGCAGTCCCTGAGTTAAAATATGTGGCTCTGAGGTCCGTGCACCCAGACGGAGAGCAACCCGAGAGTGCAGGACGGCTGCTATCCAGTTCACCAACCAGGTATTGACCCCCTGCTCCATCAGTGCGGTCATCAAAATATCATATCGAACTCTATTGTACGCATCCTCGAGATCAAGTGCTGCCGTCATCGTTTCCTGTCTACTCTGGAGCCCCTCATAAACGTCAAAGGCAAAAAAGTGGCTGCATTTGACCAGGTATCTTTTCCTGGCCTGTAGCTCCCCAGGCCTCTTGGAAGAAGCTTCCCGCTTTCCAAAAACTCTTGCAGCTTGACAGCGACTATCTTCTCTAGAAACTTCCCAAATGCATTTTGAAGGGTGATGATTCTAAAGCCGCTAAGCTTTGACTGATCCTTGAATGGTTTTGGGAGAGGGATGAGATAGCTGTGCACCCAATCCTGCGGTACTGATGCTGTCCTAATGCTCTGGTTAAAGCAGTCGGTCATCTCTTCCAGGTCTGCATCGCTCAAACCCTTCATGTGGCCATACCTGACCCCATCGGGCCCTGGTGCCGTGTCTTTTGCCTTTTTCAAAATGTGTTTAACATCTTTCACCCGTATGATGTCTTCATACTGCATATTCTTCGTGGTGCCAGATAACTCCTCTCTAACTGCATCCCTTGTGTCCGCATCATTATGATTGGTCTGCTCTAAAAATCTCTGGAGAAATGCCTCCCCTTTCTCTTTGTCTGTTGTCACGAGCACACCATTATCTCTATAAATTGTTCCCACTGTCATAGGCCGATCTTTTCTCTGCATATTCCTGTGCAGTTTCCAGAATTTTCGTAGTGTTTTTTAACCTCCAATCTCTTTCATGAAACATTCCCTTTTCGGCCTCTGCAGCAAAGCGCTTGAAAACCCCCATCTTGTCTTTCTTGACATTTTCCGCTGTGTCCACTTCCTCTTGTGAGCTTTGAAGTGTCTGTCGCACTTTCTTTAGCTGCTTCACTGCAGCCATCTTTGCTTTCCAAGCATGGTCTTCTTCTGGGGTCCACCATGGGGGCTGCAAAAAGGGAATTTTTACAGTCCTGTTGCATGCCCGTGCCTGAGGCGTCCAAGAAGGCAATCGGTCCTCTCATACCGGAAGGTCTTGCGCACTCTCCCAGCTTTAACTTTCCTGGGTTTAGAGATCAGGACTGAGCATGGCATGTGATTACTCCCATGGTCATTCAAAACAGTCCACTTTACATCAAGGACTGATGACCGCCAATTTTAAAGATGGAGGTTCGAAATGTTCTTAAGCATTTGAAAGCTGGCAAGGCCCCCGGTGCAGATAACATCACAACAGAAATGAATAAAGCTTTAGACGAATATGGATTAGATCAAGTCACCAGACTGCTGAACACATTATATGATAGGGATGAGATAGCTGTGCACCAAATCCTGCGGTACTGATGCTGTCCTAATGCTCTGGTTAAAGCAGTCGGTCATCTCTTCCAGGTCTGCATCGCTCAAACCCTTCATGTGGCCATACCTGACCCCATCGGGCCCTGGTGCCGTGTCTTTTGCCTTTTTCAAAATGTGTTTAACATCTTTCACCCGTATGATGTCTTCATACTGCATATTCTTCGTGGTGCCAGATAACTCCTCTCTAACTGCATCCCTTGTGTCCGCATCATTATGATTGGTCTGCTCTAAAAATCTCTGGAGAAATGCCTCCCCTTTCTCTTTGTCTGTTGTCACGAGCACACCATTATCTCTATAAATTGTTCCCACTGTCATAGGCCGATCTTTTCTCTGCATATTCCTGTGCAGTTTCCAGAATTTTCGTAGTGTTTTTTCACCTCCAATCTCTTTCATGAAACATTCCCATTTTGCCTTTTCGGCCTCTGCAGCAAAGCGCTTGAAAACCTCCATCTTGTCTTTCTTGACATTTTCCGCTGTGTCCACTTCCTCTTGTGAGCTTTGAAGTGTCTGTCGCACTTTCTTTAGCTGCTTCACTGCAGCCATCTTTGCTTTCCAAGCATGGTCTTCTTCTGGGGTCCACCATGGGGGCTGCAAAAAGGGAATTTTTACAGTCCTGTTGCATGCCCCTTGCCTGAGGCGTCCAAGAAGGCAATCGGTCCTCTCATACCGGAAGGTCTTGCGCGCTCTCCCAGCTTTAACTTTCCTGGGTTTAGAGATCAGGACTGAGCATGGCATGTGATTACTCCCATGGTCATTCAAAACAGTCCACTTTACATCAAGGACTGATGACCGCCAATTTTAAAGATGGAGGTTCGAAATGTTCTTAAGCATTTGAAAGCTGGCAAGGCCCCCGGTGCAGATAACATCACAACAGAAATGAATAAAGCTTTAGACGAATATGGATTAGATCAAGTCACCAGACTGCTGAACACATTATATGATACTTGAGATATACCTTCTGAATATGTAACTCTGTATTTATTGCAATCCCAAAGAAATCAACATAGAACCATTAGTATAATGCGCCTCATCACAAAGGTTTTGCTACGAATTATCATGCAAAGAGTGAGGAAGAGAATACTACCTGAAATAGGGAAAGAACAATGTGGGTTTGTAGACGGCAAGGGTACAGTAAATGCTGTGTATATGCTACGAACAGTTATTGAACGTGCTACAGAAGTAAACAATGATATACATCTTTGCTTTATTGACTACAAAAAGGCTTTTGATAGAGCTAGACATATCAACACGGTGGATATGCTTGCTGTCACGAAATTAGCTCAAATCAGCTGTCTTCGTACGAGGAATCTCCAGAGTACGGGAGTACGTCATTAGGAAGTTCCCCAGTTATTTATAACTCGGGGGAAGTCGGTTGATTTGCATAACGTAGATCGAGAAGCTGGAAGTTTCGAGACAGAAAGGTCGAATCGTGCATTACTTTTATCCCGTGAGTGAACTTGACTTGTTTACTAGTCGAGAGAAAGTAAGATTCTCACTTAGAGTGAGTAATTCGTGCAACATGACTTTGCTTGGAGAGTTTACCTCGCAACCGGAACAAGGCATTTGGTCATCATTTCGATCTGAGATCTCTACGGGAGCAGAGCTCCAGAAAATCATCGCCTATTGTCATATATGAGGCTGATGAGCCACAGACAGTAATTCAGCCTGACTTGGTATCGCTTCATGGTTCAGGTAATACCTCTTTATATATTTACTTTGTGTGTCATTTAAAACTGTCATTTACTGCAAATATAGTACCTTGCGGTGTATGGCAGAGGGGTCTTTGAGCCTGAGGAATTAAGGCCGCCTGGCTAGTGCAGTCGCCGCGAACTGTGCAGGTTAGGATTTTCTTTTTGCCCCCGACAGAAAAAAATCCGACACCTTACCGAGGGATCGAACCCGGGTCTCCCGAATGAGAGTCCGGCGTTCTAGCCACTCTTCCAGCCGCTCCTCAAAATACTTTGTTACTTTGTGTGTAACAGGGCAATTGTAAAGCATCTCATTATCTATGCGAATACGTAATGAGCTTGGCGATTGATAACTGACAGACTGTGTCGTTCTCGCTCGTGTGTTTACGTTTGCGTTTTCCGTTTGAGATGTGTAACAGCGTAGCTTAAACATTGGATTAGATGTAAGTCCATTAGTGTGGCAACTCCATTGTAACTATTAATTATATTACAAATGTGATATTTTGTAGTTATTAGTGTAGTTACAATTGTGATGAAATGTTACTGCTATCTGATAGAACCTGTTGAAGCCAAGTTAGATTAGTCAGTTGTTACTGTGACCAAGGCAGTTTGAATATGTGGTTAAGCTGATGTAGGTGGAATTCAGACTATGATGTGGCAAGAGCAAGTGTGATTCGACTATCAAACCGAGCACTGTCTAGACGCTGGGAGATGATGCAGCTATTTTGTGATTGCTAATAGTGGTGGTGTCATTCCTGGGAAGTGTTAAGATGCTGTAAGTAGTGATCATGTGATATATATATATATATATATATATATATATATATATATATATATATATATATATATATATATATATATATATATATATAGTAATGAAGTGCGTTATATAACTAAGCGGCTGTTCGACGTCCGATGCGGTCCGACGCTAGATACCTGTGCGCTATCGTCGAGATTGTTGGAAAACCGGTCAAGGGTCTACTCTACACTGAACCTATGCCTTTTTCTTTATGATCATGAGAAAGTTAGTGCTTGTGTGATTGATGGAAGAGAAGGTGTATGGCTGTTGAATGAGACTCGGAGATGTGTGGGATATGGAATGCAAGGCAATTGTAATATTATGTAACTGGCACACTTGGCCAGTTGAGAGGTTCGGTCACCACCCAAGGCTAATCCGCTTGGGGAACCAGTACAGGCAAGTACACCTTGAACATGTGGTGAGGTAAAACATGCTTGGAAACAGAACTTCTCGCCTCAATGACCAGAGGTGGATCAAGAAGGATTTCGCTATTATGTGGGGAGGCATCCCACTAGCGAAATGGATAATTATCATATTGGTTATGTTTATTGTTTAGTAATTGATTTGATATTAATTACTTGATAACAATACTTCTCTGTCCAATGAAGGGGAGTGGTCTAAGGACCAACTCTTCCAGAGGTTTATTTTCTATTAGTGTAAATAAAAACAGTACAGTTCTTCACACAACCACAGAAGACAAGAGTAAGGTAGGAGTATGAGACTGCAGTAAGATGAGACTCGAACTTTTCGGAACCTAATCCTTCCGAAGGGCTGATTCAGGTGCCATTCTACATCGGATGTCTAGACATGCTTTCACTATATATATATATAGGGATGATTCCCTATGTAAGTATATAGATTACATAGGAATGCTGAAGGCAATTTTGTAGTGGATGTTAGCATGGGAATCCGAGTTGGTACCGAATGCTCTCACCGTCTACTCTTTCCTTTCAGGTGTTGCCTGTGGTGTAGAGAAAATATACTATGAACCTGTGCTGTAGAGGAAATCTACGCTAAACCTCTGGTGTATAAGACTTCGACAATGAAGCTGAGCTTACAATGGAAGATTGTGATTATCTGCTCGTTCCAGAGGTTAACCCCGGCTTGTAAAACGTCAGCGCTCTGGGAGCACTACAGCTAGAGTGGCATTGTTACACGTCACCGAACGTGTATAATTTACCAGGGAAACATGATGTGTTCCACGGGGGTAGATCCTCATAAGATGTTACAGACATTTATCCCATTCTTAGCCCATTAGACAGTGTTATCATGATACAGGATATCGTTCTGGACCAGACTCAGATGGAGTCCGGTCAATCCGGAGTTCCAGTCATCCTCATAAGATGTTACAGACATTTATCCCATTCTTATCCCATTAGACAGTGTTATCATGATACAGGATATCGTTCTGGACCAGACTCAGATGGAGTCCGGTCAATCCGGAGTTCCAGTCATCTATGTTTGCAGTCATCTACTAGTCATGCAATTGAGAGTCCACGTCGCCCAACCAAGGGTTTTGTGCAGTGACATTATAGTGCATGTTTCAAGAATGTTTTCAGCTATTTTCCAGGTGCATCAAGGGATACCTCATGGTCGAAGGTCTCCCATTCAGACTGTGTAGGCAGAGCAGTCATAGAGACTATAGGTATTGACAATTCTCGCATTTGTGAAGGTCCTCTTAGTCCCGTCATCGGAGGACCTGGTGGCTAAATCCCATCGTATGATCACCGGATGCTTGCAGCAGAAAAGTCCACAAGTGGTCCAGACACCTGTGCTGGGAGAGAGCCGGGTGAGTCTAAAGGACCGACTCGACGGAAACACCCCTCAAATCTTCTGCTACGCCTCATGATGACCCAGATATAATCTCTGACTCTGTCTCTAACCTTTTCTCTATATTGTAAATAGATCCTCTTCTATCAGGACGTTCCTTTCAGACTTGTGTCTGTAGTGTATATTAAATTGTTGAATGGTTTACATGTCTTCGATACAGTTATTAGGTGTGATCTTGGGCGAGGCCTGAGCGTTTAAACTTCCACAGTAGAGGGTAGATGGTAGAGGTTTAGGATCTGGGAGGGGCCTGTAGACTAATAACACTTGTCACCTTGCAAAGGGGGTCAATAATAGTAGGTACTTGAAACTCTTTACTTGTTTCAAAGGATGTTCGTTTAGGTGAATTGTTGTGTTTTCTTCTTTAATTATAGTCATTACCTCTGTTTTGCTTGTGCTAATTTTCATGTTACGTTCCCTGCACATTTCGTTTAGATTATTCTTGTGGTCTTATAATTCAGCTTTTGATTTTGCTATTTGTACTTGGTCGTCCGCAAACAGGAGTTCTTTGATGGTTAGATTTGCATATGGTTCTTCTTCTGTGTTCTCGTCATGCTGTTTTCTTGCGGTCTGGTTTCTTTACATATGTTGTCTATATATGTTATAAACAAGAGAGGAGACAGGACACAACCTTGTCGTACCCCGGATCTTATGGTGAAGGGTTGTGACTGTCCTCCATTTGGTTTGTTAGATGTGTACTCACTCCATATTGTTTAAGGATTTCCCACAGCTTGTTTCTATCTGTTATATCAAATGTCTTTTCTTGGTCGACAAAGGCTAAGTAGAGTTTTCTAAGAAGTTTTTCTAAAAAGTATAAGTTGTCTAAGAGTAAAAATGGCATCTGTGCATCCTTTGTTTTTCCTAAATCCAAGTTGTGTTTCGCTTAGCTGGAGTTCTACAGAAGTTCGTTATCTTTTCTCAAGAATTGTGCAACAAATTTTTCCAGTATAATTGTAGCTTGTCGTTCCTGGGGGAAAGTGGAGTCAACAAGCACACTTTTAAAATCCTTCTTATACTTTGGAACTATTGTCAGACCTTTGTCTACACTCCCCCGTTATGTCTTCTACTCACTATCTCTCTCTGTCTCTCTCTCTCTTTTATTCCTTCATAACATACCCCGACAACAGTTTCCTCAAACAATTAATTGCATATTTAATGCTGAAAACTATGTCAGGTGTAGGTATTGAATGTGTATATGTAATTTGTGGGGTAGTCTATTGTGTAGGTGAGATAAGATTGACAGTCCAAGATGCATCTCACAGTGCTCATCACATAACGGCATATATTGTCACCACAGCACATAACTTGTTTACTCTCACCCAGTATAGTGTCTCTCAGACTGATGATGATGATGTCTTCACAATATCCTTGACAACGTTAGAATTAAACAGTTAGTTCACCTCTGCGTGTTTTAGTAGATAATGTCTTTCCTTGTGAACTATCCAATCACATGAACCACATGATATTCCAGGTAATGTTTATACCTCCGATATCATCGAATGACTTATCGTCTCTATATGGATACATAATTCCAACAAACACTGTCTATAGAATATCACTGATTCACGGTGTTCATCTTATTCGTTACTGTTCTGTTTATCCAATAATAAATTCTGGCCTTATAGCCTCTTCATTTAAAGATAGTTCAGGTGCACAATATTGAGCTTCCGATCTATGTTTAGTTGCACTTTATTCTGCTGTAAGTCTCTTAGCCAGAATGCCTTATAGGTATCCGTTAATGCTAGAACTGGCTGACCTGTATGTCTGACATCCGACTTCAATCTGGCCGATATTTATTACTTTACCAGATTAGAGTCCATTCTTTCTTTTCAGGAGTGTTGATATTGCTTTGTTCATGGGAACCTGTCGAAAAGACAATATCAGGTGCTATCAACCTAACTCAAACTCATTAGAAGTGAGAGTAGGCTTATGGCCGTTATCAGTTTTACTTCTATAGATTCAGAGAACTGACCTCTGACATAAGACATAGGAGTTATAACCATAACCTAAGACTAGGTAAAGAATGAAATGTCATAAAAGAGCTCAGAAATCCCAGTAACCATCTATACTAGAATCTTGTATCATACTTATCCTATATTATCATAGTACTTATTCTATCGAGTGCACTGGTACTTTACACAATCCACTCCGTTACTTCTCAGCTAAATTCGGCCGACGCCAATTATTACGGTCTCACACTTGTGGCGAAACGCCAGTGGCTCATGTCCTCATGCCTTCTATACATTTGGGGGAATAGAGGGAAACAGCTTTAGGGAACCCTCAGTTCTCTTGTTCGCTCAATACCCATGGAAGATACTTTAACAACACGATCTTCTTAATAGAATTAGTAGAAATATATCTTTCTTCGGGGAAAACCCGATAGGGTCCCCTACACCAAATGAGCACCAGTGCAAGTTCTGGTGCAATTCATGGCCGTTCCAGCACATACCGTTTGGTAGTTGCAGCATGTCAAGTTGATTTAAAGATTAAGACAGAGGTGCAACCTACTACTGATACAGTTGGAAAGGTAATAATTGGGTTGTGGGTAGTCCAGCCAAACCTGGACCTATAAATGTATTTTGTCTCGAAGGGGAAGATGGATTGGCGAAAAGCCAATCATAACATATGAAGAGTTGGTTGACCGTTGGCCAATCTGACTAGGCGTCTTGTTCTTGGCATAGCCGGGGGAGTGAATCTGAACAATATATCTCCCCAGAGGATTTCATTTGTTCTTGGCGGCAGATGAGCTGTTGCTATCTTTCCTTCTACGGCTTGAACTGGGCATACTGTCAGCTTTCTATAGAATATAATCATTGGATAGCTACGGTGGGAAGGGCTCCTTGGGGATGGGGTCCACCAATCTATGATCTATCTTCTTGAGCCGGAAGAGGCTATCCACAGTGCTATCTCTTTCGTCTTTTAGTCGATAGGATGATGTCGGGAAGATAATGGACTTCTCTATCTCACTGAGAGAACCTGAACTCATCTGAATCTATGGGTTATTTGAGGCACTGCCGGTCCATTGCGGCGACAGCTCAGACAAGAGCAGCGGCCGGAAGGAGTAGTATTTTTTTTTCCTATTCTTGCTGGGAATGGGGAACGACACTTCTTTACATACACATAATTACCCACACAACACCACAAGAGCTGTGTAGTGAGAAAGGCCGGGTTTGCGAGTGAGAGGGAAGCATGGACATGAATGTGCCCAATAATAATAAAGGCTTGGTATGAGTGTGGAGAGTGAGTCTTATATGCAAAAGGTTCCTAGGGTCAAACGACAAGACCTCGTCAAGCTGAAGGCATAGTCTAGGAAAGACGCTGCCAATCCAGGACCTCTTGTCAGGTCGGGCCAATTACATCAGGGCTCTTGATTAGTATTATTATGTATATATTTTGTTATGGCAACTGATGTGCTGAGACCATTAGGAGTCTCCATGTCGGCTGTACCAGAAGTTTAGGCTGGAGACTCTCACAAATGTTTGTCCTTTCCAGGGTCCTTCTTTTGGAAGTAGGAACCGAGCTGAAGGTCTCGACAGGGCTCTACGCAGAAAGTATGTTTAGGACGATGCCATGTCAAGTTTTGGGCCATGACAGGTCTAGGAGTACGATCTCTACGAGATAGAGCCACTGCTGACCTTGAAAGAATGACCATCAGCTGTACTGACATATCACCAGTCATCTCGATACGCTGGGATCGAGGCCTTTTGTATTCTGGACTGAACCCCACCTAAATATCAGACCCACCCATCCTTGTCTGAGACAGTGAAGGATACCTACTCAATTCCCGCTCAGGAACTATTTCCTTTTTGTAATAACTTTCCCATAGCATTGTGACCAGGGATCACAGGACATTTTCCCACAAACATTAATCTAGTTCCACGGAGAACCGTTATTGGCCAAACGAACCGGGAGGGAAAGCAAGGAGGACTTATCATTTGGTGAGCGATATGTGGACAGAACGGACCTTGACTACAGCTTGGTCTATGATGTAAAGCCTTGATGCTCTGTGTCTGAACTGAATTCTGTGTCCCGGTTTTGTCTGTGTAGAACTATCTGTTTTAACTGCCTTAATGTTTTCCTTTGCTGTTCTTGATTAGGTTAATAAAATTACGGTCAAGTTGTTCTGACGATTGCCATGTTATTTATGCGTCAGCCAGAAATACACCTTAGAGATTAGGTCCCGAGGTCGAAAGAGAGAGTGACAGTGAGTCCAGGGAACGGAGGAGGGTTGGCAAGCAAAGACCTATCCCAGCCAGGGCTATAGAATAATATTGAAATATTGTTACATAGTTACTTGGGACCCTCCACGTAGCTTGTTACAATTTCTGGGGGCCAAGCCGGGATATTTGAACTCCTGGTGGAGTTCTGGCTGATTTAGTGTTAGGGGACATATATTCTTGTCTACTATCAATAGGTTCTGCCTACCGTGCCTGGCTATTGTCTATACTCTTCCTGACACAGACTGATCGATATACGACGTGTTGTGGTCGTGTAATATATATATTTTGGTTATGTGAGATAGTCATTTTCTATACAATTTCTTGGGCACTTTCCCTCTCGGTTTAAGATGGCATCAGCTGGGTTTAATGTCGCTGACGTACAGGCTACAGGGCGTGAGATGGGCTATGATGGAGCAGGATACAATATGTGCAGGAAGTGGAAAGAGACTTCAGACAGGCTGTGCGCGAAGACAAGAAAATGGAGGCCGAGCAGGCAGTCAGAGACCATGAGTTCCGTATGAGGGAGTTGGAGCTGAAAGCTCAAACTGCCCAGGAAAGCGAGGGTGCAGTGGGAGGCGTAGTTCCCCCTGACTCAACAACTTCTAGTGGCGGTCCATACCAGGCAATGAAGTTCCCATTGCTCCCGTACGATGAACACAAAGATAAGATCGACCAGTATCTTCACAGATTTCAGTCGATGGCTTTGGCTATGGGATTGGAACGTGGGAAATGGAACTTGAAACTCTCACAGGGCCTGAGGGGGACCGCGTACGAGGTCTACTCAAGGTTGCCACCTGGTATGGAGAATAATTATGAGGCCCTGGAAAAAGCATTATTGAAAAGGTTCCAGATGACAGCACATACATACCGACAGCAGTTCAGAAAGTCGAAGAGAGAGCCAGGAGAGATGTTCGCAGCCTACAGTGTTAGACTGAAGTCTTACCTTTTGAAGTGGATGTCATTGGCTGGTTTTGCTAACGACTATGAAAGTTTAGAAGAATTAGTGGTCGTGGACCAAATGAAGAGGATGATGCCTAAGCCATTGCAAACCTTCTTGCTTGAAAATGGGGCAGAAAGGTTAGACGTAGTAAACACATTAGCGGAAAGGTATGTGCTAGCTCATGGGGATAATGGGGAACTGTCACAACCCAATCCCCGACCACCAGACACATGGTCTGGAAAGAAGAAGAACCCTAAAACAGCTCTCACTAAGAAGGAGGATCCTTTCGATAAAGTTCCAATTAAGAAACCCTCTGGTAAGAGTCCACCCGGATCTCCAAAAAGAAAGTGGAGTGAAAAGTGGTGCGCCTACTGCAAATCTCCCACACACAATACGGCTGATTGCAGGCGCAAACAGAAAGACTCTCACTATGCTACCTGTCTTGTAGAAACCAGGGAAGGGTCTAACAAGGAGGTAGAAGGGAGGGGTTTTGAGAAAAAAAATTCAGAGAAACCACCAGTAGTAGAGACGATACTTGTGAACGGACAACCAGTCGAGTTGTGGGACTCTCTATGACACCGGTCTGCAGTTTGAGGCCGTAATTTCCTCACACTTAGTGAGCCCAGAGCAGCTAACCGGGGAGTCTATTGAGATTCAAACGGCGACCAAGAGTGCGGTAGCGATGTCTCTTCCGATTGCGAAGGTAGACATCAAATCGAAATATGTTACCGGCACTATACAGGCAGCCGTTCTGCTAGATCCGATTTTCCCAATGATCTTGGGTTGTCGCTACGTCTTTCTAGGGATTCCAACAGAACCCATGTACGTAGGAGCAATGCAAACCAGATCTCAATCGGGAGATGAGCAGACGCCGGCCTTGATCGTGAATCCCTTGCCTGGGGAGTTACGAGCTGCTCAAAGCCAGGATGCTACTTTGCAATCTTGCTTTAACCAGTTGCCAAAAAGTTCTGACCCACCAAGAAGGGGTCAGTATTATATGAAGAATCGGTTACTATACCGGAGAGCCGGAGTGGAGGAACGCCAGCATGGACAGCTGGTAGTTCCGAAGGCCTATCGGGAACAGCTTCTTCATATGGGACACACCATTTCATTCAGTGGACATATGGGTGTCGGGGCAACACTCCAGCGCATTTCCTGCCATTACTACTGGCCAGGGATGACTGCAGACGTGCGTCGGTACGTCAAGTCGTGCCCAGAGTGCCAGCGTGTGGCACCAAAACACTGGACGGCTCCAGTAATCCTGGGCGACATGCCCATTGTGAACTCTCCTTTCGAGAGAGTTGCCATCGATCTTGTTGGTCCTCTTCCTCGGACTAGGAAGAGGAATATGTATATTCTTACGATGGTGGATTGCAGTTCCATGTGGGGCGAGGCGATACCGTTGGCCACAATCGACTCTAAGCGAGTGGCTGATGCACTGATGGAGACCTTTACTCGGTTGGGATTTCCAAACCAGATCCTAACGGATAATGGGTCTCAGTTCTGTGGTAAGCTGATGGAGGAAGTCTTTCGTATCTTCCAGACTAACCACATTCACACGAGCCCATACCACCCTCAGTCAAATGGGCAAGTAGAGAGGTTTAATGGTACCTTGATGACCATGCTTCGGAAGTTGGCTCAAGAGAAACCAGACAGATGGGATGAGTATATCCCAGCTGCCTTGTTCGCCTATCGGGAGGTTCCCCATGGGTCGACCGGGTTGCCACCAGCCACTCTACTATTCGGGAGGCCAATCAAGGGTCCCTTAGAAGCCTTATTGAGATGTTGGACAGAGGAAGAAACTTCCGAAGAAGTTGTATCCTCATATAAATACGTCGAATAGTTAAAGAAGAAACTCCAGACGGGTTGGGCTTTGGCAGCTCAGAATCTGAGGGCGGCCAGAAGGAGACACGCGGCCTACTACAATAGAAGGACGAAAGATAGGTCTCTTAATGTGGGGGATCGGGTTCTGTTGTTACTTCCAGTAGGTTCCAATAAACTCGAGATTGGTTGGCAGGGGCCTTTCCCGGTGGAAAGGGTTGTGTCCCGCACCAACTATGCCATCCGGATCAGGGGGAAATCCAAAATCTTCCACATTAACCTCCTCAAAAAGTATGAAGAACGATCTGATGGTACTTCTCTCCCACTCATGACTATGGCGGTCGCGATGGAAACTGAATCGGGCGAAGACGCGGATAGGGGATATCCTTTACACCCTGGGGAAACCTATAGGGATGTACATATAAATCCTGATCTGTCGGCTGAAGAAACAGACCTGGTCATCCGTTTGTTGGAGTCCCATCAGCAGATTCTTACCGATCGGCCAGGGCGGACAGGGTTGGTCGAGTTTGATATGACTCTGACTACCCAAGACCCCGTTCGCCAAAAAATATATCCAGTGCCCTTTTCGAAAGAGAAGGCCCTGGAAGCCGAAATCCAGAAGCTTCTGGACGATGACATCATCACTCCTTCGACTTCTCCTTATAATGCCGGGGTTGTCTTGTTGAGGAAGCCCAGTGGGGAGCACCGCCTATGTATTGATTACAGGCATTTAAACAGTTGTACGACATTCCAAGTTGAACCGTTACCGAACACCAATCAACTGTTTACCAGACTAAATAAGGCAAAGTACTTTTCGAAAATTGATCTAAGCCGGGGATATTATCAGATCCCTGTGAAGCCCGAGGTTCGGCCCTTGCTTGCCTTCAGTACTCCGAGCGGGCATTACGAATTCAAGGTGATGCCATTTGGGCTGAGCAATGCGCCCAGTGTGTTCACCCGCATGATGAGAATGTTATTAGAGCCTTTAAAGGATCCCTCTGTGGTCTCGTTTATGGATGATATTCTCATCGCGTCTGACAATCTGAGGGATCACCTGAAGTCCTTGGGACAGATTTTCACAAGGTTAAAAGAGGAAGGGTTAACCGCCCGTCCAGCCAAATGCATGATTGGGTATCAATCCTTGGAATTTCTGGGACATACTATTACCCCAGGGGGACTGGTACCGGAAGAAAAGAATATTGAGAAGGTCAGACTCGCACCCCGTCCTAAATCCAAAAAGGATGTTAGGTCTTTCTTGTCTCTGTGTGGGTTTTACCAGAAATTTATTCCGCGGTTCAACGAAATTGGGGCACCGTTAACCGAGACCCTGAAGAAAGGATCGCCAGATCCTATAGTCTGGACCCCGAGCTGTGAAGAAGCTTATGGGAAGCTGAAACAGGCTTTGGTGGACAGGCCAGTCCTGCAACTCCCAAATTTGGAGAAAACGTTTGTTCTAAGAACCGACGCGAGTAACATAGGGATTGGGGCAACTTTGTTGCAGGAAGGGCGAGATAATGCTTCGGTGCTATGTCCGGTGGCGTATGCAAGTAGAAAACTGTTACCCGCCGAACGGAATTACTCCACCGTCGAAAGGAAATGTCTAGCTCTAGTGTGGGCGGTACAGAAATTTCAACCTTATCTGTATGGAGTACCGTTCAAAGTGCAATCCGACCATCAACCTCTGATGTTTTTGGCAACTTCTAAGAAACTGAACGCGAGGTTAATGAGATGGTCATTGCTCCTACAACCGTATCAGTTCACGGTCGAATACATCCCCGGAAGGGAGAATGTGGGAGCTGATTTTCTTTCACGGCATCCTATGGTTGAATGTGAGGGTGGGGTCATTCGAACAGAACCTCTGGTAGTCGAAAGTTCGTAGGGTTCGACTTTCTTAAGATGGGGCCTATGTGGCGAAACGCCAGTGGCTCATGTCCTCATGCCTTCTATACATTTGGGGGAATAGAGGGAAACAGCTTTAGGGAACCCTCAGTTCTCTTGTTCGCTCAATACCCATGGAAGATACTTTAACAACACGATCTTCTTAATAGAATTAGTAGAAATATATCTTTCTTCGGGGAAAACCCGATAGGGTCCCCTACACCAAATGAGCACCAGTGCAAGTTCTGGTGCAATTCATGGCCGTTCCAGCACATACCGTTTGGTAGTTGCAGCATGTCAAGTTGATTTAAAGATTAAGACAGAGGTGCAACCTACTACTGATACAGTTGGAAAGGTAATAATTGGGTTGTGGGTAGTCCAGCCAAACCTGGACCTATAAATGTATTTTGTCTCGAAGGGGAAGATGGATTGGCGAAAAGCCAATCATAACATATGAAGAGTTGGTTGACCGTTGGCCAATCTGACTAGGCGTCTTGTTCTTGGCATAGCCGGGGGAGTGAATCTGAACAATATATCTCCCCAGAGGATTTCATTTGTTCTTGGCGGCAGATGAGCTGTTGCTATCTTTCCTTCTACGGCTTGAACTGGGCATACTGTCAGCTTTCTATAGAATATAATCATTGGATAGCTACGGTGGGAAGGGCTCCTTGGGGATGGGGTCCACCAATCTATGATCTATCTTCTTGAGCCGGAAGAGGCTATCCACAGTGCTATCTCTTTCGTCTTTTAGTCGATAGGATGATGTCGGGAAGATAATGGACTTCTCTATCTCACTGAGAGAACCTGAACTCATCTGAATCTATGGGTTATTTGAGGCACTGCCGGTCCATTGCGGCGACAGCTCAGACAAGAGCAGCGGCCGGAAGGAGTAGTATTTTTTTTTCCTATTCTTGCTGGGAATGGGGAACGACACTTCTTTACATACACATAATTACCCACACAACACCACAAGAGCTGTGTAGTGAGAAAGGCCGGGTTTGCGAGTGAGAGGGAAGCATGGACATGAATGTGCCCAATAATAATAAAGGCTTGGTATGAGTGTGGAGAGTGAGTCTTATATGCAAAAGGTTCCTAGGGTCAAACGACAAGACCTCGTCAAGCTGAAGGCATAGTCTAGGAAAGACGCTGCCAATCCAGGACCTCTTGTCAGGTCGGGCCAATTCCATCAGGGCTCTTGATTAGTATTATTATGTATATATTTTGTTATGGCAACTGATGTGCTGAGACCATTAGGAGTCTCCATGTCGGCTGTACCAGAAGTTTAGGCTGGAGACTCTCACAAATGTTTGTCCTTTCCAGGGTCCTTCTTTTGGAAGTAGGAACCGAGCTGAAGGTCTCGACAGGGCTCTACGCAGAAAGTATGTTTAGGACGATGCCATGTCAAGTTTTGGGCCATGACAGGTCTAGGAGTACGATCTCTACGAGATAGAGCCACTGCTGACCTTGAAAGAATGACCATCAGCTGTACTGACATATCACCAGTCATCTCGATACGCTGGGATCGAGGCCTTTTGTATTCTGGACTGAACCCCACCTAAATATCAGACCCACCCATCCTTGTCTGAGACAGTGAAGGATACCTACTCAATTCCCGCTCAGGAACTATTTCCTTTTTGTAAGAACTTTCCCTTAGCATTGTGACCAGGGATCACAGGACATTTTCCCACAAACATTAATCTAGTTCCACGGAGAACCGTTGTTGGCCAAACGAACCGGGAGGGAAAGCAAGGAGGACTTATCATTTGGTGAGCGATATGTGGACAGAACGGACCTTGACTACAGCTTGGTCTATGATGTAAAGCCTTGATGCTCTGTGTCTGAACTGAATTCTGTGTCCCGGTTTTGTCTGTGTAGAACTATCTGTTTTAACTGCCTTAATGTTTTCCTTTGCTGTTCTTGATTAGGTTAATAAAATTACGGTCAAGTTGTTCTGACGATTGCCATGTTATTTATGCGTCAGCCAGAAATACACCTTAGAGATTAGGTCCCGAGGTCGAAAGAGAGAGTGACAGTGAGTCCAGGGAACGGAGGAGGGTTGGCAAGCAAAGACCTATCCCAGCCAGGGCTATAGAATAATATTGAAATATTGTTACATAGTTACTTGGGACCCTCCACGTAGCTTGTTACAACACTCAAAAACACTATGTTAGATTTATACTCCACACCACAACTACCTTATAATTATCCTCGGCTGAATCGGGAATACTAATTGCACAATATATACAAAATACTCGTCAGTATTATCCGACTTGAAACATTGTAACTCCCTTTTCATAATCACTCACGAATAAACCATCACTTCTCGTGGAAGCCAAATAGCACACTAAATTCCACTAGAATATCCAGCCTATTAATACTCTGGCTCTGTACGACTTACGACTATATGGGCTTATTCCACCAATTTCCCCCTGTCCTCTTCATCTGTATCTCAATAACAACCGAATTGTTCTTTTGATGCCCGGTCATTTCGGGACATCAATGATTATCTACTCGTTTCCTCCGTCCACAGATATTCTTCTCCGTTATCACAAAAGACCGTTATACGGCGTGATCGTGAATCTCCGTTTCTCACATCAAAGGTTTCTTGAAATAGCTTTATTGCGATACATCGGTGTTCAAAGTGTTGGACCTCGTCGTATTCCGTTGTCCGTTAGTTCCCGTAGACTTCGCTCCCGTCTTCAATCATTCCGATCGTTCAATCAAGGCTCTCTCGACAAACAAAATGCCGCGACTGAGGACGCCGTTCGTTGTTCTAGTAACATATTGGATCGTTGACCTCTAGTATCGTGACAATAATTCAAAAAGGTAATGTGTCTGTATTGTGTGCAGTCTAAGCTGTTAGGGGTTGTTTTATTTATTTATTTATTTATTTATTTTTACTTATTGGTTCCCCATTTTCGCTGTTAATTATTTCAGTTGGGTCAAAGGGTTCTCATCTGCTTCTCATTACACTTATCTTTTTGTAGGAGTTTCTAGCTGCCTCCTTGTAGTTTTTATTTAGGGTTTCTCCATACTCATCCCAGTCTTTGTGTTTTTCTCTCTTTACTATTCTATTCACATGTCTTCTCACTGTTAAATATTCTAAATAATCACGTTCCTCTTAGCTGTTATTAATAGGTTAATGAATTTAGAACTTGGTGTTATAGTTAACTGTCGCTTAAGCTTATAACTCAGTAAATTAATTTAATTAGGTCAACGATGTTGAATTATAAAATTATAATTATGTACTGTTTGAGTGCACAGGAACTCGCAGAAATTAGATACCATTCCTGAATGAAGGAAGCGGTTAACATTAGTTAAGATTAATTAAGATGAACACAATTTTAACTCTGATTGGTTTATTTAGAATACAGGTAACATATTATTGAGATATTTAATCTTGTTCAACAGCATGTGGATCGACATTTCAATTGACTGTTTGCTAAATTGAATTATTCGCATGTTTATTATTAACCATAGCTGTTGAGACAGTTGACTTATTTTGACCTCATGAAATTTTTTTTTTTTTTTTTGAATATCTTTTAGCTGTATGTTGTTTTCTTGGCAAGATTAAGCTCAGTAGTTTGCCATTGCTTTCTGAGCCTCCGGCTCACATATCCCGTAAGATACCGATGCGATTCGAACCACTGCTGATTCTCACCGTCATCACGTTACCGACGAGAGTATACGAGATTACGGAGAAAAGTCATAACCTCTAAGCCACGAAGCCTGCTCATGAAAATTAAATTGTTTAAATTGCGTGCTTTGCATAATTTTGAAAACAATCATGTAAAATTTCACTAACCAACGTTGTTGACTTTGATATTGTTGTGTTGAAGCAGGACCTTATTTATATCAATGCTATGGAATTTAATGGTTTAATTAGATCATTACTTAAATCACTTCATTGTTATTTAATTGAATAACTATCGTAACATTGCCATTATGATTATAGAGGTATACTTTCAGAGATGCTATTGACATTGCACACAGGGAAGGAAGTGGGCGCTAAGGTAGGGATGTGAACTGAACGAACGAACGAACGAACGAACGAACTGTATTTTTCCATGACTTAAAAATGCAGCCCTTGATAATGTTTACAAACTTCCTGATCCGAAAGATCCATTAGCTTTCTGGGCGAAGGCAATCTACAGTGTGTTGATTTTTTTTTTTTTTTTTTGCGTTCTGTATGATGAAACTGTGTGAGATTGTGTGAGATGACTAACAGTGTTTATCCATGCTTATTAGCATGGCATATGCCATATGGTTATAGTGTTCTACAGCTTCGTCATTTTTGTTATTGTTCCTTCCTGCAAATTTAAAGTTGAAAGTGGCAGATGGATAGTTGTAGTGCTTAAGCAGGTGATGCCTGTGTACAAGCCTTTAATTGAGTAGATGCTTGTGATGTTAGTAATGTCATAAGCTGGATGTGTGAGTGAGGAGTGTGGGACTTGACATGACTTGTGACACTCAGTTTCTACTAGCAGTGAAATATAATCACTTCTTTTCTATACGATTATCTTATATTATTATATGATTATTTAGATTATTTATATGCGATTATAATCACTTCTTTTCTATGTTAGGTGTCAAGTCTTAGTCAGATATGACTGAGTTACCGTATAACAGTAGACGGTACTACCTGCTTTCTATTAGCGCCGAACGTTTGGCGGCGCTTACCAAATGTCATGGCAGGGCAGACCAGGCCTTAAGCCTTGGTTGACGGCTGGTATAGGATCGAAGCTCCGACAGGCGGACAGTTAGAGCATTGCTTTGCTGATCCGGCAGCTTCTGCAGCTTGTCTTGTTCCAGATTTATAGGTGTTACCTTTCCTCTGGAGTGAACTAGGCAGGCAGAGAGAGGGATCATGCTGCATATGTGACCTATGCTCTATATTTTAGCCCAGGCTTTGTGCTATAGAGAGGCAATAACTCCATCCTTGGTCTAAACTGGTCTCGGAATCAAAGCGAGAGGCAACTGTTACGGGTTATAAGTCCCTGTCAGTTGGCGTAGACATGGGGCGTCACGCGTTGCCTCTGACGGTGGGAGACACCTACAGGTATCACTGATCAGCTACCGCTCGTCTCAAGCTGGGCAGCCCCCGGCCAATTGGGTGCTGATCCGCCACAGCTTGCCTGCTTCAATGGGTGCTTGGGGCTAGAACAAAATCTGAATCGCATGCTGTAAAACCAATGCACCAGGTACTAATAAAAATAAAAATAGAAACCTCAAGCTACGGCTTGCAACCTGGAACGTGAGAACCATGTGTCCAGGATTTTCCACTGACTTGACCAATATTAACGATGTGAGAAAAACGGCTATGATTGATGCCTTAACTGAATCGTCTTAACATTGATATTTCTGGCCTGCAGTAGACTCTCCTCGCTGAGGGAGGGTCACTCAGGGAAAACAATTACACCTTTTTTGGAAGGGTAGAGGGCAGGCAGAAAAAAGGCAACACGATGTGGGCTTTGCAGTGAAGAATTCGCTACTGGGAATGATTAAAATTCCAGCAGGAGGAAATGAAAGACTATTATCCCTGCGCTTGGCAACCTCTTGTGGGTTTGTCACCATTATTACTGCATATGCACCGATACTCGATTCCTCTGATGATGTGAAGGATTCGTTCTATGAGGAGTTAGACTCCGTGATCAAGGCAGTTCCAAAATCTGACTACATTTATATGCTCGGTGATTTCAATGCTCGTGTGGGCAAGGACTCGAGTTCATGGCCAGTGTGCCTTGGAAAATACAACATCGGTCGCATGAATGAAAATGGGCAAAGGCTGCTGGAGCATTGCACTAGAAATGACCTATGTATTACAAACTCCTTTTTTAAAACAAAAGAGATGCATAAGGTCACATGGAAACATCCAAGATCCGGCCATTGGCACCAGCTGGACTTCATCATCACACGGAGACAACATCTGAACCATATATCATTGACTCGAAGTTACCACAGTGCTGACTGTGATACGGATCACTCTTTTGTTGTTGCAAGGGTTAGACTTAGACCAAAGAGAATCTACACAGCTAAACACAAATCTAGCCCCAGGATTAATATTATTAACACTCACGATCCTGAAAAGTGCTTTCAGTTTCAACAGCAACTTGAAGACTCTTTCACTGATACAGAAGAAAATTGTACAGTAAATGAAAAGTGCGGTCAACGTAAGGAAACTCTTTATAAAACTGCCGTAGGGGTTTACGGCGCTGTGAATAATAAGAGACAGGACTGGTTTGCGGCAAACAGCCAGACTCTGCAGCCCATGATTGATAAGAAGAAGATAGCTCTCCTAAGAAACAAGGAAAGACCAACGCATAACACTCTGAGTGAGCTAAAGCAAGCTAGGAAGGATGTGCAAAAGGCTGCCAGGCAGTGTGCAAATGATTATTGGATCAAGTTATGTGAGTCCATTCAAATCGCAAGTGATAAGGGAAACATCAGAAGCATGTATGAAGGAATACAGAAAGCCTGTGGTCCAATGATCAAAAGAAGTGCACCATTGAAAACCTTGACTGGAGAAATCATAACTGATAAGAAACAGCAGATGGACAGATGGGTAGAGCACTATTTGGAGCTTTACTCAAGTGAGACCAAACTAGCGGATGATGCACTCAACGAACAGAGGCTCTACCAATTCTTGACCACCTGGACACACTTCCCACCATAACAGAAGTTAAGTGTGCTATAAATGAACTTGCATCTGGCAAGGCTCCAGGTAAGGATGGGATTCCAATAGAGGTTATCAGGAGTGGGCAAGACACACTCACTCTACAGATCCACCAGCTAATAGAGCTATGCTGGCGAGAAGGACAAGTCCCACAGGATTTCAAAGATTCAAGCATCATAACACTGTACAAGAACAAGGGCGATCGGAGCGACTGCAACAACTATAGGGGTATCTCACTTCTGTGTATTGTTGGAAAAGTATTTGCCAGAATTGTTCTACGCAGACCTCAAGTCCTAGGAGATCAAGTCTACCCCGAATCACAGTGTGGCTTTCGACAGAACCGGTCTACCATTGATATGATATTCTCATTGCGACAAATGCAAGAAAAATGCCGTGAACAGAATCAACCACTGTTTATTGCCTTCATCGACCTCACAAAGGCATTTGATTTGGTCAGTCGTGAGGGTCTGTTCAAGGCACTAAAGAAGATTGGCTGCCGACCATCTCTTCTGTCCATTGTGGAATCGTTCCACACAGACATGAAGGGTATAATCAAGTTTGATGGTGCAACTTCTGAAGAGTTTGAAATCAAGAGTGGAGTTAAGCAAGGTTGTGTACTAGCTCCCACCCTCTTTGGAATATACTTTTCACTTCTACTGAAATATGCCTTTCGTGATCAGGATGGTGGTATATACATTCACTCACGCTCAGATGGCGGCCTCTACAATGCTCAGAGATTGAAGGCCAAGACCAAAATTAGGAGGGTACTGATCAGAGAGTTGCTTTTTGCAGATGATGCTGCAGTTACGACCCACTCTGAGGAAGAATTGCAATGTCTACTATCGGCATTCTCCAATGCTTGTTCTGAATTTGGTTTAACAATTAGCAAAAAGAAGACACAGATTATGTCACAAGGTGCACATGGGGTACCATCAATCTTTATTGACGACGCCGAACTAGAGATGGTAGACCATTTTACATATCTAGGATCAGTGGTAAATAGCAAATTATCCCTAGATCAGGAAATCAACATCCGGATTGGTAAGGCAGCAACAACAATGAACAGGTTAAGAAAAAGAGTCTGGGAGAACAGGAAGCTTACTGCCAAAACAAAAGTCCTTGTCTATCAAGCCTGTGTCCTTAGTACTCTTCTTTATGGCAGTGAAACCTGGACAACTTACTCACACCAAGAGAAACATTTAAACAGCTTTTATATGCGGTGTCTGCGAAGAATTCTTGGTATTAAGTGGCAAGACAAAATACAAATACTGAAGTATTGGAAAGATCAGGTTGTGTGACGGTTTATTCCATGCATAGTCTTCGTAGACTTAGATGGATAGGACATCTTAGGAGGATGGATGATGGTAGAATACCAAAGGACATCTTTTTTGGTGAATTACAGATGGGTAAGAGATCTCAGGGTCGGCCTCTACTACGATACAAAGATGTGTGTAAGCGCGACATGACTGATACAGGCATTGATAATGCACAATGGGAGCAAGTCGCCGCTGAACGTGTTGCATGGAGGGCAAAGATCAGAAATGGAATACAGACAAAGGAGAAAATTATTGCAGATAAGTCACACACCGAGCGTGTGAAACGTAAGATGGTGCATGATGGTGGAAATGACCACGTGTTCACATGCACCCACTGTGAACGGATATTTACAGCGCGAACTGGCCTTATCAGTCACATTCGCTACCGCCATAGGTAAAAGTTATTATGCCTTTTTAAAGCACAAACTATCGTCTGTCAAGACGGCAAGGTGCCAATGTATGTATGATGAGACAGATTGTAGGTAAAAAGTTTCACTGAGACACCTGGTGTCATATGATTGACAGCGTCGTCAGATAGTATACTCAGATACTCATCGCCTTAGCCTCGTCATATCACTGTGACTAAAATGGGGTATTAAAAGCCCATGGCTGAAAGTCAACGCTATGGGACACCCAGTCATAAGTGGACGACATTATTCTGTGTAGCTGAGTCGATGTTCGACTACCATGGCCTGGGAAACCATGACTCTAAAAGAAATATGAGCAATAATTATGAGAGATATGATGACGTTGCATGTGTTAATTGCATGCGTTAACTGATACCACGTTGATTAATTACAATTTTGGATTGGTTAATTTATGAAATTAAGATGATTTTATCGTAGTTAGTTAATTAATTAACGTTTAAATATGAAGATTATTTAATTATTTTGATATAAAATATGAAAAGTAATAACAATTTACATTTGCGAATTATTGACATCATTTGACATTGATTGATTGAATTAAATGCTGTAATATAATTAATTTCATCATATATTAATTTGTTATTTGTAAACTTCTTCATGATCTGATTTACGGTATCAATGTTTAGAAACCGCAAGGATGGGATTCCTAAAATTTGTTAAAAGATGTGTTAATTGTTAAGATATAGTTAGTTATAAGTAGTAGTATAGAAATAATCCAATATCTGACAGTTAGTTGCTATTAATTATAGTTAAAATTATTTGTTGTTGTTAATTTTTGATAAAATAACAATATTAAATAAGAAATAACTTATTAAAAAATTAATGATCCATGATTATGTACATTTGATTTCGATAATAAGTACAATTGTAATTAACCACACATGGTCAAAATTAAAGGCAAAGCAATAGATATAAATATAATACAAGTATATGCACCAACAACAAGCAGTAGTGATGAAGAAATACAACACTTTTACGACGAAATAGAAATGGCGATGGCTCAAATTTGATCACAAGAAATCAAAATAGTACTTGAAGATTTTAATGCAAAAGGAAAATGGGGGATGTAGTGGGGAACTATGGTTTAGGTACAAGAAATGAAAGAGGGGAAAAGCTAATAGAATGGGCAAGTATCAATGATGTGATAATTGGAAACACATGGTTAAAACACCATAGAAGACGACTATACACATGGAAAAGCCCAGTGATATGCTGAAATCTGTATTTATAGCTATACCAAAAAGACCAGGAGTAATCGATTGTGAAGATTTTGTACATTTAACCTCATAAACCATGTCACTAAGCTTCTACTCAGAATCATAATGAGAAAAACCAAAAAGAAAATAAAAATGGAAATTAGTGAAGAACAGTATGGATTTGTGGAGGGAAAGGGCATAAACAATGCAATTTATACGTTACGGACACTAATAAAAAGGCCAATAGAGAAACAGAGAGACATATATTGTGCTTCATTGATTATACTAAGGCATTTGGTAAAGTAAAACATGATGAACAGATTAAAATGTTGGAAGATATCAGTATTGATGGGAAAGATTTAAGAATAATAAAGAATATTTACTGGAACCAAGTAGCAGTAATTACTGGGAAATAAAGAGGGTAGTTACGAACAGATAAAGCTAGGAGTACGAAAGGGATGTGTCTTCTCGCCAGATCTCTTCTCCCTATTAGTTAGTTAGTCGCGGTTCCAACTTCACAGCAACGGGTCGTCCCCATTATGTTCCGCTTCTGTGCCAGTGAATATCACATAAAACGCTCCCCACTGCCCAATGTGAAAAGTGGAAAAGACAGGAGTCTCGACAAACAACAGCCCGCACAGATACACTGTGCATAATGCCGCCGCCAGAATGTCAACACAATAGTCCCCCACGAAAAATCCAGTTTATCTCGGATGGAATCGGCAGTCATTTTCCCATCTGGATGTTTCCTAGATGTTCACCAACACAGTCCACGAAAATACAATTCATCGTCGATGGCAGTGGCAGTCAACCAGAAGCCCAGCAGCCACGCATTTCTGTATAAGGCAAAAACCGGTCAACTCTGGGACATAGCCAGCTGCCATCGCTCCGAACATGCAGTCACGTTCCAATAAACCTCGGGCAGAATCAAAAGCATTTCACACGAAAGTCACAGCTCACAGTGTCGCGCCACGCACTCACTCAGTAGCAGGGCGACGGAACCATAGCCTCCTTAGTCGCCTCTTACGACATGCATGGTAGGCTACAGTGTTGCTATTCTTTGCTTCCCTTATGGGCCCCGGCAACACACGGGAGTCTTCTCCCTATATAGCGAAGTAATAATGAGAGAGATCAATGAGATGTCAGGAATACTAGTTGGTGGTTATAATATAAATAATATACGCTATACAGATGACACAGTATTGGTGGCGGATAAATCAACAGACCTACAACAATTGTTGGACATTGTAATAACAGAGAGTGCAAGAAAAGGACTCTCCTTGAATATTAAAAAAAAGCAACAATGATGATATCAAAGAAAATGGTGACACCAAAATATGTGACATAGAAAAATTCTTAACCAAGTGGATAATTTTAGATACCTAGGGGCATTTAAAACATCAGATAGAAAATGTACAGCAGAGATTAAGAGAAGAATAGGGCAAGCATAAGCCGCTTTTAAGAAAATGAAGAGTATCGTAGGCGATAAGTGATTATCATTGAATGTAAGAAAGAGAATGCTGAAATGCTATGAAGAACCAGTTGTGCTGTATGGCAGTGAATCTTGGAATGTAAATGAACAAATTAAGAAGAAATTAGAAGCAACAGAGATGTGGTTCTTGAAACGTATATTGCGAATTCCTTGGACTGCCAGAGTAACTAACAACGACTGCCTGAAACAGGCTAATGAAACTAGAACATTATACACAACAATAAAAAAGAGATCTTTCTTCGGTCATATGATGAGAAGAGAGGCATTAGAGAACATCGTGACAACTGGAAAGATCGAGGGGAAGAGAGGCAGAGGCAGACCAAGAGAAATGATGCTGGATGGATTGAGACGGTGGCATGGAGGAATATCAGCAGCAGAGTTGATCCAGAAAACTAAAGACCGAGATCTGTGGAGAGCCATGAACGCCTATGCCACCTGGCAGGCCACTTGATGATGATGATGATGATGATGATGATGATGATGATGATGATGATGATGATGATGATGATGATGGTGATGGTTAGGTAACTGCAGAACGACATGCATGAAAAATAGTAAAATACAGTGGGACGGAAAACTGAAGGACGATAGTCACCTCGGAGACGCTGGTTCTCGAAAATGAGGCGAAGTAACGTCTGCAGGACAACCAATGTATGGATAGTTTTGTTTAGAACTGTACCTTCTCAGGTCACATGGAAGTGGTCTGCTTGATTATTGCAAAGTATTATGTTGCCGTTTTAAATAATTTGATTCATAATATAATTAACACAGGTAATAATAAATAATAAATAGGGGTTGGAACTCTTCGCTGGCTTCTGAGGATGGGGACGGAGCGCTTATGGGAATGCCCCGAATGCTGTGATGTCGGTTCCTAAATCAATCAATCAATCAATCAATCAATCAACATAGGTAACTGATGTTAGTGTCACTGAAAGCTTGATACAATGATACACATAACTTAGATAGTTAGTTGCTTGCTTGCTTGTGTTCGTTGGCTTGAGCTCCAACGCGAAGTCCTGTATGCCGGATGAAGGCATCCTGTTGTCCAACATCAGTGTGATGTCATACAGGACCTGAGTTTTGCGTGAGTATCCGTTGTCCCATGTCTAGCTTATTGGTGTGCAGACTGGTGGTTCCTCGCCGTACAGGCAGACACTCTCCGACTTCGGAGGAAGATAGTTAGTTAAAACGAATAGATTAAGGTAACAGTTAAATTAAAAGGATTATATATAGTGTTTAGATAATTAATAAATGAAATAAATTGACACAAGTAATGAAATGATCACATTAATTAAAATTCATATTGTTAATTAAAAATCAAATAGAAATGAATTCAAAGTAAAATGTTGCAATGTGATGAATCACGTATGTTAATTGTAAACATGATTTTCGTAAGTCTCGTTTCATTGCAGAATGTCTCAAGTTTGTTCAAGAGATACAAGTTAATTAAATTAGTATAATAGGTATATGGTCGTAATTCAATGTAATAAAAATTGTGCAAATTTTTTCTTGGAGTCGCGGTGAAGTGTCATGACTTAGTTGCGAGCTCTGATCACATTCACGCATTACAGCGTGGAAAACGAGCCAGTCTCTGGCCAGGAGATAGGAGTCTCCTCTAAACGTCATTCAGAGATTGACCACAGTCCGAGTCGGACGGGTTAAGAATGATCGTGGCAACGGCAGCATTCACCCTGCTACCACTGATAGATATGTTATAATTGGACAGACATGGTTGGCAAGTATTTTATATTGATATTGTTTTAGGAAAAGAACCATGGTGTGATCATATAATCATGTGAAGTGTATGAACCTGTTGTGTGATAATATATTTTATCAAAAACTGCACTGGCGTTTTGGTTATAACAATAATGTGTGGAGTTATGTTACTCGCCGAGCAATGTGAGAGTGAAAGAGTAATCTTGAAACAGCCTCTCAGAATTCAGCAAGTAATAACTAACTCTGCGGAACCATTTGCAACAATATCTTGGGTCCAGCCAATATGGGGGAACTGTGTTAGATTACCGTGTCAATCTGAACACGCTGTGATAAATCAATGGCCATGCGCAAGTAAAGTGCCATGTCAACAGCTATGAAAGGTACTACCGACTGCACCCATTTAGCCTGGATCCACCTAAATTGGGTCTATGTAACTACCAATGATGTGGATGCCGTGATGAAAAGATGCTGAAGAGAAAGTAGAAACTATTCGATTACAATTAAACTAAAGTAAATTTCTCCTTCTCCTCATCCTTCCTCTTCTTCTGTTATGACCACTAGTGGAATATAGGTCCCCCACAACGCATTCCTAAGCCCGATGTTAGCCAGTTCGTGACTGGTTAGATTTCTATCTGAATGTATCTACTGTTGAAGTTATTAGTCTCCAACTAACACTCTTAAGTCGCCCTTTCGGCCTGTACAGTAACAGCATTACCATTCTTTACTTCCCCGTTGGAATCCCGGCAACACATGGGCGCTTCATACACTCATTCTTTGACCTTCAGGATGTTTCAACACTGAAAGGTCTTGTATCTTTCGGAGTGAGATTGATGTGGATATTCTTCCCGACTCAGCATTGAAGTACAATCTTCATAGGGAACGATCGCAGAGATCTCCATCTCAGCTTCTAGCTAAGAGATCACCAGGATGTGCCAAATCGTGACTGGAGCTTCACAACTATGGGCAGACATATGTTGTTATGTTGGTTTTGCTACTGCTGTTGATATTTTTGTTGTTGTTTTCCAATTTCTCTAATTGTTCAGTAGTATTACAACATAAGCCGGTCTCCCTGACGTAGAGGTTAAAGACGCTGTTCATAATCCCGTATACTCTTTTAATAAACACAGCTGCGCGAGATTCGGCAGCGGATCGGCAGCAGTATGTGAGCCGGTCGTTCAGAAAGCAATGACAAACTATTGAACATAAAAATTGCTAAGACATCAACACCAACTGAAAAATGATGGTGTTGACTACGATGTCCTGTAAAGGATATGCGAAAAAAAATACAACACAAAGAATCTAGGACTGATGACCTAATCCCATCCCGCTAGACCAGCAACGCACTTATCCCGTATATGCTCATGAGTTTTGCAAGCGGAATATAACTATGACTCTCTTGCTGTCTCGTCCCCTGTAGTGCTTAATCCCTCGACAGGCTTCATCACTGCGGAGATGTGGGTTGGTGTTACCTTCGATAACAGGTGTAGTGGCTGACCTCGATGTCCCACATGGGCGTGCACAGAGGTCAAAGGCCACTATAAAGGTCAACCCTTGTATATCAGAAACTTTGTATCCTAACCAAACACAGCGAAGCCATCTTCTGCTGTAATAGTGGCATAAACATCTACAGATGATAGCCAGTTACGACAACCGCCGATTAATAAATGGCAAATTGATATCTGGAGAATACAGGAATAGTTCCTCCGTAGACCGACGATGTCAAGATGGGACAATGTTGGAACACCTTCATACGAGACAATGGTGAGACATCGCAAATCCAGCAAGAACCAGTCGATGTGGCAATACATCTAGAAAATGCCAATAATGAAGTGGATTTCGCACACATTACACAATCATTGATGGACCGTGGAATTAATTCTTGGATGGTAAATTAGGTTGCGTCTGCGTTGAAGAAGACAACAATGGCGTAACGTTTGGGAACGCTACATGGGAACTCTGGCTGGACTCTTCTTCTTCTTATAGTCCCCACCATGTGGCGTTGGTGATCATCTCTGTTCGCAACCTGTTTTTCTGATACTGATGTTGCTCCATGTTATGATGTCAGACTGTCCCGCATCTTGTCTCTTGATCTCCCCCTGACTCTCCTGCCCTCCATCTTGCCCACTGTCATGAAATTCTCCAGCTTTCCCTCTTCTCATAGCAAACCCAAAGAATGTGGAATGTCTTCTTCTGATGCCAGTAACCAATTCTCCCTGTTTGTTAGGCCTCCCCCAGGACTGATTCTGTAATGGAGAGTCATTATTGGCGCCGTTGTTCAACATTTTTATACCAAACTAGCCAGAATACACGAGATCCACTGCTACAAACAGATAAATCATCATCGCCTCAAGAGAATGGAGCTGCAGGGAGTGACCCGGGGATCTGGCCGACAATCTTTCCGAGGAAAGGTCAGATGGTCACTTAATTAAACTACAACTGGTACCATTAGTATTGGGACTCTTCGATGGCTGTTGAAGATGAGAAAAGAGCACCTGCAGGAGTGTCCCAAGTGCTGTGATGTCGGCTGACTCAACGCAACTCAGCTCATCTCAACTGGTTCCAACAAACGTCACATGATCAGAAATATAAGGGCTAGAGAGAGAGAGAGAGAGAGAGAGAGAGAGAGAGAGAGAGAGAGAGAGAGAGAGAGAGAGAGAGAGAGAGAGAGAGAGAGAGAGAGAGAGATGGCCTTTACAGAAGATGGCGGAGTCGTGCGGACAGACCAACTCAGTGATGAATCATCATCATGTGTCTTACCGATAAGCTTGGGCTGTCATGTTTCGCATTTCCCACGATCACCAGAGTTGTGGATCAGCTGCGTATTCTTGTCTCGATTGTGCCATGTGGAAAACAATCTATATATTTATCTCTCTGCTTCCCCTCGTTCTTTCCCCCTTAATATTGCCATTTGTCACTAGAAACATGGTACAGGCACTGCATTGTGGTGCTTGGTGAATAACGACAATGACCAAGCATACTTGCCAAGAACACATCTAAATGTGCAGGCAATTGAAAGGCGTGACAAATTACAATATATAGGTTCGATATTTGATCGTATACTGACAATATAGTATCATGTAATGCATTCTATTGCTAAATGCAAACATGGTCTAGCAGCATTAAGGACTATGGTGGGTACCCACATAGAACTTGTCTTATTGGTGCGGATTCGAATGTTTAAAATTGACTTGAGCTCAAAGATCGATCCAGGCAAGGAAATATCTAGCGAACTAAAGACGGTCGATTTCACACTGATCCCATCACCCACAGAGTTCCGGTCTATACAAGTAAGTGTCTAACACCATGTACCCGGCCCACCATAGGCAAGTATCACCATACCGTAACGAGAGAGAGAGAGAGAGAGAGAGAGAGAGAGAGAGAGAGAGAGAGAGAGAGAGAGAGAGAGAGAGAAGAAAGAGAGAGAGAGAAAGAGAGAGAGAAAGAAAGAAAGAAAGAAAGAAAGAAAGAAAGAAAGAGAAAGAGAGAGAGAGAGAGAGAGAGAGAGAGAGAGAGAGAGAGAGAGAGAGAGAGAGAGAGAGAGAGAGAGAGAGAGAAAGAAATAATAATAATAATAATAATAAGTCTTTATTTTCAAAGGGTTAAGAATTGGGCACGCAGGCCCGTCTGACATTCTGCCCTTCTTCTCTATTTCCTCTCATACATTCTTTCATTCAACATCACTTATGAAGCAACTTTTGACAACAAAAGAACATTAAAACGCATGAAAAATAATCAATAACAAATGACTCACTGAGGCAGTGTTTAACATGGGCATTATAAATACCTAAGGAGGGTGTAACGTGCCATACATAAGGGAATGTTTTTTGGCTAGTTGTCGTTTGAGATAAGTTACCATTATTGTCTTTTTTGTGTTATTTGTTATGGGGGCATGTAGTCTGTACTAAGGTAGTGTTCAAACAGGTTGCGAATGTATGAATCATGATTGGTGGTGTCTTTGATTTCTTGTGGAAGATTGTTCCACAACTGAGCGGCAGAGTATGCTAAGCTTGTTTTATATAAGTCTATCCTAGGTTTAGGGACATGAAGTATATTTAGTCGTTCGCTATGTCTAGCGTTATATTTAAACAATGGCCAAAGGTAGCTTGGAGCATTTTGAAATAGGATTTTGTGAATTAGTTTGGTCTTATTAAAAAGCAGGCGCTTGTGGAGTGGCAGTAACCGGAGACGTTTATATAGGTTAGAATTGTCGGTAAGCTTTTCACCATTTATTAAACGCACTGCCCTTTTCTGGAGTGAATATAGACGTTTTGTTATTGATTTGGAGCATCCATCCCAGACTGTGGAGCAGTAATCAATATGTGTTTGTATATGAGAAGTATAGAATATCTTTCTTGTGTTTTCGTCAAGGAAATTTTTAATTTTGGCAAGTTGGTATACTTTTTTGGCTATTTGTTTAACTAGAGCATGAACATGTGAGTTAAAAGTTAGATTTTGATCTATGATAACACCCAGTGTCTTGTGCTCGGTGACACTTTCTACAGGCGTGCTGCCAATGTGCAGCTGAAGAGTTCTCTGCGAGTTTAGAGTGTGAAGTCTTTGCCTGGTTCCTATTAACATAGACTTTGTTTTAGTAATGTTAATTTGCATGCGGTTTGCATGACTCCAGTTAACTACACTATTTATTTCCTGTTGCAAGGATAATTCTAGCACATTACGATCAACAGCGTTTGTATATACTGTGCAGTCATCAGCAAATAGATCGCAGGACGACGACAGATTTAATGGAAGATCATTTATATAAATGGCAAATAATAGAGGGCCAAGAATAGACCCCTGAGGTACTCCAATATTAATGGTAATGGCTTGAGATAAAACTTTATTGTGTGATACTACTTGCTTTCTGTCTAATAAGAATGATTTTTATTAATGTCACTATATTAAAACTTACTTTCATTGTTTCTAGTTTTTTAATTAGAATAGTATGATCTATCATATCGAATGCTTTCCTAAAGTCTATAAACACCGCTCCACATAGAGTATTGTTGTTAATATTTTGATGCCAGTTTTCTATCATGTTTGTTAGTGCCGTATGGCAAGAATATTTTGGCCGAAATCCTGACTGACTGTCAACTATCAGTTTATGGCGAACTAAGTGATCTAGTGTTGTTTTGTGGATGTGCTTTTCTAGCGGTTTGGATAATGAGGATAATATGGAAATTGGTCTATAATTACTCATGAGACGATCGTCTAGAGGACCAGCTTTTAAATGAGGATACACTTTAGCGATTTTAAAGGCTGATGGGAAGTGACCTCTGGTTATACATTGATTATATATAAAAGTTAGTGACTCGCAGATCGCCGGTGCAGCATGGCGAAGGATCCGACTACTAATTCCATCTAGTCCTGATGAGTTATTGTTTTTTAGATTACGGAGATGAGTAAATACTTCAGTTGTCGTCATTAGCGGTATGTTGGAGGAAATGTGTCCATAGCATTTGTTCTCACAGAATGATGATAATAAAGATATGTCATGAGGCGCATCTGGTATTGCAGCCTTCAGTTGGTTTATGTCGGACTGAAAGTATCTACTGAATTGATCACATGTAACCTGATTTGATGGTAATGATTGTGATGATTTGTGTTTGTTTGTCAAGGTATTAATTGCTTTCCATATATCTTTAGTGTTGGTTTTATCTATTACTATGTTCTTAAAATAGTTTTTCTTTTCCTTCCGAATAACATATTGAACTTTGTTTCTCAGACTACGGTACATAGTTAGATCTCTATTTTTGTGAGCCCTGTCGCGATCTCTCATAAGTTCAACTACCTCCTGTGTGATCCACGGGGGCTTTGTGTGATGTTTAACACGAACTTCCTTAAATGGAACATGTTTATCAAATATACTTAGAAAGGTCTTTAGCCAGTGGTCCAGAGCATCGTCTGGGTCAGGAAGCTGGTAAACATAGTCCAGAGATGAGTTGAGCAAATCTTGTAAGAAGACGTCTCGATTGAAATTTTTGTAATTTCTATATTTTATACTTATATGTTTGTGTTTGGGAGTTTTGGTGCCCCTTTTCGACCACGTGCAACATACTGGATAGTGATCGCTCATTGCATTGATAGGTACACTACATTCTGTGATGTTATCAGCACACGTAGTATAAATATGATCTATAAGTGTTGCAGATGATTTAGTGATTCTAGTGGCTTGTTTGACTAACTGTTGGAAATTATATGACTCTATTATGTTTTCCCATGTTTTGTTTGATTTGTTAGCGTCTATGTTGAAGTCACCTAGCAATATTATTTCCCTAGCATTACTAAAGACTACATCCATCATAGTGGTGAATTTTTCATACCAGATATTTCCTGCACTGGGGTTTCGATAAAGATAGCCAACTACTAGCGGTATGCAATTTTGAAGTTTAACCTCTATCCATACACACTCAATCTCACAGGTTTCAAAGTCTAGCCTGCGGTGGGCGTTAAGCGAGTTGGAAATATAAACTGCAATACCCGTCTCTTGTTTCTGATAGGGATCTCTTCTAATGGTTTTAAAACCTCTGATAGCGATGTCATCATCTGAGATGTTGCCATTTAATCGACTTTCGCTAACGCCAAACATGTGAAAATTTTGATTAAGTATAAGTGATAGTTCGGGCAGCTTCCCTAATAGATGGCATATGTTTACATGCCCGATTCTGAGCCCATTATTCCTGAGCCAGTGTTCGTACTTATTAGACATTTCAACAATGCGGAATCACAAGTTTAAAAGCAAAACACACACACACAAAGTGAATACAACTTACGTCCCTTATTACAAAACACACTCTAAAGTACAGAGAAACAGTAATATCTCTGTAAATATATAAAAATACGTACACAGATCCGTAAGGAAGAGCAGTGAAGACCCCCTCACTCACCGTGAAAACACAATTAGAGTTATTATAAAAGCTATACAGCTAAGTACTATCAATTAATATAAAGTCAAAACCAGTCAATGTTTGTAATAACTTATAACCTAATACGTTACTAGATCAAGTTATAACCAAATATGCAGATAAACGTTTAAGGAGAGACTCTTTCTTGTACCGAGATCCGGTGTAGCTTTGTGCTAAGTTGCTAGTAAATACCAGGTTGTGTTGGTTGTTGGTATAGCGACATTATAAGTGCTTGACGAAGTGTAGCTGGGCTATACCGTGTGAGGTGCAACCATTCTGGATTACAATTAAATGGGTACTGATGATGTCTCATGGGTATGTAATGACTACCAACTAGAGCCTCTGGTTGGTGGCTAACAGGAGGTTGTGCTGGCACGTCGTTGTTGCTGAGAGTCGGATCCTTTCTGGGGAGAATAGGAATCATATCTTCGTAATTATTACCCTCCTGTGTGAAAAACGACGTATTTAACGGACTTGGTGTTGTGGTAGTGTCCCGTCTGGCTTGGATTTCAGGTGCAGTGGTTATGAGTAGTCTGCACACTTCTGTCCTATTGGTACTTGATGTGACGGGAGTATGTCGTCTGGCTTGAGTTTCAGGAGTAGCTAAAAGTGTCCGGCGCGATCCCGTATTGGATGTATGGTATGTCCGTTCTGGATATTTTAAATTCTTGGCGAGAAAACTGGTGCCCAATGTAGATAAATGTATTTGATCCTTGTAAAGACTCTTTTTTTTGGTGCACCAGCCTGGTGTCATGAATGCTCAGATTCCCACTGGGTTCTACAATTGCTTCATATAAATCTCACATAAGCCCCTCATTGGTTAAGTCTATATCAGACTGAGGTAGACTCCCACGTTCCTGTGCCAGTCTGTCGGTATCTTAATTTCCAGCTCAGTTACAGTGTGAGGAGGTCAATTGTAATACGTCAAAATATAGTTTTGCATTAAACCTTTGCGCATTGACTCCAAGTAACGTGATCATTAAGCGAATTACGTTGCACGATTTCATCACGCCCTTGGCTCAGCACATGCGACTTCGACAAGCGTCTTATTTTTCAGTTTTGTTTCCACTAACCTTTGACACATCACAGTCTACTTACAAGGCAGCATGTGTTTTATTTAGTTTTCGCGCCCCCCATCTCGTCCCCAGTTTACCTACAAAGCTGCACGTTTGTCTTTTTTCATGTACTCTCCCTTGATCTGACCTTGGTCTTGCGAAATTATTACAATGAGGCAAACCTGACTCATGCACTCTCAATTAATGTAGCCACCTTTCCTTAACAAACGCACGAATTTCACGTGAAAGAATGGAACATGCGAAATAAGACACTGGACTTGATACGTGATGCTCAAGTCATATTTTAATTTTGTTTGATCGCGGTCATAAAAGACCCCTGTCTAATGGGTGTCCAACGACCCCTTGTCACAGCCAGTCCTCAGGGTATGTGTCGAAGGATATTTACCACCTGACACCTGATAATTTATCCAATAATTGATTTCAGTCATAGAAGCCAATCTGTGTTAGCTCTGGTTGCAATGGACATGAGTCATCGCGTCCGCCATCTTTCTATCTCGACAATGTCACTAGACAACTATATCGATTTTGGCATTTTCGCGTTTGTAGTTCACAAATTGCCGGTCTCCCTGGCTCCAGCGATTAAATGACTTTCTCCGTAATTCCGTTTATTCACGTAGGTTAACGCAGCGCTCGAGAATTGGAAGCGGTACTCACCGCGTTGCGAACTTACGGGATAAGTGATCCAGCTGCTCAGAAAGCAATGGCAAACTACTGAGCGTAATCTTGACAAGAAATCAACAACAGCGGTAAAATTCTTGTGTTGACAGCAATGTCCTGTAAAGGACATGCCGGAAAAAATGTTCCCAAATTACTGACCAAAAGGTTTAATTATATCATAATTGCAAACTAAATTAAGCTATCCCGCTTCATAAACAGATATCTCATGGTGAAGTTGAAATACAATGTCAAGAAAAAGTTAAAAATCTGGCAGCCAAATAGTGTCTGTGTCCTCCAAGCTTCAGTTAAGTTTGGTATCTCTGTTGTGATTCCTACACGATCCACAGCATGAAGAGTACAATTGTCTATTGTAATAGTATAAGCTACATTTGTTTATAGTAAAAGTATAAGAGTCAATTGTCGATTGTAAAAGTATAAGCTACAATTGTTTATTGTAAAAATATAAGCTACAATTGTCTATTGGAAAAATATAAGCTACAATTGTCTATTGGAAAAATATAAGCTACAAGTGTCTTGTAAAAGCACAAGCTAAAATTGTCTATTGTAAAAGTAGAAGATACAAACTGCCTTGGGACAATAAATTTATAATAATAATAATAATAATAATAATAATTATTATTATTATTATTTTAAATTGTGTTGCGTAAGTAGTAATGCATGTTGTAAATCCCCCTTAATGAGACATAAAATACCTCATACTGAGACATGCGGTATGAGCCATGTCTCATTCTCGTCTCATGTCTCATGTCTCATGTCTCGTGGTGGGTGGGTTGTGGCCTGCCTCATGCCTTCCAGCTCCTGCCTCGTTTTTTAAAGTGTCAGCTGTCGTTTTTTAATCAGAGCATCGGGGTTAACAAGATCAATTGAACTCTGGCGCCAGGTTTGCTAATTGATTCAGAAGAGGTCAGCCGGTGTAATGCATTAATTACTTCCCGTTTTGTATAGACGACATAAGAGGTGTCAGGTGGTCGACAAACAAGCGGAGTCGGGTGGTAAAGTGAGTGCAGTGTCGGGATGCAAGACACTCAGCAGGGTCGGTCGGACCAGGTAGGTTCGAATCCTACTGGGTCGTGGGGTAGTGTAGCAGTGGGTGAGTGTGTAACGAAGCTAGGTGGTATCATTGGCGGTTCGAAGCCAGCGGTATCGCTTTGCATTATCCTCAGAAACCTAAGTTCCACAGCCAGCAGATTCAGCGTGACTGCATCCACCGTAATCTTTATCATATAACAGCTGTTGCAACACTCGGCAAAATTAAACAAGGAAATATGGTAATGAAACTGCGAAAAAGCAATTGAACTAGGTGGCTAATGGGCGCTATAACTATGGCGCCATGTTTGCTAATTGATTCAGAAGATGTCAGCCGGTGTAATGAATTAATTAGGTTCCCGTTTGTATAGACGCTTGCATAATCGATAGGTGTGGGCAGGCTGTTACGGGTTGATGTATTCGTATCTTTGGTAAGATCGGCGAACAACTGTCAGCAAAAAGTCGATATTGTCCGTACCAGAAATAATGTGGTTTGTGAATTACACCTGTCGGCGTTAGGTGGCGTTTTTAATCAGCTCATCGGTATATGTAAACAATGATAAATGAATTGAGACACGGGGCTAGTTGGTACCACAGTCGCATTGCAGATGGTGCGATAACCAATTCGGTAGAGTGTGTCGGGGTATCGCCAGTGTGTAAGTGGGGTGTCTAATGGGTTAAGTTGGTACCATAGACCCCCTCATTTGGCGGCGTCGAGTTCGAATCTCAATGCTTTTTCGTTGGTAAGGTTACTACTTAGCCACGTATGGGTGTACCTAGTTGTCATAGGGGGTGTGTAGTTGGTCATAGTGGGATATCACCAATGTGTAACTGGGGTGTCTAGTGGGTCCCCTACCATGCGGCAGGGTCGATCCTACTGTGTGGTGGGGTAGTGTGGCAGTGGTCGAGTGTGTAACGGGGCTAGGTGGTGCCGTAGGTATCGTTTGAGAGTCGATTCACGCCGCGGTTCGATAAGGATGTCCACCCTAGGCGGCTCTTTTTACGTGTATACTAAGCCGTAAATGTATCTCAACGGTGTCTAGTTGCTGCCATAGCGCTTGACAGGTTCGAAACCTACAATGTGGTGGCGTAGTGTGGCAGTGGGCGAGTATGTAACGGAGCTAGATGGCGTCATTGACGGCTCGAATAACGCGGTTGGTTGATAACTATACCCAACATAGGGGCCAGAGAAGCGAATCCCGCTATGTCGCTTTGCTTTTTCCTCAAAAATACTCCGTTCCAAAGCCAGCAGATTCAGCGTAACTGTTCAGTGGCTTCACATTCATACAAAAGTGCAGGTTCTATGTAGAAATTGGTATCGTTTTATTGGTCAATATGTTTTTTATCTTCGCCATGGCGATTCTTGTTCTAATCTCTTCAAGGCATCTCCCAGCAGCTGTTGTGACTGTTCCGAGATACTTGTATCTATTCACTTGTTTCAGAATGTTCCAATTTGCACGTATATTACATTGTGGTGTTTCGTCCTTCCTATTGACGATCATAATCCGTGTCGTTTTATAATTTAATTATAACCCTAGTTGTTCACAGTGTACAACAACCACCTCTACTAAATATTGCAGATCCTACGCAGTGTCTGTTGATTACATAAATTATATGAAGGCAGTTGACAATTTAAATTAGATGAAGTTATTTTATTACAGACATTAAATGAAGACATTTGACTATAAATATTTAATAAAACGACGAAAAAAACGGAGATCTACCGGCGTGAGAAAAGCTTATAAGTATGTTAATGTCAGTTTCTGTGCTCATATTTAGCAGAAGCATTCTGCATAGTATATGAATATTTAGCTTTAAGGTGAAATCATTACTGCTGTACCGATCGGAAACAAGAAAAACGACTAAAACAACTACTAATAAACAACAAACATTCATTAATGGGTGCCCATGTAGTTCATCTTTGGCGTTCATGTCTCATTCAACAATTAGTATGATGCCCGAAGTCAAATTTGCGGCTTCAAAATATGTGTTCATAGCATATTTATATATGAAGATATATATTCAAGGTGATTTTAAAGGACAAATTTCTTCATGTCACACGCTGCAAAAGACATATTTCACTCAAACTTAAACATTAAGAGTGGAAAAGAGTATGTTGTAGATACTGTTTTTTTTTTCCCTTTGTTTCTAGTGGGACCTGGTAATTTGTTGTTCTATCTAGGCATGGTATGTATATTTTCACCACATCTTCACTGATGTTTTTCATTTTGTCTGCTCATTGCCCACGCTTCACAGTCATACAAAAGTACATATTCTATGAAAGACAGAGACAATTTGCAGATATTATTAAACAAAATGACAAATCGGAGGTCAGCTAATATGTACGTATTTGTAAATAAGGATACACAGCGATGTCTATTATATAACGATAACAAAGGTATTTAGTTGTAGAAAACTACCGTGCCTCCCAGGCAAACGGCGGTAGGCTAGTGACTATGTTTAGATTAGCTGTGATGGCACCAGCTGGAGATATTAATCAGCTACCTGGTACCCAGTGAAGATGACACGATAAACGAGGCGGTATAGGCCGCGTGGCCCTGAACAAAAACAACAATGAAACAAAAATGGTAATGCTTGCTTGCTTGCTTTTGTTCGTTAGCTTGAGCTCCAACGCGAAGTCCTGTATAATGAAACGTTGCGTCGCCGCGAAGCATTATTTTATAAACCAAAGATTACAATCGATCTGAGAGGGTAATAATAGACAGTCTAAGCCTACCAGAAAGAGGTGTCTAATACACTGGGTACCAACGACAGACAGCTGGTCAAGAAGAAGCAATACACAGTATATAAAGTTAGGACTAAATAAACCGTAGTTTAAAGAATTCAAGTACATTATTACAAGTTAAATTACATAATAAAATAAATACAGTGATATGTATAAAATTATAAAAAACAAAAAAGAAGAAAACACCAGTGTTACATTAGCAAATAAGTGAAAAACACAACGGTATGAATACGTTGGTTTATTAGATACATACAAATGGTACACACAACATGCCATTATGTCAGCGTGACCGCTATCTGTTATATATTGCGACCAAATTACACCGATCGCCCCTCACGTCAGCGTAACAGACTAACACTTAAACCAAGCGCCCACTATCTATTCTATATTGTTGCCAACAATTTTGTGCATGCCGCCATCCTTTGATGGGAGTCTGATTGATGAAGCCTGTCAGGAAACAACCATAGATACATAGTAAAAGTGACGTGAGAATACAAATCCAACCGTATTGACTCTCGGTGTATCGTTATTCACGTAACGTTTCCTGTTTCCTGCTCCAGTCTATTGTTGTAAAATCTTACCAAAGTGGACACTGTGGACCAAATCTACATGAATGAAGTAGGATAGATGCGGTTGTCATATGTGTCTTATAGGGCTTGGTCATTGGTTTTTTAAAACTTATCGATGGAAGAGAAGGACCTTTACACTACAAACAGAATAAACATTTACATTAATAATACCCATAACAAACACATGACCATCAACACTGGCTGTGACAAAAGTGACAGTCTGCTTAGAGAAAACAGCGAATTTTCAACGAAAACATAGTCTGTGTGTTATCTCCTTGGAAACGTAAATCTGGTTATATTTAAATCACCCTATGCATTCATGTCCCCCATGAAAACTAATGTAATGTCTGAAGAAGTCAAATTTTGAGGCTTCAAAATATGTTTTCGTAGTATATGTATATATGAATATATATACATGTGTTTTCTAACAACAAATGTCCGCATGTCGCGCTTTACATCCATACACAAGTATAGGTTCTATGAACGACACAACACCTACAAGTTACTAAGATTGGCACTGGGTTACCAACAACATTTGCGTCTAGAGTCAATACAACAGGACAAGACAATGCTTTTTTCGGCCTCTGATTGAGAACAACAGATATAAACGTAATTATGCAATTACCTCTTTACCACAGTACCGAGAAAGTTAAAAATATCATTTTAAATACGCTGACGACCATAGTAACACAACCAGTTAATTCTGCTTGCTCACTTTGTGTATTACCCACACCTACTATAGATTGCAGAAAATACTCATTGTCTACAACCAAGCTGAAAAATATCGGTAAAAATTATAAATGCCTCGTCCGATTTCATAAAAAGAAGGAAATAATGTTAGCCAAATGTGAAAATATCGGTCAAACTTCTAAATGGCTCATCAAAACTTATAAAAAATAGGAAAATTTGTTAACCTAATGAGAAAAATATTGACCCTGTAAAGAAATATTTACAACAAAATTATAAAAATTAGGAACATTTGTTAACCTAATGAGAAAAAATATCGACCAAAGAGAGCAATATTTCATCTAATCTTATAAAAAGTAGGAACATTTGTCAGCCGAAATGGGGAAAAGGTCGGTCAAATACATAAATATCTCAACAAATATAAAACGTAGGAAAAAATAGTTGTCAAAGACAGAAATACCTCATCCGAACTTATAACAAGTAAGAAAATATACTAGTAAAATCAAGAAACATGTCGGCCGAAGTAATACAATAGGCAGAACGAGGGACAAACTTATAAATATTTCATTCAAACTTATAAAGACTATGATAAAATGTTATCCAAATCAAATAACAGGCTGACCAAACTTAATTAGCTCATCCAACCTTATAAATAGTAGGACAATTTGTTAGCCAAATAGGCAAAATATTGGTCAGATACTCAAATATCTCAATCAATTTTATAAAAAGTAGGAGAAAAGGCTAGTCAAACTAATAAAAATGGTGGCCAAATACATAAATATCTCAACGAAAATTATAAAAAGTAGGAAAATTGTAAGTCAAATGTAAAAAATATGGGGCAAATAGGAAATCATATTAACCAAATGGGAAAAATATCGCTCAAACTTATAAATAGCGCGGCCAAACTTATAAAAAGTAGGAAAATGTGTTAGCCGAATGGTGAAAATATTGCTCAAATTAAGAAACATGTCGACCGAAGTAGGAAAATACGTGATTCAATGTATAAAACGTTGGGTAAATACAGAAATATGTCGACCAAATTGATAAAAATCTCCGCCAAACTTATGAAATGTAGGAACATTTGTTAACCAAAAGAGGAAAAGGTCGGCCAAATACAGAAATAGCTCCACCAAACTTATGAAAAGTAGGAACATTTGTTAACCAAAGGAAAAAAAAAATATTAGCCATGTAAAGAAATAGCGCATCCAAATTGACAAAATATAGGAAACTTTATTAACCAAAGGTGAAATCTATTGACCAAGTAAATAAATTCCTCGTCCAACCCCATAAAAGGTAGGAAAATTTCTTACCCAAATGTGAAAAAGATCCGCCAAACTTATAAATGGCTCATCCAAACTTATAAAAAGTAGGAAAACAATACTAGCCAAATCAACTAAAAGGCTGACCAAACTTATACATATATCATCCAAACTGACCAAAGTAATAAAAATATTGGGTAAATATAGAAATATGTCGACCAAACTTTTACAAATCTCCGGTAAATTTATGAAAAATAGGAAATTTTGTTAACTAAATGTGAAAAAATATCGACCAAACTTATAAAAAGCTCTGCCAAACTTATGAAAAGTAGGAAACTTTGTTAACCCACACGAAGACAATTATTAACCAAAGATAGAAAAATATCGACCTAAATAGGAAAATTTGTTAGCCAAATGGGAAAAATATTGGCCAAGTAAACACATATTTCAACCAAACTTATAAATATGTCATCCAAATTTACAACAACAACAACAACAAAATAGGAACATTTGTCGACCAAGTAAGAAAATATATTACCAAAACTGGAAAAGATACTAATCAAAGTGAGAAAAATACCAACATAACTAAGAAATATGTATGGTAAGGTAAGAAAAAAGTTGGCCAAAGTAATAAATACGCTAGCCAAAGGAAAAAATATTAACCATAAGGAGAAAAAATTATAGCAAACTAAGAAATTTGCTTTCACAACTTGTCGAATTGCCCTACCAACTACCGCGTTTGCTTTCACAACTTATCAAATTGACCAATTAACCACACAAATTCCCCACTGACTCTCACAATTTTACCACTTGCCATTACAAAGTGTCGACTCCCGCTCACAATTTACCCAAAGGGGTTTACTATAGGTATTATATAGCCACAATCAAGCGCTCTCACACTCACAAGAATAACGAAATACTGGGATTTAAGCCTGTTTTTAATCAATTTCTTTGTTTGCAGTCAAAGCATAGAAATTCCGCCAACCACCTTGGTGTTGAAATATCCAAGGACTTAGTTTATCAGCCATGTATTCGCCTACAGATTTAGCGAAGTCCTCTTCCAGGTCTTGGACATTCACATCGGCGTTGTAAGAATTATCAACCAGATGCTTACCCAGACGCATGCCAAAGGTAAAAAGCATAATTATTCTCCCATAGTTGATGACGTTATCACCAAAGAATTCATCACTGACTAAAACAAAGACTTGGAAAACATGTTCGGGCTTGATACTGTCTTCTAGTCTCGTGAACAACACAGATTGTTGTTTGGCTATTTGACCGACTAAACCAGACAACGTCGAGTTATTTGCCTTTTTGGAATTGTAGGAACTAATAATAGTCAGCGCCATATTCACTATCTCGCTATGAACTTGTTTCAAGTCAATCGTTGCTTGTGTCATTATTATACTGATAGCTAATGTTCATCAAAAGATGTCTAGCAGTCAAACTGCTGATCCATTATTGTGAAACGGTGCAAAGTGGTCAAAATGGATAATAACATAATATTTGTATAAAGAGATGGAATCGTCTCTTCTGGTTGGTCAAATTACCCAACCTACTGGAGATAAAACGGTTGTCACCGAAACCACTAGACGCGTGTTTTAGACAAGGGATGTGATTATCGATCAGTATGGTCACTGGTAATTAAAATTTAAAAAGTAAAGTTCGACAAGAACATCCCTTGTCTAAAACACGCGTCTAGTGGTTTCGGTGACAACCGTTTTATCTCCAGTAGGTTGGGTAATTTGACCAACCAGAAGAGACGATTCCATCTCTTTATACAAATATTATGTTATTATCCATTTTGACCACTTTGCACCGTTTCACAATAATGGATCAGCAGTTTGACTGCTAGACATCTTTTGATGAACATTAGCTATCAGTATAATAATGACACAAGCAACGATTGACTTGAAACAAGTTCATAGCGAGATAGTGAATATGGCGCTGACTATTATTAGTTCCTACAATTCCAAAAAGGCAAATAACTCGACGTTGTCTGGTTTAGTCGGTCAAATAGCCAAACAACAATCTGTGTTGTTCACGAGACTAGAAGACAGTATCAAGCCCGAACATGTTTTCCAAGTCTTTGTTTTAGTCAGTGATGAATTCTTTGGTGATAACGTCATCAACTATGGGAGAATAATTATGCTTTTTACCTTTGGCATGCGTCTGGGTAAGCATCTGGTTGATAATTCTTACAACGCCGATGTGAATGTCCAAGACCTGGAAGAGGACTTCGCTAAATCTGTAGGCGAATACATGGCTGATAAACTAAGTCCTTGGATATTTCAACACCAAGGTGGTTGGCGGAATTTCTATGCTTTGACTGCAAACAAAGAAATTGATTAAAAACAGGCTTAAATCCCAGTATTTCGTTATTCTTGTGAGTGTGAGAGCGCTTGATTGTGGCTATATAATACCTATAGTAAACCCCTTTGGGTAAATTGTGAGCGGGAGTCGACACTTTGTAATGGCAAGTGGTAAAATTGTGAGAGTCAGTGGGGAATTTGTGTGGTTAATTGGTCAATTTGATAAGTTGTGAAAGCAAACGGGGTAGTTGGTAGGGCAATTCGACAAGTTGTGAAAGCAAATTTCTTAGTTTGCTATAATTTTTTCTCCTTATGGTTAATATTTTTTCCTTTGGCTAGCGTATCTATTACTTTGGCCAACTTTTTTCTTACCTTACCATACATATTTCTTAGTTATGTTGGTATTTTTCTCACTTTGATTAGTATCTTTTCCAGTTTTGGTAATATATTTTCTTACTTGGTCGACAAATGTTCCTATTTTGTTGTTGTTGTTGTTGTAAATTTGGATGACATATTTATAAGTTTGGTTGAAATATGTGTTTACTTGGCCAATATTTTTCCCATTTGGCTAACAAATTTTCCTATTTAGGTCGATATTTTTCTATCTTTGGTTAATAATTGTCTTCGTGTGGGTTAACAAAGTTTCCTACTTTTCATAAGTTTGGCAGAGCTTTTTATAAGTTTGGTCGATATTTTTTCACATTTAGTTAACAAAATTTCCTATTTTTCATAAATTTACCGGAGATTTGTAAAAGTTTGGTCGACATATTTCTATATTTACCCAATATTTTTATTACTTTGGTCAGTTTGGATGATATATGTATAAGTTTGGTCAGCCTTTTAGTTGATTTGGCTAGTATTGTTTTCCTACTTTTTATAAGTTTGGATGAGCCATTTATAAGTTTGGCGGATCTTTTTCACATTTGGGTAAGAAATTTTCCTACCTTTTATGGGGTTGGACGAGGAATTTATTTACTTGGTCAATAGATTTCACCTTTGGTTAATAAAGTTTCCTATATTTTGTCAATTTGGATGCTCTATTTCTTTACATGGCCAATATTTTTTTTTTCCCTTTGGTTAACAAATGTTCCTACTTTTCATAAGTTTGGTGGAGCTATTTCTGTATTTGGCCGACCTTTTCCTCTTTTGGTTAACAAATGTTCCTACATTTCATAAGTTTGGCGGAGATTTTTATCAATTTGGTCGACATATTTCTGTATTTACCCAACGTTTTATACATTGAATCACGTATTTTCCTACTTCGGTCGACATGTTTCTTAATTTGAGCAATATTTTCACCATTCGGCTAACACATTTTCCTACTTTTTATAAGTTTGGCCGCGCTATTTATAAGTTTGAGCGATATTTTTCCCATTTGGTTAATATGATTTCCTATTTGCCCCATATTTTTTACATTTGACTTACAATTTTCCTACTTTTTATAATTTTCGTTGAGATATTTATGTATTTGGCCACCATTTTTATTAGTTTGACTAGCCTTTTCTCCTACTTTTTATAAAATTGATTGAGATATTTGAGTATCTGACCAATATTTTGCCTATTTGGCTAACAAATTGTCCTACTATTTATAAGGTTGGATGAGCTAATTAAGTTTGGTCAGCCTGTTATTTGATTTGGATAACATTTTATCATAGTCTTTATAAGTTTGAATGAAATATTTATAAGTTTGTCCCTCGTTCTGCCTATTGTATTACTTCGGCCGACATGTTTCTTGATTTTACTAGTATATTTTCTTACTTGTTATAAGTTCGGATGAGGTATTTCTGTCTTTGACAACTATTTTTTCCTACGTTTTATATTTGTTGAGATATTTATGTATTTGACCGACCTTTTCCCCATTTCGGCTGACAAATGTTCCTACTTTTTATAAGATTAGATGAAATATTGCTCTCTTTGGTCGATATTTTTTCTCATTAGGTTAACAAATGTTCCTAATTTTTATAATTTTGTTGTAAATATTTCTTTACAGGGTCAATATTTTTCTCATTAGGTTAACAAATTTTCCTATTTTTTATAAGTTTTGATGAGCCATTTAGAAGTTTGACCGATATTTTCACATTTGGCTAACATTATTTCCTTCTTTTTATGAAATCGGACGAGGCATTTATAATTTTTACCGATATTTTTCAGCTTGGTTGTAGACAATGAGTATTTTCTGCAATCTATAGTAGGTGTGGGTAATACACAAAGTGAGCAAGCAGAATTAACTGGTTGTGTTACTATGGTCGTCAGCGTATTTAAAATGATATTTTTAACTTTCTCGGTACTGTGGTAAAGAGGTAATTGCATAATTACGTTTATATCTGTTGTTCTCAATCAGAGGCCGAAAAAAGCATTGTCTTGTCCTGTTGTATTGACTCTAGACGCAAATGTTGTTGGTAACCCAGTGCCAATCTTAGTAACTTGTAGGTGTTGTGTCGTTCATAGAACCTATACTTGTGTATGGATGTAAAGCGCGACATGCGGACATTTGTTGTTAGAAAACACATGTATATATATTCATATATACATATACTACGAAAACATATTTTGAAGCCTCAAAATTTGACTTCTTCAGACATTACATTAGTTTTCATGGGGGACATGAATGCATAGGGTGATTTAAATATAACCAGATTTACGTTTCCAAGGAGATAACACACAGACTATGTTTTCGTTGAAAATTCGCTGTTTTCTCTAAGCAGACTGTCACTTTTGTCACAGCCAGTGTTGATGGTCATGTGTTTGTTATGGGTATTATTAATGTAAATGTTTATTCTGTTTGTAGTGTAAGGGTCCTTCTCTTCCATCGATAAGTTTTAAAAAACCAATGACCAAGCCCTATAAGACACATATGACAACCGCATCTATCCTACTTCATTCATGTAGATTTGGTCCACAGTGTCCACTTTGGTAAGATTTTACAACAATAGACTGGAGCAGGAAACAGGAAACGTTACGTGAATAACGATACACCGAGAGTCAATACGGTTGGATTTGTATTCTCACGTCACTTTTACTATGTATCTATGGTTGTTTCCTGACAGGCTTCATCAATCAGACTCCCATCAAAGGATGGCGGCATGCACAAAATTGTTGGCAACAATATAGAATAGATAGTGGGCGCTTGGTTTAAGTGTTAGTCTGTTACGCTGACGTGAGGGGCGATCGGTGTAATTTGGTCGCAATATATAACAGATAGCGGTCACGCTGACATAATGGCATGTTGTGTGTACCATTTGTATGTATCTAATAAACCAACGTATTCATACCGTTGTGTTTTTCACTTATTTGCTAATGTAACACTGGTGTTTTCTTCTTTTTTGTTTTTTATAATTTTATACATATCACTGTATTTATTTTATTATGTAATTTAACTTGTAATAATGTACTTGAATTCTTTAAACTACGGTTTATTTAGTCCTAACTTTATATACTGTGTATTGCTTCTTCTTGACCAGCTGTCTGTCGTTGGTACCCAGTGTATTAGACACCTCTTTCTGGTAGGCTTAGACTGTCTATTATTACCCTCTCAGATCGATTGTAATCTTTGGTTTATAAAATAATGCTTCGCGGCGACGCAACGTTTCATTACCATTTTTGTTTCATTGTTGTTTTTGTTCAGGGCCACGCGGCCTATACCGCCTCGTTTATCGTGTCATCTTCACTGGGTACCAGGTAGCTGATTAATATCTCCAGCTGGTGCCATCACAGCTAATCTAAACATAGTCACTAGCCTACCGCCGTTTGCCTGGGAGGCACGGTAGTTTTCTACAACTAAATACCTTTGTTATCGTTATATAATAGACATCGCTGTGTATCCTTATTTACAAATACGTACATATTAGCTGACCTCCGATTTGTCATTTTGTTTAATAATATCTGCAAATTGTCTCTGTCTTTCATAGAATATGTACTTTTGTATGACTGTGAAGCGTGGGCAATGAGCAGACAAAATGAAAAACATCAGTGAAGATGTGGTGAAAATATACATACCATGCCCAGATAGAACAACAAATTACCAGGTCCCACTAGAAACAAAGGGGAAAAAAAAAACAGTATCTACAACATACTCTTTTCCACTCTTAATGTTTAAGTTTGAGTGAAATATGTCTTTTGCAGCGTGTGACATGAAGCAATTTGTCCTTTAAAATCACCTTGAATATATATCTTCATATATAAATATGCTATGAACACATATTTTGAAGCCGCAAATTTGACTTCGGGCATCATACTAATTGTTGAATGAGACATGAACGCCAAAGATGAACTACATGGGCACCCATTAATGAATGTTTGTTGTTTATTAGTAGTTGTTTTAGTCGTTTTTCTTGTTTCCGATCAGTACAGCAGTAATGATTTCACCTTAAAGCTAAATATTCATATACTATGCAGAATGCTTCTGCTAAATATGAGCACAGAAACTGACATTAACATACTTATAAGCTTTTCTCACGCCGGTAGATCTCCGTTTTTTCGTCGTTTTATTAAATATTTATAGTCAAATGTCTTCATTTAATGTCTGTAATAAAATAACTTCATCTAATTTAAATTGTCAACTGCCTTCATATAATTTATGTAATCAACAGACACTGCGTAGGATCTGCAATATTTAGTAGAGGTGGTTGTTGTACACTGTGAACAACTAGGGTTATAATTAAATTATAAAACGACACGGATTATGATCGTCAATAGGAAGGACGAAACACCACAATGTAATATACGTGCAAATTGGAACATTCTGAAACAAGTGAATAGATACAAGTATCTCGGAACAGTCACAACAGCTGCTGGGAGATGCCTTGAAGAGATTAGAACAAGAATCGCCATGGCGAAGATAAAAAACATATTGACCAATAAAACGATACCAATTTCTACATAGAACCTGTACTTTTGTATGAATGTGAAGCCACTGAACAGTTACGCTGAATCTGCTGGCTTTGGAACGGAGTATTTTTGAGGAAAAAGCAAAGCGACATAGCGGGATTCGCTTCTCTGGCTCCTATGTTGGGTATAGTTATCAACCAACCGCGTTATTCGAGCCGTCAATGACGCCATCTAGCTCCGTTACATACTCGCCCACTGCCACACTACGCCACCACATTGTAGGTTTCGAACCTGTCAAGCGCTATGGCAGCAACTAGACACCGTTGAGATACATTTACGGCTTAGTATACACGTAAAAAGAGCCGCCTAGGGTGGACATCCTTATCGAACCGCGGCGTGAATCGACTCTCAAACGATACCTACGGCACCACCTAGCCCCGTTACACACTCGACCACTGCCACACTACCCCACCACACAGTAGGATCGACCCTGCCGCATGGTAGGGGACCCACTAGACACCCCAGTTACACATTGGTGATATCCCACTATGACCAACTACACACCCCCTATGACAACTAGGTACACCCATACGTGGCTAAGTAGTAACCTTACCAACGAAAAAGCATTGAGATTCGAACTCGACGCCGCCAAATGAGGGGGTCTATGGTACCAACTTAACCCATTAGACACCCCACTTACACACTGGCGATACCCCGACACACTCTACCGAATTGGTTATCGCACCATCTGCAATGCGACTGTGGTACCAACTAGCCCCGTGTCTCAATTCATTTATCATTGTTTACATATACCGATGAGCTGATTAAAAACGCCACCTAACGCCGACAGGTGTAATTCACAAACCACATTATTTCTGGTACGGACAATATCGACTTTTTGCTGACAGTTGTTCGCCGATCTTACCAAAGATACGAATACATCAACCCGTAACAGCCTGCCCACACCTATCGATTATGCAAGCGTCTATACAAACGGGAACCTAATTAATTCATTACACCGGCTGACATCTTCTGAATCAATTAGCAAACATGGCGCCATAGTTATAGCGCCCATTAGCCACCTAGTTCAATTGCTTTTTCGCAGTTTCATTACCATATTTCCTTGTTTAATTTTGCCGAGTGTTGCAACAGCTGTTATATGATAAAGATTACGGTGGATGCAGTCACGCTGAATCTGCTGGCTGTGGAACTTAGGTTTCTGAGGATAATGCAAAGCGATACCGCTGGCTTCGAACCGCCAATGATACCACCTAGCTTCGTTACACACTCACCCACTGCTACACTACCCCACCACCCAGTAGGATTCGAACCTACCTGGTCCGACCGACCCTGCTGAGTGTCTTGCATCCCGACACTGCACTCACTTTACCACCCGACTCCGCTTGTTTGTCGACCACCTGACACCTCTTATGTCGTCTATACAAAACGGGAAGTAATTAATGCATTACACCGGCTGACCTCTTCTGAATCAATTAGCAAACCTGGCGCCAGAGTTCAATTGATCTTGTTAACCCCGATGCTCTGATTAAAAAACGACAGCTGACACTTTAAAAAACGAGGCAGGAGCTGGAAGGCATGAGGCAGGCCACAACCCACCCACCACGAGACATGAGACATGAGACATGAGACGAGAATGAGACATGGCTCATACCGCATGTCTCAGTATGAGGTATTTTATGTCTCATTAAGGGGGATTTACAACATGCATTACTACTTGCGTATCCCTTACGGGACGTTGCAGTCAACACCAGCATTTTCAGCTGCTGTTGATGTACTAGGCAAGTGTTACGTTCAGTAGTTTGCCATTGCTTTCTGAACGACCGGCCCCTATACCTTTTTCGAAAAAACCAGCACCGCCATGTTTCGAACCCGGGTATACGGGCTCACAAACCGCGTTCGCAAGCCCTTAGCCACAGAGACCGGTATTATTATATTGTGTAAAAACGACGTTACCGTGCATCGGGAATACCCATTTATGACATGTATGCTCAACGTCATGGTGCGCCATGCCGATAAGCGTGTGCAGTCATGTTTCCCCATCTCACACGATCACCAGAGATCAACTCTATGTTCTTGTCTCGATCATGCCATAGGACCAAGCCATCCAGGTATTAACTTTTCTGCCTTCCCTTTGTTCTTGTCACCTAAATCTTGCCAGGTGTCAACAAGTTCTCCAGTTTATGTCTTCTAATAATTTATCTAATAAGTTTACGGATTTCATTTGTTACTTGCTGGACTTGCTCATTAGTTTTTTTCTGTCAGTCCATGATCTACTTTGTATTTTCTCAGAAACCGCATTTCCACTGCCGTGTGATGTTATCTCAGCTTGTCTGCTCATTGTTCACGTTTCATATCCATAAGAAAGTTTAGATTCTATGTAGGACCTCATTACTCTTTTTCTCGTTGCAGTTGACATATTTTTGTTGGTTAGCATGTTTTCCATAGCGATTCTTGTTCTAATCTCTCCAAGACACCACCACCCCCATCCTTGCAGATTCTATTACTGTTCCGAGATAATTGTACCGATTCACTTACGTAAGAATATTCCCATTTACCCGTATATTACATAATCTCTGTCTTTTTAAAATTTAATTGTAACCTGAGTTGTTCACTATATATGTACAATAACCGCATTTACTTCATGTTTCATATTTATCATATTTATGATAGAGTGCTATAATTAGTAATTTGTTGGTATTTTGGTCAATATTACTAACATTCATGCACTGTAAGAACTCCGCGTTTTGTCCAGTTTCTTGTATATGTTTACACTTCGATTGACTTCTACACAAGAAAGTAAATTATGTATATGAAAATAATACTATTAATAACAGTGCCGGGATGCATTTTCCCCATTACACTCCTCTTTGTGAATTTGGGATTGAATTGCCATTTTCAGAACGTGCTGTTGTTAAAACATACCGCAATCACTATAATTAAGTAAGTGAAAATATGGTTTTAATAATGGCCATGTTCTTTGATGAGTATTAGGTAAATGGTGCGAACCCAATATGTTTATAAACCGGCCAGCACGCAATGGTTTATGGGGTTTGCTTCATGCCTGCACGAGCAATATATGGGAAAGACAATTTTTCTTTATGTGTAGCATTGACGTTTTTTTGCAGACACAAAGAGGAACTCTCCAAAAAGAAACATTCACATGGTTCTTTCATTAGAACAAGTTAACATCATGTCTCGTAAAACATAATCTTCCCTTTCACCACACCCAGATATTTAAATTATACAGTTGTTTATAATTTCGGATAAATGAAAGTCTATAGAATGTCAAGAATATTAAGAAGTCTAAACATTCGTCCAGAATATGGCATCGATTGCGGATATAGAATATTGTGTTACTTTGTTATGTGGACTGAGTTTCACGCAATTAGTAATTTAACCTTTGTAGTCATCAGAGTCGGGGGGGGGGGGGGGGGGGCAAGAGAGGGGCATCAGAGAAGATCTGACACGAGGACGCCCCAGAAGACAGGGGATTGACGACATCCAAGACATTGTACAATCTCACGTAATAACACAATCCAGTACCACCCATCGGGCGCTGGAGCGGAAACTATTCCACCCCGCGATGCTTGATGGCAAAAGTGGAAGATAATGATGATGATGGTTTCTCTAGATCGGGCTCCTATCATACTTCTGCATGTCATGCTAATATGAAATAAGATACTGTAGAACGAATTTACTATAGTCTAGACCAGTGCTTTTCAACCGGTGGGGAACCCCCCTCCTCCCTCCCAAAGGGGGGGGGGGGAATTTTAGAGTTTCCTTAGAGGGGGGGGGGGCGAAATTAAGATTATTTCAAGATCGCATTAATACAAAAACTGATTACCTGATATTGTTTTTCCCTCCATACTTTACGGTTCTGTACTTCTCGCCCTTTTGAAATTCGTTTTATAACGTAAGTAGACCCGCAAATCACGTATTATATAAACGTCTAGACTTGTTCTAGTATGTGCTATTAAATTTAGCTTCCATTTTAACGTATGCTGTGTAGGGTTTATTGTAAAAAAAAAAAGGCGGGGGGATTTATAGGGAGGAAATACTAAATGGGGAAAGGGGGGATGACATTCTGAATATATGATGAAGGTGTGCATGGGCCAAAAAAGTTTGAGAACCACTGGTCTAGACGAAGCTCTGTGTAGTATAACTGAGTCACAAACTGTTAATCCGTCCTAGAGAGAAATATTTCAGGTTATAACACTTCACGTCTCCACGGCGAAGTGGTCAAGCCGTTTCAAGTTTCAAGCCTCGCGCTCCGAAAGTTTTGGGTTCGATTCCGGGCTACGTCTTTCGGTTCACAAGTGCATTTTTCTCGGAGACTCCTGGGGATTGTCGCTGGAGCTACAGAGTTCGTGCTTTGTGCAACGCTTTCAGCAGCTCGCGCTGTGGAAAGAGACCGAGCCATGTGGGGTAAATCCCGGTGCAATGAAGTCGATCCTTTCGAATTTTAAGACTTTTTTTAAAGACGTATGTTAGGTGCGTTTGTTAGTGCTGGCCAGAGAGAAACATTTCAGATGATAAAATTTCACGTATACTAGATGCGTTTGTTAGTGCGACCTAGTGAGATATGTTTCAGATTACAACATTTCACATATACCAGGTGCGTTTGTTAGTGCGACCCAGAGAGATATATTTCAGATTACAAAATTTCACGTATACTAGGTGCGTTTGTTAGTGCGACCCAGAGATATATATCTCAGATTACAAAATTTCACGTATACTAAGTGCGTTTGTTAGTGCGACCCAGAGATATATATCTCAGATTACAACATTTCACGTACAGTAGGTGTGTTTGGGCGCGCTGGCGTAGTTGATAGCGGAAGTGCTCGTAAAGACACGAACGCGGGCTCCACAAATGGTCTTGTCGTATGAGAAAGTGTGGGAAAGGGTGGGCCATTTCTTCCTCCGTGCATTCAGGCCTAGAAAATGTGACGGCGCTATCACACAACAAAGCAGGAAACATTGTATTCTATGTAAATGCGTTAGGTATCGCATAATATTTTCATGAGTCCGACCACTTTTAAACCAGATCCTGGTAGTCCAACGTGCGGGACTTGAGTCATGACTTGTTACATATAAACATACCTCTCCGAAGATGTGAAACTCCAGGACCAGTCTTTCACAACCTGCGGCTTTCTAAGCTTGGAGAGGTGAATGCCAGTTCTGTAACACAGCCACCGTAAGAATGGTACTTTGGTACCTGGCGGGGTCTCTGCACAAATTTCACTGGTATAGATGCAAGCCTTTTTCTGTATTCAGACCATCTCATAGTTAATGGTTCGGACTTGAGAGTTGGAGCTCAGACTTCCAGAGTATTGTCAACCAAAGAACCAACCAAAAGTAGTAAATGTGTACAAATATAACACCAACCAGCAGTAGCAAATGTGTACAAATATAACATCAATCAACGGTAGTAAATATGTACCAATATAACACCAACCAAAGGCAGTAATTGTGTACAAATATAACACTAACTAGCGGTAGTGAATGTTTATAAATATAACACCAACCAACAATAGTAAATGTGTACAAATGTATCACCAACCAACGGCAGTAATTGTGTACAAATATAACGCTAACCGACGGCACTATGTACAAATATAACACCAACCAATGGTAATTGTGTACAAATATAACACCAACCAACAATAGTAAATGTGTACATATATAACACCAACCAACAATAGTAAATATGTACAAATACAAAAACAACCAACTTCCTTTGACCACATACTGAACGGGAATATCATAAATCTGAAGACAATTATAGATGCAATGCAAACTTAACACTGGATGGGAGGTCACACCGACAGGGTTTAAACACTCGTGAGGATGTCAAATGTAACGAGAGTAACCCGAGGAATTATATGCACTCTTAAGTTGCAATGTAGATGGATAAACTGACTGAGATGTTAAAGTATCATTAAACAAGATAGGAGATACTTTCATAGTTGAGATGAGTCATGAACTGACATAATTGCACTAGTAGCATTCTCATAAGCGCTCAGTCATCATCTTCAACAGCCAGTGTGGACTTCAAATATTAATGGTGCCCTTTGCAATCTGATTATATGCCCGCCTTGCTCTGAGTGACGACTGTCTATAGCAGATCGCATGGCCACCCCCTTCTGCCACATTCTCTCTATACCACGATAGTCTAACTGTTCTTCTGCATTATTCATGCGCTCCTAGAAGACACCCGCCTTATCATGCATTAAATCACCCCTCAATGATGCAGCACCAGCCGATCTATCCGCCTGTTCATTTTAAATCACATCAGAGTGTCCTGGAGAAAAGATCCAGAGAATGCTCACAACCCGCGACCTCTGAATTTATCCATACCATTCTCACAAAGTCTGCCAGTGTTCACCCTTGTCAACATGCTTTCTGAATGAACCATAATCACGACATGCATATACAGTTTCTTCTTCAACCAGTGAAAAGGTGCAGTAACCGCTTCCTTCTTCATTCTCAGACTTGAAGTCGTGATGTCATATGCTAAGCTATCCTTTACTAACCATTGGCTATTGACATTTGCTATGAATCCCCAGACACGTTTTTGCCTCTTAACACAGAACCATCGGTATAGATAATCACATCGCCAGGACGAGATTAGTTCTGAATTCATTGCTGAATCTCTACTTCCGTAGGTGCCTGCTGGCCACTCGCTACACTCACATCACAATGTGATTATAACACCACAGAAGTCTGAATTTCTATTCGGCACTCCTTGCCTTTGCCAATCCTCTTAAGTGGGCACATTTCCCTGATGGTATCTTCTTCCTGGGTCATCCATGATCTTCCCCTTAACAGCCTGTGGCCATTGACTGTATACAAGGAATCATGCAGAAGGTGTTCCTTCACCGCAGCTATCTTGAGGTATGACCTTGCCTGCAACACCCTGAGTCTGTCTGCAATGTTCGGCAGCGCCAGAATGTATCACACACTGTTGGGGCGTACCGTGTACACCCAAGAATCACCCTCTTGGCTTCATTCTGTACACTCTCATGGCACTAGGACATTTCTGGAAGATAGTAGAAATTAAAACTTTTTCCCAACTCTGAATATTTAACTGCAACGTTAAATCACTACGTTCTGTGTGAGTGAGGAGGGAGATAGGCAGAGAACTACTACATCAATTATTAATAAACTGGAAACATTCATTAGTTGGTGCTTGTGCAGAAAAGAAACACTACAATGATATGACAGTCTACAAGCGAAGCGTAAAGAGATGACTTGACAGATTCAAGCGAATTAAGAACTGGGAAAACGACTCTGGCGCTGTATAGTATACACCCTGAGACTATCTGATTATGGTATAATTAGAGTGTCCTGTTTCTGGAACACATAAAGTACACAAAACAGAGGGAGACACAAAGGCATGGAGAAGAGAATTGAGTACAGGGAGGAATAATTAGTGGAGGGTGTGGAAAGAGCTGCAAGAGATAGCAAACAAATGGGCACCTTGATGTCATCATCATCATCATCATCATCATCATCATCATCATCATCATCATCATCATCATCATCATCATCATCATCATCACTTTTGCCGTAAAGCAGCGTGGGTCCTCATTGACATTCCACCGCCGTATGGATGACACTGGACAGTGTCAATTCGCGTGACTGAACAATGTCTTTGATGTCGTCAATCCATTTTTCATCTCGGGCATCCTTTTGCTCTCGTAGAAGATCTTCTTTGATGTGCGCCAGTGCAGGTAGTTGTTGGTGTTCCATTATAGCCAGATGGCGAAACCATCTTCTGCCTTCCAATATATGTGGCACAATGTGTTGATCCCACTATCTGTCTGATAACATAATTTCTGACCCATTCTCGGATAGTTAACATGGCAGCTCTTCTCAAATATCTTATTATATATCAGGTGTTGATCTTGAGTACGTGTTATTTCGATAATGTCCAGGTTTGACAATGGTAGCATATGATTGATGTGACTATTCTATTAATTATCTGTCGTTTCGCTAACTTAGGTATATTTGGATGTATCAGAATGGGTGTTGATACATAAGCGCACTTTCTTTTTGACATCCTATTTCGATTTCTCTGTTTTTTCTGCCATCTTCTGTGACCACACTTCCTAGATATTCAAATCCTTTAAGTTGTGGTACACTGTATATTTCAATATATTTAAATATACTATGCTCCAATATGGGACAATGGGTAGAAGACAAGGAAACCACTGACTGCTTGTATCGCTGTCCCAGTGTGGAGGTCTGGGTTCGAACGGGTAGGAAGACGCATACGAACGCCTGCCACAGCAATACTTGTAACGTGGAACCTGAAATAAACGACTATTTGTTTATCAGATTATAACATACTCTGTCTGTAATAACAGCAAACAATTAAAAGTAAGTTCATGTTAATCGACGTTGCAGTAAACCCCGACATCTTTTGGCTGTTTTTGATTCACTAGACAAGTTTATGTTTAGTAGATTGCCATTGCTTTCGGATGATCGATTCTCATACCATTGTTAAAAATCAACACCAGGCGGTCGAACAGCTGCTAAGGAATTCATAGATAACATACTCTTTTTGTTATGATAACAGCCAAAAAGAGAAGTCCCTCTTGTTGACTGATTGCTTTAATGCCAGCCGTTGTCACTAAGGTTAATTACATCTCTGTGATACATAAATATATGCATCTGTCCTGCCTGCCAAAATGTATCCGTCTATTGTTGAAGATAGTTAAATAGTCTAAACTCTAAACAATAGAATAGCAACAATGAATCACAAACTCGGACATTGTGTTTTATCGATAAATCAAAGTGTTTCGTATGTAATGTGCATTTATTGTGGCATGCGAAAATTATATTTTACAAAGAATCATAAAACAGTTGTTTCAAGAAACAACACCTGTCAACTCTTATTTATTGCAAAAGGGAAACAAGATTCGGCGAAATGAAACCCGCACGTTTCACGCTCACTGCCCGATCCTCAACTCATTCTTTTGGTCTGAGACAATATTAGAAAGACATCGTAGACAATAAATCTGGCTAGCTATTGTAACATGCAGCATGACGTATATTGCCTCTTAGGCAGCTGTACACTCAATCTTTATTTATGTGAACATAATCATTCATTTTATCCTGGCTATTGGGACGCAGAGGTGTTTCCAAGGCACCAATTCCGGGTTATATACTGGTCAAGACCTATTGACGCGTCCTCGTCGAGCGTCCTGGGCAACAGGTCCCTTCGGGGTCCTGGCTAAAGTCAGTAGGATCGCCGATTCCTCCGAAGTCGGAGAGTGTCTGCCTGTACGGCGAGGAGCCACCAGTGTGCACACTAATAAGCCAGACGTGGGACAACGGATACTCACGCAAACCTCAGGTCCTGTATGACATCACACTGATGTTGGACAACAGGATGCCTTCATCCAACATACAGGACTTCGCGTTGGAGCTCAAGCCAACGAACACAAGCAAGCAAGCAAGCATCCTGGCTAATTTGTAACACGGACTTCTGCTGGTAAATATTACCAGAGTTAATAAATCAGCCACTATGACTGCTTATTCAAGAGCCTAAAGATTAACGCGTCTGTCTATTTCAGTCCCTAACTGATTCAAGCCGTATGATATTCCAAGATATTCACTTAGATAAATTGCTCAAAGCTGCCAAACACACAGACACATGACCAGTAATTGTAATTATGGAGAAAAGTACATTAAAGATTTATTAAACTTTTGAAGCATTTGATAAAATAATGCCGCAAACATTGATTTACACATCGGAAAACTGACCAGTTAAGGAGATACGAAAGAAATAATTCATTCAACTTGACCAAGCTATATGGAGCCACATGAAATAATACCAGGCATTCCACAAGAAGCCAATGTGTCTGCTGCGGCAATTACAGTGGATCGCATAAGCGATGCTAACAGAGATGTGTTTATTGTCTTTAATTTTGTTTTCCTGTGCGGATTCATTTCTTTGTGTGGAATCGTAGCCAATATTATCAACATGATAGTATTTTTAAAACAAGGTTTCTCAAGCACAATCAACATCAGCTTCTTTGGGTTGTCCGTCTCTGATCTCTGCTGTGTTCTAACCTTACTGTGGTTGACCATAGGCATCAACCCTTTTGTTATAAAGGCCGGAGCAGCCTGGGTTCCCCTGGACTTACTTTATTTAACAGCGGCCTGGCCACACAATATTTCTTGCCGAATAACAAGTTACATTACCATCTTTGTCACATTAGAGAGGTTTCTGTGTATTGCGTTACCTCTGAAAGTCAAAGACATCTTCTCCGCCGCTAAAACCACGACTGCAGTGGTTCTCATATTTCTGCTGAACATTGCCACCCTGGTACCGGAGTATGTTACAGCCTATCTGGATTGGACTTTCTTCCCAGAATCCAACAGAACTCTGCTGGCCTTACACTTCAGACCTGGTAGAGAGAAAGTTGTTGGTTTAGTTTACATGACGAACTGTGCAACAGGAATGATATCGTTTGTAGGAATTGTTGTCATCACGGTTTTCTTGATCTTCAAACTCAGGGAAGCTACAAAATGGCGGCAGGAGGTCACTTCCGGCAGCCATCAGCATGGGACAGTGAATTTCCGGGACAAGAAGACAGTCAAGATGGTTGCTGTCATAGCTTGTGTCCTCATCGGATGCTACACTCCAGGCATAGTGGTCAGCTTGGTGACGTTTGTGGAACCGGAGTTTAACATAGGTATGAAATACTTCAACACATTCATGTCAATGTGGTCTGTCGGAGGTGTGTTCCAGGCCCTGAATTCCAGCGTAAATATCATCCTTTATTACCGGATGAGTTCCAAGTATCGAGAGACGTTTAATCAACTGTTTATTATACGCTGTTCTAATAACAAAGGATTCGGTCATGTAAGTTTGATTTCAAGACGTTAGAACGATCAAGATATGATTGGAGCCTACTTCCTAGTGGTCAACATTTCAACATAACGTATCGTGGAAAATGTGTTCCACTCTCGAGGAGGCTTTGTGTAATTCTATGATGTACACTTCTTCTGTTAAGACCAATAGTGGAGCATAGGTGGCTTCTTCATAGGAAACCATCGCAGAGATCTTAATCCCCTCTCCGAGCTACATGATCACAGGGGTGTGCAAAGTTGTGACTGGAGCTTCACAACCTAAGGTGAGACATACTAGGTCATGATTCAGCATAGCACGTACATACAGGATGGGGTGAGACATAGTGTGGCAAGGTTTCCACTGCAGGTTTCAGACATGTCATTGCCAGCATACTCTAACACAGTGCACGGAGGGACAGTCCAATGTTAGATGTATCAATGCTATGTGGTAAAGCAGACTGTTAGCAGTATATTATGTTGTTTTCGATTATTATTTGAGGAATCACTCCTCAGAATTATCGCTTCATTTCCCTTATCCATCCATCCAATGCCTTGCCAGCAGGCGTGGCCAATCATGCTTCTCAACAAATTACGATCTCAGACGTTATGGATCAATTCGTGCGTTGACTCTCTTCCGTGCCATGACACAAGACTGTCAGGAATCTTCTCACGCTGCCTTTCTCTATCTCTCTTTCCTCAAATCTTTCCTGTTGTCATAGAATTTTCCAGTTTCTGTCTTCTCCTAATGTGGTCAAGAACGATGACTGCCTGTTTCTGATGTTTGTGATAAGTCGTCTTTGCGACTCAGCTTCCCTTAAAACGTCATGATTGCTCATTTTGCCTGTCCAATTAATTTTCAGCATTATCCTTTGAAACCATATCTTCAAGGCTTCCAGTTGCCAGTGGCCTCCAGCTTCCAGTTTTTCTACATTCTACAACCACTGTATCTATCATTTCCTGTAGATTCTTCTGACTTGTTGCTATCAAGACGGTGTCATCAGCATAACGTAAGTTATTTATATTATGTCCACCAACCAGGATCCCTGACATATTTCCTGTAGATCTCCTTATATAAGACTAGTAATCCTGAAACGATGACGTTACAAACTGGAACCACCGATTTATCGATTGGGGCATATTGTTATAAAGAGCTATATCGAATCAAGCCAGCTGTACTGATGCCAACCATGGACATCTAGTAGTATGGACTACACTTCAGTTCAAAGTTAGTTATTGGTGTGGGTTGGATTATAAAATCAATTAACTTGATCAAGGGAGATTACCAGTTGGTGGGGAGGTGTGGAATACTGTGAGTTTAATGATTCCCTGATAAACTTTAATAGTAAGATTAATTGCAATGTAGGAGGAGGGTTAACAATCGAGTACTTCAGTCTGAGATGAGGATAATTGAAGATCATTGACCGAAAGGAATAAAAATAGGATACAGTGTGAGGAGTCATTGACCCTCGACTTCAACGGACAAAACGGAGACACGGATACATCGGGTTGGGGAACACACGAAGACGCGGATCAAAGGGTTAAAACTGATTGATGTGCGAGCGTATGGAGAATCGGGGAGAACGGAGCGAACACGAGAAGGAGGGGGCAACTAACGTATACGTGACTTCACAGACTTTTGATGTGGGGACTTACGGCAAATTTGATGGTGGATCATAAACAACAGAGAATTGGACACTCGGTATAAATTGGTGGAGACTTGTTTTTGGAGTTAGTGTGTGCTACCAAACTGGGCGGAGATTATCTATGTGTCCGTACAGGTGGAAAGAAATACACGTCCCTTATTGTTGAAAGGAGATGGGATATTAGTGTTTTATTCGCTAGTGTATTTCAATTCCTGGATTACCATAGAAGTGATAAGGTAATCTAACCTTAGCGTAATAGTCTAACATAGGGAAATAGGCGTTTATGCTTGGCTTTTAGCATTTCCTTCGTTTAGCTAATCAGTTAGACTTAGTGCACTCATCTGTCTTATGTCAGAGTATCTTTCGGAAGCTTCTCAGTACGGCTTGAGAAAGACACTCACATAAGAAATAGTTTGAAGCAGACTCATATCACCTGATTATATATATATATCCCACAGGTTTCATATATACTCCTGACCTGTTCAGAAAAGATTAAAGACACTAACGCCACTGGTGCAGTGAAAGTATTTCAATAGAGCAACTTCAACATAGCCATTCACTAATCGTGGGCTGATCTAACGAATTACAAATAACTAGGTTTTTGTGAAAACAATTGAAAGGACTTTCATTATAATAAAACAGAGAGATCCAAAACTGTATGCATTTGCACTGCGAAAAAAATATATAACTTTCCGAATGAGAGACAGTGTGTAGAACATTTACCATAGCAATAGACATTGATAGACAGTGGTGCTGTGTTTTTTCCGTTATGGATGGTACAACTTCCAAAACCAGTACATATGCGTTTTTTCAGTGACTTACCTTAATCGCATTATTTTCTGGTGATTAGACTGTGAACATTTTCCCAATATCGGATTACGTCCAGACTCAAGCAGAACGGAACATCCAGGGTGAGAGCTGTCCATTTCTATGTTTGATGTCCTGTGGTTTGGCCGTATGACAATGCGAGATGCGATACGGAGACTAAACATTCAGAGTCCTATCTTGCACCCACAATAGAAGACACTACCAATTACATATACACAGTCATCAAGTTGAGCATAGCCTACGATGGGTAGCGTTGTGATATTCTGTTGTGATAATTTGGTGTGTCCAGTGTGTGCTGCGTGGTTACACACCCGCTTCACACGCGTGATCCGGGACTGTTTCCGGATCCGGTCAGAGATATGCACTACTGACGAGCTCAAATGAGGGTGAAACTCGAGTATAGTGCTTCCATATTGATGTGGATAGGCCTTAGGTTCATACCAGAATGTGATCGGCGTTGCCAGTAGTGGGTTGTGCTCAATATTTATAGTTTTAATTAATAAATATTTTATTAATTGTTGAAGGAAACTGTTGTCGGAGTATGTGATGAAGGAATAAGAGAGAGAGAGAGAGAGAGAGAGAGAGAGAGAGAGAGAGAGAGAGAGAGAGAGAGAGAGAGAGAGAGAGAGAGAGAAAGAGAGAGATATATGGAATAGAAGACAGAAGGGAGGAGTGTAGACAGAAGTCTGTCAATAATCCCAAAGCATAATAAGCTTAAAGGTGTGCTTGTTGATTCCATGTTCCTCCCGGGACGACAAGCGACAGGAGGCAGGTGTAATTAGTAGTAGCTGGGTGTATCCGGGTCGTGTCCAGTGTGGGCATGGAGGAGTAGGGCGGGGTGGAGGCATAGTCAATAGTTGCTGGGAGGTGTGGGGTGTAGTGTTGGCCGTTGATGAGGGTGTAATCAATAGTAGTTGGTTGGTCCTGCGTAGTGGAGTACTGATTTTCTTTTTTCCGCGCTTTATTGATGTTTTCTTCTTTGGTCCTGTTCATTGGTGGTAAGTGAACATGGGGTAGTGGCTGTGTAGTGTTGGCGGTTTATTTGAAAAAAAAAATGCTGGCCAGTTTTATTGTGTGAGAAAATCGATTGCTCCAAGCATCCTACGCCGCAAGCAATGTAGGTTGAGACAAACTTGATTAGTGTATAATGTTTAACCAAAACAGGACATTGATAAGTATGTTTAAGTTTTATTGTTTTTGTGTTTCTATTAGTTGTTGTAGTGCAGTATGTGTGGCTGTAATTGTTGGACATTGTATAGTAAGTATGTTCTTCTGTTTCTTGAATGTTGTATCTGTATAGTTGACATGGTGCTATTTGCTTGGATCCCTGGCTGCTCCGTCTGTGGTTAGTGTCATGTTAAAAAGTAGTCTGTATGTTATTTATTTGGCTATTTTGTGTGTGACATTTTCTGTATAATTGTGGTAGTGTGCTGTTATAATGCGGAGTTGTGTTCTAATTGCAATGTAGTATAATCCTAGTGAGTGTTGCTCTGGATGATTGATGATGTGTCCTATATGGTTGATTCGTAATGCTTGTAGTATATCTTGTAGTGCTAGTCTTACTTGTTTCTTACCTTGCTTAGTGTTTTGTGTTGTATACTGTGAATTGTGTTGCTGTAGATTAAATATCTGATGCATTTGTGTATGTCTGTTTGGGGGATCTACTACTGGAGCGAAATATGTTATCTTAGGAAGGATTAAGGTGTTGATAACTGCGCCTCTTCCAAAAATTGTTGATGTTTTGTATTTGTACCTATGGAGTATGTCTATAATTTGTTTGTGTCAGTGAAAGCCATATTTCTGTGTGTGTTTCTCTGGGATTGCATGGAAATTTGATCCTATATGTTTTCATGTTGTATGTAACTGTTAGATCTGAGGGGCGGGGAGGAAGCGATTCTGCTTTATTCTTCGATTTTCCCAGACCTATTATTTTGGATTTCTGTATGTTTATTTTGGTCCTTCTTCCTTCACCAAACAGTCTGAAAGTGTGGAGTATGTTTATGATGGATGTGTTGGATTTAGGGAAGAAAATGGTGTCATTTGCATAGCAATGATCTTCCCCTCTACTAACCTCTATATGAATGGCTCTTTAATGTTTTTATCCTGTCTGCTTGCTTCAAAGAGTGATTCTAGTGTGTGATCATATAGGATTGGTCATAGTGGATAACCTTGTCTTAAAGTTGCTGTGACCCTGTAACTGGTAGTGAGTAAATTATTCACCAGTATCCGACTTTCAGGATTTTTATATAAGATCTGTATCCATTGCCTACGGTACTATTCTATGTTGCAGTGTGCTAGAGATTTGTGTAAGTATAAGTTGAAATTTTGTCAACTGCATTCCCCATGTCCAGCCAAAAGAGGGAGGATGGATTGTCTTTCTTGTGGATGTATGTGATGATATCTTCTGAGACTGAAAGAGTAAATATAAAAATATCTACTAACCATGTAAAATTTTGATTTATTTTTACTACAAATTTGAAAGGGGATTGATCAGAGATGTCTATGAAATATTTTATCAGATAAGATTTTATAACGTTTTTTTTTTAATTTTCATATAAACTTTATAAAATATTATCTGATACAATATTTCATTCCGAACTGGGTCGACAAGATACTACACACAGACGATGGTAGCCTAGGCAGGCCGACACACCGGAACCGTCCTGCTTCATCGGTCGAGAGACATGTGCTCGAGAGCGGTCATGTGGTTGAAAGAGACAGTGTCTTCCGTGTGTTGTTCTTTACATATGTTGTCTATATATGTTATGAACAAGAGGGACATGACACAACCTTGTCGTACTCCAGATCTTATGATGAAGGGTTCTGAGTGTATCCGTTTGGGCCAGTCCGTTTATACTTCTTAGTTTTTCTACAAGCAGTATGAAGATCCCCTGCCGGCTTGCTAGGCCAGTCGCAGGTTTAGGACACAAATCTGACCACAGGGAGTCTATCCCCTATGTCGAGCCATAGCCCCGTTAGCCCATGACCTCGCGGTCATGGTTGCCCGGTCTGCACCGCGTGGAGGTGTGGGTTGACTTGTGTAGTCTGCGGGTCATCGGTGTCAACAACTCATGTGCCAAGCATCATCGGATTCTTCTCCCACACCATACAAGAAACTTGCAAGTCGTGTGCGAGGAAAATACATGGTACATTTTATTGCCGTTGGCTCGTTACAATTGATATGACAGTCGCTATTAACCCCCACACACAAAGCCACAGAATTGCCTATCACAAGTTTCCTAAAGCCTATGCTAATTCTCTATCTATTTGGTTACACAAAATTCCTATCGACTACTCTACGATGTGAACACTACAAGTCCCGTCTCCCGTCTGCCCGATTCTCCTCGCGTGGTTACACACCACGCGGAGGGACCTTGAATCGTCCTTTGCCTTTTGCGTGTCAGGCCACTCGCCACGCTTACATTAGCTTCTCCTGTTGAGTGGCGTTCGTGGCTATCATGTAGGCGGGATGCTGTCGTGACCAGAGTGCTAACCCTCTGGTCAACGCCTCCGTGTCTCATGAGAGAACCAGTTACCCATCTCCCATTTCACCATCTCCCCTGCCCTTACCTCGGGGCACCGTATCACCTCTTGGTCTCCTCGAGGTTGACTGCTCTTCCCGGTGGAGGGGTTACGTTCCAGTCTTTGACACACACCCTCCCCTCCTGCGTTGCGTCATCAACTTTCACTCACTGGTTGTGACGCAAGAGGTTTCTAAAAAATTAGTGTCTCTAATTTTTGTCAAAGACTGTAGATAACCTGGCTTTGGGCACTCTAATAGACTTCTACTGACTATTGTCACAATGTCGTAACACTTTACTTGGCTACTGGCAATCGCCACAAACTTGTCTGATTGGCGTGAGCCCTCTTCGCACATGCAATATTATATTTATTAGAGGTATGTCTGAACCGGACCGTTGTCTTATAAGACCTGCCCTCACATAGTAAATTAACTTACTACCCATACAAAGTTGACTTTCTTAGGGTCAACACATGAATTGCTTCATGTCCCCTATATAATATTTAATAACCATTACACAAGGTGTGTGCGACAGGCTTTACCTATTTCGCTTCCGCGTGTAAAGTTATATTTCACTGTTAAGTTAGTGTTTCGTTGTCTATTATGTCCCCTGACCCGAAGTTATCTCCCTTTGATCAATAAAATATGTATGTAATTTATGTGTTTGTTTTTCTGGTTGTTTGCGTGTTTGGATGTAATTAATATTCTAATCTAACTTCTAACCTGTGTATCTAACTATCATGTGTATGTATGTTAGTTTTTAAGTGCCATAATTCGGTTAAATGTGGCCACAAACAAGTGTATAACACTAATTCGTGACTACGTTCCCTTATTATGAACCTTAAAATACTTAATGTAAGATCTAAACTAAATTACACACAACACATTCACAACAGCACATTTTCATCAACGAAAACAAACCTTTAACGCAGCCAACAATTAAAAGTCGCGATGAGCAGCAGAAAAAACTCGCTGACCAATATCACTCTCTCCTGTATCTTTCACATTCGCTCTCACTTTCACACTTCTGTTACACGTCTTTCACCCTTAATCCTGTCACACATCTTTTATCCTTCCAATTATTTAAAAACCTTGGAGTGACACTGTACAAATTTGGCTCAGTTTGAGAAAGTTGAGCTCAATGACTGTGCGACAATCGCTGCACGAGTCATATATTTACATTATATTTACATGCAAGAGAAAGGGTTGATGGTTTGTACCCTTGGTCTTATCAACCACTGTGTTCTACTAAACTAAAACTCTAAATACTGACATACTAATACTAATTCTATAAATATGTATTTAATGTGTTAACTACTTTACTATATTTTGTAACATTAATGCTCAGATATGCTTTCATTAATCCTAATCTTTATCTATTCTAAGGGATGTAATCTAACTAATTAAATGAAATTGATGTGATATGAGTTATGTATCTTTCTGAAGTGGGTAATGTGAAAACAAATTATGTACCTTTATAACATTGGGTAATGTGAAATATAACACAATTATACCTAATGTTTTTAACTGCAAAACAAGATATATGACTGATGTTCTTAATCTAAATGATGTAAATGCTGTATGTTCAATTATCTAATTTTTTTATCCTATTACGATATAAAATGATGATAATAGTAAATGGTAATGTTTGCTAGATGGTATGGTTCATTAGGATGGAATGAACTGAACTGAAATGAAGCTAAGTGAAATGTAACAATCCTAAATGGTACTATTCCTATCAAAACTTTAATCTAGTTTGTAATTAACTATTATTACGTCTAAATTACTATTCTAATTTAATTTTAAGCTAAGTAAGTAGGGTCAATTACTGAACTATCTAATATATCTAATTATAAAAAAATGAAAACTATTATATTTCCTAATCTAACTCTAATTTATCACTATCTTAAAATGTTATCTTACATATCACAATAATGTTTATATACATGGTATTCAGTTACCTCAGGTTAGTTGTTGCCTGAATGTTTGTACATTGGTTTTATAGGCATACTATATATACACAATTGGCCTGGGTATCTGAAATACATTGCACAGTCATACTTGAGTCCTATGGTTAGTGCACCTGTAGAGTTAGCTGGTGTCGTAGATCACTATTTTCGTGTCTGTATTTATGTACTGTTCTGACACTGTTTCTCTGTGCTTAACACAATCGATACACCGGAATGGAGCTTAGTAGGTAATGAGCTGTCCCAGTTCACACGGTGTTAATTTGTCTTCGGAGCACAGTTCTTCTTTTGATGTCTACGGACACATGACAGTTCACTGTTCTTGGTACATAATTAAGCACATAATGTCGCTGTATATGTAACATATTTCACATAGAATATTATTATGTACTCATTTAATAACTACTACTCTACACTTCTATGTGGAATTTCAGGTATTTCTACCTCAGATGGTCGACTAAGGGTATCAGCCAGAATGTTGTCCTTACCCTTGATATGTTCTATACTAAACGTATAGTTTTGGAGGATCAGCGACCACCTGTATATCCGGTCATTGCGATGCACACCACTCTGTATGACCGTGATTGGGGAGTTGTCGGTCTGGACGATGAAGTGCACACCCGCCAGAAATCGATGGAGCTTTCTCACCGCATAGATGACGCTTAGGGCTTCCAACTCTGATATGGAATATCTGGACTCGGCAGGTGTGATCTTACGGCTCACGTAGCAAATCGGATGGAAGATGCCCTCATAAAATTGGCCTAGTACTGCAGCGATGGAGATCCTGCTGGCATCTGTCCTAAGATAATAAACGAGCCTAGGATTAGGCAAGCGGAGGATTGGTACATTACTAAAAAGGATTTTCAATTTTGACAATGCAGAAATTAATAATGCATCTTTGACATCTAATTTTACAGATGCTTTTAACACGTTGAAAAATACACTTGTAATTTCCGCTAAATTTGGTATAAATTTACTATAGTAGTTTACTAATCCCAAAAGGCTTCTGACCTGTTTCTTTGTGGTAGGCATGGTCAGATTCATAATTTTCGTAATAATTCTATTGTCAGTCTTTAGTTGACCTTGAGAAATGACATGACCCAAAAAATCAATTTCTTTTAGGCCTAATTCAACTTTGCTCGGTTTGACAGTGAGACCGAAGAGTCGCAACCTATCAAAGACATGTCTTAGTTTCAGTAAGTGTGTTGTCCAGTCATCAGTATGGAAACATATATCATGCGTATTCTGTAAGCTCACTAAATGTATGCATCTCGTCGGATTTGCCAGTCTCGCTAACTAGTGTAGTTGCGCTATGTATGTCTGTCGTCTTATTATTAGGTGTGGGTGCACTGTGTTCGTCTGTCTCTACTCCTGTCTCTTGTAGTGAAAAGTAAAGTTTCAACCTGTTGACTTGGAATATCTTTAAGTGTCCGTTTATCGATATTTCATAGTCAACATTTGAAAATCCACATACCACCTTGAATGGTCCTTGCCATTTTGTTTGTCTGGAAGTAACCGAAGTATGTTTTGATCTGGTTTACGATCAATTGTTCAGGCACCATTTGTGTATTGGTAAATTTGACCCTCCCTCTCAAAGGTCTAGAAGCCAGAGTAGAAGGTAGTACTTTAGCTGTGGGATGTTTACCCTTATGTAATAATTGTTGACCGACATTACAAAAACGATAAAATAATTTTATATCATTCCAAAACTCCTGGCCCATGAAAATGAGCCTGAAATCTAGCCCTGGTTTTGTCGTATGCCAGGTGACCAGCAAGCGGTGACTCATGTGCCGTTTTCTGCACAGTTAGGCGGTGTTGTACAGGTCGCATCGTTTGTTGATTCTCATGGTTATCAGTTGTAAAATATCTAGTAAGAAAGCCATTATTAGGTTTAAAGAACCATGAAGCATTTTTGGTCACTTTGGATCTTTCTTTCAATAATTTTAAATAAGGAGACACACTAGGATCAGCTTTCTGCTGTTCTATGAATTTCTGTCTGTTGGTATCATCTGTGCCAGTTGGAGAAAGCAACAGTAGTCTCTCATCTTGTAGTGTGTCTTGATGTTTTACAGTGTCTGCTCTGGTTGTTGCATTAGCTGCATTTAATCTTTCCCATGCAGCTATTTCATTGCTAGTACATTGTTTCAGTTGGGGTAAGCAACCCAAAATCAAATCAGTACAAGGGTTGTCAAGTATTGCACAAGTAAAGGTACCAGAAAGGAAAGGAGTAGTTAATACGGGCTTTGGCCAAAGGGTAAATTCTCAATGTTACCCGAAAAGGTTCGGCATTTGACAGTAGTCACCTGTATAATCACCCGGACTCACCAGTTCCTTTCGAAGACCAATAAGGGTGCTGCCGCTGTCCAGCAAACATTGGCATGGTCTATCATTGACCATTGCATTGTGGAACACCAAATTGCCTCTGGAGGCTAATGCTGCATTCACATTCTCAGTTGAGAATGGTACTGTATGTCCACATTCTAGTTTTCCGTCTGCATGAAATTGGTGACAATCGTTCACAACTGTCAAAGCTTAACATATCGTTTACACAACACACATCTTCAGCTTGGTTAAAAGGTAAGTCATTTTCAACCTCACACTCATTCTCACTACCACTATCAGAAGATGTATCAATCAAAATAGCATTGTTGGCTTTCATACGTTGGCGGCCAAGGCACTTATTTGAATAATGGCCATAGCTGGAACAAAAAGAAGCATTTGATTGCACGCCTGTATGCAGATCTTTTACTTTGTTGCTTCTTAATAACATTTTCAAGATGCGCCGGATAATTCGGCGATTTGTCACACATGGAATAAGTGTCATGCAAAAGTTGACAGTAAATACATTTTGACACTTTCCTATCTTTGTTGTCGTGTTTCTGAAAGGGTTTTCTGTTACTCTGATAGTTTTTTGGTTGGTCTTTCACAAAGGAAACTATTTCAGAGTCATTTGAAGTCTTAAAAATATCTCTGTTAGAAGAAAAATATGCTGAGCCTTTCTTTTCAAACTGCTCGATGTTCTCAATGTCTGACTGCTGCAAAAATTTAGCAAAAGGAGATGGTATAGTGGATATAACTTTATCCATAGCTATTAAATTTTTTAATCTATCAAAGTCTTTTCCTATGTTAGCTGCTTTAAGCCACCTATTTAGTACACTCTGAACATTTGAGACGTAATCAATAAAAGTCTCACTAGGTTTAGGTTTTAAATTTGAGAACTGAACCTGATACCCAGGGGCATCAAGTAAAAAGTGCTTGCATTAATCCTATCATGGATGTATTGATAGTTAGATCTAAGCTCAATTGGTATAGATTCTATCACTTTAAGGGGCTCACCACTCAGATTCTTCATATAAATCATAGCCCACATCTCTATTGGAACTTTGTGATATTTAAACTGATACTCGACATTTTCTGTCCAGGCTGATATGGAATCATCTTTACAATATGGTTTGATAATGTTTTTGTATTTATTGAACTTATTTTCTTCTTGTTGACTTTTTAGTTTAGTGGCAGAGATCTCTGCGTGTGAGTCTACATCCATACCTTTCATCTTTAACTGTGTCTCTGATTCTACTTGTATTTGTTTTTCCTTAACTCTTGCCATTTCATCTATCTCTTTTTGCTTTAGTTCTCTCTCTTGATCTAATGTCTTTTGTTTTAATTCTAGTTCTTTCTGTTTAATCTCCTTATCCTGTTCTAACTGTTGTTGCTTAATCTGCTTATCATGTTCTAACTGTTGTTGCTTAACTTCTAATTCTTTTTGTTTTGTTATCTCAGCTAGTTCTATCTGGTGTTGTCTTTCTCGTGCCCGTTCGTCTCTCTCAGCATCTTTTGCTTCTTTAAATTTCTTATCAGCATATTCTTCTAGCTCTTTACCTGTATATTGTAATTGCTTGCCATGCTTTTACTAAAGTCCTCTAAATGTAGCCATGATTGTTGAGTAATGCTTGAGTTGACCTACACTGCACTGTTTATGCACTTATATATCTTTGATATGTTATGTTTGTCAATCGCTGAGCACTACCAATTGTACTCTCAGTATATTTGCTGAAAAATGTTTTCCCTGCAAAATCAGAGTACAAAAATATGCTAGTGTCTCGCAAGCTGAAAAAGAGATGCACTATTAATCACATTGCATGCCAAAAATATTGGGTATACTCAACTTAATGTTCCCGAGAATCAGGGAACAGCAATCCGGCAACACAGGTCACCTTGCTTGGCACTTTGGCATAGACACACGTTTTGTAATCAGGACACCTTGTTTGGCACACCCGACATACACACGCGTTATCTAGCTCAGCTGTTGTTCACCCTGATTTGCAGAGCAGCAATAATTAACAACTGGTAAACGAAATGATCTTCTAGACAAATTGGGACAATGACAATGACAAGCCCACGAACAAACAGAATTTAGGTTAATTAATATTTAATGTCAATGTCCTGTCTTCGTTCTAACCGTATATGCCTTTCGTCACTATCCTAGTTTAGTCTTATGTAAGTGTTGTGCAAGCTCAAGTCTAATTTGCATAGCCAGAAAAGTAGTACCATCGTGACAGGTAAACGAAGAAAAAGTACGAACAAAACTATCCATAACTGCTTTTAAATAAATAAAAATTGCATAATAATGTTTAAATAAATAAATATATTCAATTACTAACTTAAATAAACAAATAATAGATAATATAATGTACAGATTCAGGCGGGCAGCAGCTTGACGATTTTGTAAACACTCGAATGCTGAATGCAAATGGCGTAGGAAAACTGCTTGTCAATTATCCTACGTCAGACGCGCAGCGCTATTTTTAGCTTGCAAAAATCGATAATGTCGGCTGGCTGTGTATCGCCCCGCCATGAATCATCTTTGGTACTTATTCATAAATAAATAGGTAAATACATAGATAAATGGAAAGAAATAAGAATATCAATACTTACAATCTTGAAGAACACATGATTTAACTAAACAATAATTTAATAAACACAATTACACAATATATTTCGTCACGATAGGCACAACCTTAGCCCGCAACTTGTTCTTGTCTGCACAAATTACCGTCACTGACACAAATTAAACCCTAGTCTGGAGCCGTGGAAGAGTGGATTAGCTTGACTTTTCGTCTAAGCACCACTTCTGACACCACATTAATCCTTGCCTGTCAACAACTCATGTGCCAGGCATCATCGGATTCTTCTCCCACACCATACAAGAAACTTGCAAGTCGTGTGCGAGGAAAATACATGGTACATTTTATTGCCGTTGGCTCGTTACAATTATATGACAGTCGCTATTAAACCCACACACAAAGCCACAGAATTGCCTATCACTAGTTTCCTAAAGCCTATGCTAATTCTCTATCTATTTGGTTACACAAAATTCCTATCGACTACTCTACGATGTGAACACTACAAGTCCCGTCTCCCGTCTCCCGATTCTCCTCGCGTGGTTACACACCACGCGGAGGGACCTTGAATCGTCCTTTGCCTTTTGCGTGTCAGGCCACTCGCCACGCTTACATTAGCTTCTCCTGTTGAGTGGCGTTCGTGGCTATCATGTAGGCGGGATGCTGTCGTGACCAGAGTGCTAACCCTCTGGTCAACGCCTCCGTGTCTCATGAGAGAACCAGTTACCCATCTCCCATTTCACCATCTCCCCTGCCCTTACCTCGGGGCACCGTATCACCTCTTGGTCTCCTCGAGGCTGACTGCTCTTCCCGGTGGAGGGGTTACGTTCCAGTCTTTGACAATCGGCAGGCTACTAATTTTCGCTCTTCACCCCTGGGAGAGGCTAGCCGATCATAACCCTGCTTCAGCATCATCATGTCATACCTAAATCCAGTTACCATTCACGGAAGAACCATTGTCAACATCCGACTGATTCTTATCATCATCATAACAAAGACAGAGAAAAGTTTTACAAATTAAACTCTGTTCAAAAAGTGTATAAGGACTTTTATTTAGCAAGCATGGAATCCTATATCAAGAAAACAATCATAGTACCAACTGAAAAATTGTTATTAGTAAGAAGTGAACTGTTTAGAGAACAAATTGTGGTATTCTATGAACAAATTAGCAATCACTGTGCCAGCTGTGATATTAATGTTCTATGTTAACATTATATATTCATGTATGCTGTGTGTACTGGGGTGTAATTTGTGTTTCAAAGAACCACCAAATGTATCTTCTTCCACAGGACTTTATATTGAATTAAACTTGTGAAAATTTAACTCTCTTCTTATTAAGTATCTCGTGATGTGCAACATTTTCATATCTGTTTAATTAAATCATTAAACAACAACATTGAAGAATTTGGAACAGTAAGTGGCTGGGTAACCACGAGTAGACAGTAATCTCCTGTTCTACTGTAAGCTCCCAGGTTCCAAATCGTTCATAAGGGAGAACTTTACATTTTATACAATTCTTGTATCCGTTTCACCTTACAGGGAAAATGGATACAAGTGGGGGTTCGTAAAAGTCAGATTTTCTTATTCTCCTTCTTCTTTTGGGAAAGTTAAAACGGGAGTGGAACCATCAATATAATCGGGAGTCCCCTAGATGCCCTGAGCTATAATGGGTCTTTTTGTCTTCCAGCGACCTGTCCGCTCCGGTTAAAATTAGTCCCAGTGCTCTAGCTTGACTTCATAACGGGGCAGGCTTTGGTGGGTACTGCGCTTTCCTCCCCAACATGCCACACAGGTCTACCAAAATATCAACCAATAAACAGGTCTTCCAAAATATGAGCCAATGAACCATTCATTCAGTAGCATGTCGCTTGCAGAACTTCGTACACACAACAACCGTCCTGAAAAATGCTCGGTCATAAGCAAGATGTCCTGCGTCCAGTACACCCATCTGGAGATCGGCTGCCACATCCTGCACTCATCTTCTCTTTCCCGCACATGCTCCGCCCACTCTTTAAAAGCCATCAAAGAGTTTCCATGCAGATATTCTGTCTGTTGTTTTGCGCTCGCTTGCTCGCTTTGAACTCATGCGTAGTCCATACACGCTACTTCTAGTAGCAAGGGCTGAAGTTTGCTTATGGATTAGGTTTCCCTATTACCAATGTCCCTCACCATCAGGCGAACCCACTCCGAATTCAGAGTTACTTGTAATATACGTCCCCAAGTCAAGGACGAAAAGTCAAAATGTTAGTTCAACTGACCGATCTATCCGTCATGTGTCATGTCGATAAGCTTGGGCGGTCATGTTTTGCCATCTCACTCGATCACCAGAGCCGTGGGTCAGCTCCGTGTTTCTATCTCGACTATGCCACATGGCCAAGCCATCCAGATATTGACCTCTCGGTATTCCCGTTTGTCCCTTCCCTTCGATCTTGCCAGTTGTCACCAAGTTCTCCAATTCATTTCTTCTCATAACATGCCTAAAAAATCTTTACTGTCTACGTCTAATGTCTCTAATCAGTTTAAAATCTTCGTTTGTTTCCTGAAGGACTTGTTCATTGGTTTTTCAGTCTGTCCATGTCATTTTCCTCAGAAACCACATTTCTACAGCCATCAGATGTTTTTCAGCTTGTCTGCTCATTGTCCACGCTTCTGTCAACTGTCATTTACTGCCAATATAGTACCTTGCGGTGTATGGCAGAGGGGTCTTTGAGCCTGAGGAATAAAGGCCGCCTGGCTAGTGCAGTCGCCGCGAACTGTGCAGGTTAGGATTTTCTTTTTGCCCCCGACAGAAAAAAATCCGACACCTTACCGAGGGATCGAACCCGGGTCTCCCGAATGAGAGTCCGACGTTCTAGCCTCTCGGCCAGCCGCTCCTCCACGCTTCAAATCCATAAAAAGTAAAGATTCTATGTAATGCTGGAGCCACGGGGTTCGTGCTTTGTGCAGCGCTTTTGGCGGGTCGTCCTGCGGAAAGAGAATGAGCCATATGGGATAAAACCCGGGTCAATGAAATGTTTCTGGTGACTGCCGTTTCCATCAACGATGAACTGTATTTTTCATGGAGGACTTTTGTGTTGGCATTCTGGCGGCGGCATTATGCACAATGTACCTGTGCGGGCTCTTGGCTTGCCGATACTACTGTCTATTCCATTGTGAGGAGCATTTTGTGTGATATTCACTGGCACAGGAAAGGAGCAATATGGGGACGACCCGTTGGCGTGAAGTTGGAACCTTGACTAACTAACTAACTAAGGTTCTATGTAGTACTTCAACATTCTTTTTCTCGTTTCAATTGACATCTTTTTATTGGTCAGTATGTTTTTCATCTTGCAAAAGGTTACCTTGGCAATGGCAATTCGTGTTCTAATTTCTTTAAAGCATCTCCCATCTGATCTTATGACTGTTCCGAGATAAGTGTACCTATTCACTTGTTTAAGAATATGCCCATATTAAGGAAAGTTAATAAGTAAGTCACAAATGGCTGTAGAAAAAATAATTAAATATAACAACTTGAAACCAGTTTATTTTGATGCATACATTGTCCCTTTATATCTCAACATAATTTCCACCAACATTTATGCACTTATCCCATCGTTTTATCAGTCCTCCCAAACCGGCTGCATAGAACTGCGTGCTTTGTTTTCATTTACCTGCCATCCCACAGAACTGTGTGACTTACTTATTGACTCGCCCTCATACCATTTTCTACCCAGCTATGCACCGCTTCACGGGTTATCGCTAGGGGCTAAGTCCACTTAAAATCTGCTTTGGCGTGATACATTTCGCGAGTGACGCCGAAGTTGAATGCGAAGTGAAAACGTAATTTAGAAAACAGAGCACGCAGTTCTATGCAAATATTTCAAACTTCTTTTAGGGCTGTCAATGAAAAGACGCCACTCATCTGGCAACTTGAAACCATTTCGTTTACATGGCCTCCTACATTAGTACAAAACACAAGGTTGTTTTCTTTACAAAAGAATGGAAGAAAACAGCTCTCTGCTACGATATAATATAACTTTTGTTTCAGCAGTCAGTAATCTGTTTTCTTTCAATCTTGAAGCCAAAAGTTCTGAAGATCCCTGAGAGAGATGTCTGATTAGATCATTCAATTCACTCTGGTCGAAGCGTTGAGCAGCTGGAAAATCATCTTCGAAATCACTGTCACTGTCACGTGTCATTACACATGCCACTGCTGTTTCATCTTCTATAGCAGGGAATCCTAAAACTGAATGAAAAATTGGGATTAGTATGTCATCTCCGTGTGGAACAAGTCGTCTAGCAGAATTTATATCTGGATATTTCTATTTTGTGTGGCCCCCTCTCTCCCTTCCCACATTAATTTCCTTAGTATTGACATTACAGTAATAAAAGTCGTCATAGTGGTTCTTGGGCTCTCTCCAAACCATTGGAAGTCCATATTGTAAACATACTCTTTTCCCACAACTCCACTGTCACAGGTGTTCAACACATGTTTTTTCAAACTAAATGAGGAGCCCTCATAACTGGACATGGCAGACCATTTTACATATCTAGGATCAGAGGAAAGTAGCAAATTATCCCTAGATCAGGAAATCAACATCAGGATTGGCAAGGCAGCAACAATAATGGACAGGTTAAGAAAAAGAGTCTGGGATAACAGGAAGCTTACTGCCAAAACAAAAGTCCTTGTCTCCCAAGCCTGTGTCCTTAGAACTCTTCTTTATGACAGTGAAACCTGGACAACTTACTCACACCAGGAGAAACGTTTAAACAGCTTTCATATGCGGTGTCTGCGAAGAATACTTGGTATTAAGTGGCAAGACAAAATCACAAATACTGAAGTATTGGAAAGATCAAGTTTATGTGACGGTGTATTCCATGCTCAGTCTTCGTAGACTTAGATGTATAGGACACGTTAGGAGGATGGATGATGGTAGAATACCAAAAGACATCTTTTTGTGGTGAATTACAGATGGGTAGGAGATCTCAGTGTCGGCCTCTACTACGATACAAAGATGTGTGTAAGCGGGACATGATAGATACAGACATTGATAATGCACATTGGGAGCAATTCGCCGCTGAACGTGTTGCTTGGAGGGCAACTATCAGAAATGGAATAAAGACAAAGGAGAAAATGATTGCAGATAAAGCATGAGAGCGTGAGAGACGTAAGATGGTGCATGATAGTGGAAATTACCATGTTTTCATATGCATCCACTGTGGACGAACATTTACAGCGCGAATTGCCTTATCAGCCACATTTGCCACCGCCATAGGTTGTAGTTATGATGTCTTTTTGAAGCCACTGTACCAAACTATCGTCAGTCAAGACGGCAAGGTGCCAATGAAATGAGGAGCCCAAGACATGTCCTTGTCACCTAGCTTTACTTTAAAGTAAGCAATGTATGTCTTTTTCTGATATAACAGTAACATGCTTCAAATGTTCTTCTTTCAAAGTTTTTTTTTTTTTTTTTTTTTTTCTTTTTTTCGGATATCCTTTACAGGACATCGCTGTCAACACCAGCATCTTTCAGCTGATTGTTGATTTATTGGCAAGATTACGCTCTGTAGTTTACCATTGCTTTCTGAACGACCGGCTCAAATACTCCGTAAGTTATCGATGCGGAGAGAAACGCTGTCGATTCTCGCGCACGTCACGTTACTCACTAGAGTATACGGGATTACGGAGAAAGTTGTGTAATCCCTAGACCAGGAAGACCGGCTTTCAAAGTGCACTCTCCACAAATATAACTAAATATATCCGGTGAGAGAAAATATGCTCGTCTTGAGGATGATGTCATTGTGTATTAGAAGTGTAAGAATATAACTATGGTCCATTTACAAATGATTGCCCTAATTCACGATCAGTTGTTTTGAAAACTATCAGTTGCATCGCTATGAAATTTTTCCTGTCGTCTTATATTTACACCGGACCCACGGAAAGTGTCTTTGATAGGTTCAAAGGCAATTTAATCTTGGAAAGCGGCGACGTTTCTTTGATGTTTTGGCGAAAATTTAGAGAATTCGTGCTAACAAACTTGTTTCACGCAACTTCGGGTGACGACATAAGGCGTATCCAGATTCGTACGGAACTGAGTGCAATGTGTAATATTAGTAAAGACATAGCATTTACAGAGGTATGGGGTAAATAATGTGGAATCCAAATGGAAATTGACAGGAAAGTAGAAGGAATATATTTCTTACCTTATTTTTTATTTCCTTCTTGTTTCTTCAGCTGCTGGTTAATAATGTGTACACAAGGAATCAAGTTACTATGATGCATTTAGCTTTTTACACGGAGTTCGTGAAAGCTTCCAAACAACTGTGCGTTAATGAGCGTATGGGATGACCAGATGACACCGCAATTTAGTCATCATGTGTCAATTTCTAAGGATCTTTTTAGCTGTCTGTGTAATTTGTTCACACGTGCACATGGGTGACATAAGCGCTTTGAGTCTTAGTGAAAGATTGTCTACTCTTGTCAGCGACTGGTGCGCTGCAGATTCTCAGGACTCCCCTACTTTCGCACCGCACGAAATAACAACTCGTGACATTTGCGAAAGGAATGCAATTTATTCAGAGCCGACATTTGAATGGCTCTACGAGCGTTATACTTCATCATCATTTTACAACATGAATGCAATGAAGTGATGAGAAATGATGCTAGTATTCACAATCTAAATGAACAGCCCTATGTTTGCCTATTGCCTAGAAACTATAGCATTTGTTAAGGATACGTCTGCTCTCTACCGTCTCCAGTCAGGGTCTGTCCACACGCTACACATTGCGTGGACAAGCACGGACACTGTCCCTCCGTGCAGTAGCTATTATTGCGTGCATGGTCTCGCAAGCACGCTGGCTTGTGAGTTAGAGTAACCGGGCATTTCACGGTTACTCGCAAGGACAAGCTTCCCAATGGCTTGGGGAAAGCCCTCGCTCAGTTGTACGCATTGGCCCCTGGTCTGACACAAATGTGTCTCCTTGTGAGGCTATTTATAGTGCTTGGTGTCTCTCCTGTCTGGTGTCTCCCTACTAGACTAGTGTTAACTCCTATCGCCTCTGTAAGGCGTTATTGGAGATCTTGACAGGGTCCCCTCCTCTCTGTGAAGTGTTACTTCCCTTTAACTCATGTTTGTAACACTTCTGGTCACAAAGAAAAATTGGTTGCTCCAATTTTGTCAGATATCCAATAAGTTATAACTTTCTAGTTTGGGGATAGAACAACTGTCTTCTTCCTTCATTCACAGTGCTCTATCTTTTCACCTGGCTAATTAAGTAGCCCATGTATCAGTATAGTTGGCTCTATAGATATCTTTGGGAATTGTTTTGGACCGGAACCGTTGTCTTCTGACTTATGTCCTGGCTTCCGTCGTTTGACCCTATGTCTTTTGACTTTCACCTATTGACTTCTGTCTTGACCTGTCCTCAAATTGCCCGAAATGACAACACACATACAAGTTGACTCTATTATGAGTACAACACATGAGCACAAAGTGTTCATGTTCCCATTAATATCCCCTCCAACTCTATACACACAGTTCTACTTTTCACCTTCTCGCTTCCGCTTGTGAAAAGCTATATTCACTGTTACATTAAGGTTTCTACGAAGTTATTGTGTCCCCTGAATTTAAAGTTGTCGTTCTTTGAAATGAATAGTGTGTGCAACTTTTATGTGTTTGTTTTCCTGTTTGTTTGCGTGTTTTCTAATAAACTACAGTGTACTTAACTCTCTAACATGTGTATGCGTTAGTGTACTAAATGTGTGTGTTCCTTCGAGCGCCGCAAATCGGTTTATTGTGGTTACAAACGTTCGTTATTATTATTTGTGACCACAACTCCGCTTTCTGAAGCTCAAAGTACGTTCCCTATGTACTCTATTAAAGTATGGCAGTAACACACATAAAACTTGACAACACATTGGGTACACAGATGACACAGACAAGTCAAATAAAAAGTTTCCAGCTGTGGAAAAATTTTCCGCTGTCTTTCTGTCTCGCTCTCTTTCTTTCAATGTTTACTAATTTTCGCATTCTCTCCTCGCATTTATTCTTCTTGCATACATCTTTCATTAACTTTCATACTTTTCTTTCACTCAATCATTCTCTCGTCATTAAAATATGTTTCATAGCATCAAATACATGGACATTATATATATACAATAAACGATTGGCTGAATTATAACAGTAATCACGCCAAATGACTGTGCGTTTTGTTTGCACGTGTCATATCTATACATAATATACATAGTTATGAGGATGGTTTGTTACCGATCCTGTCAATGTAACTTCCATGATTTGGTGTGCTGACCTAAATTACCCTCAAGGGAAATAATCTAATAAATACTTTCATTTAAGTAAAATGGGTTAATTACCTTAAAGTGTTATTTATGAAAAAGATTATATTAATTCCTAAATGGTTGGGTTAGTTTGGAAATGATATTTTAGATAAATGAATTTATAAATGATTATAATTATATGCTAATAAACTAATATAATGTCTAACAATTGTATTTCTATAATTGGTGTTTTATTAAATGGGTTATTAACTAAATGATGGTGATTTCTAACTAACAAATAAGAAAATAAAGTTATATATGCATTTAAACAATTTGCAATTGAATAATTAATAGAAAAATGAAGTTATAGATACTGTTAATAAAATAATAATATACAAATATCACAGTTACATTTCTATATCTAATTACACTAAATCGACGTCCTCCTTTGCGTTGTGAAGATGGAGCAATACTCTTTGTAGACTATTATAACATAGTTCATTTCGGCAAAGTCTTTTATGCTCTCCTTCAAGGATAGTGTATAAATATAGTTTCCCTACTAAGTTATGTAGGTTCATAGCTAACACTTGAATGTTCTTCTAGCTTATGTGTGTGTCAGCGCATGTTACTTCTGCGTCTGTTCGTTACACTTCTCATAGCACTGTTATTTTCACACAGGTTACATATTTGGCGATGATAACGCACTTACGATGTGTCTTAATCACCACATACGGCACTGAGTTATCTAACATTACAGTGTCACTGTTTCTGGTGGTGTATGGTCGATCCCTTCCTGCAAATCAGGTATTTCAATGGATGATGGACGACTCAAAATGTCCGCAACAGTATTTAATCTTCCTTTTAAGTGCTGGATGGTAAACGTGTAATTTTGGAGAATCAAAGCCCACCTGTAAATTCTGTTATTGCTAGGAAGTCCAGACTGCATCACAGACAACGGAGAGTTATCGGATTCGATCACAAACTGTGCTCCTGCCAAAAATCTATGGAAATTTCCTCACGCAATAGATCAAACTGAGGCCCTCCAATTCTGATGCTGAGTATTTTGATTCAGCAGGGGTAATCTTGCGACTTACGTACATTACGGGGTGGAACGTCCCGTCGTAGAACTGTCCTAGTATCCCAGATATGGATATGGCACTCGCATCTGTGCGTAAGAAATAAGTGAGTTTTGGATTAGGCATACGAAGGATAGGTGGAACGCTGAAAAGATGTTTCAATTTTGATAACGCACTAATTAATCTTGCATCTTTTACAGATAACTTAGCCGAAGCTTTTAAGATGTTAGAAAAAACACTGGTGATTTCCGCCAGATTTGGAATGAATTTACTATAGTAGTTTACCAGACCCAGTAAACTTCGGACCTGTTTCTTGGTCGTTGGCATTGTCAAATTCAGAATCTTAGTGACGATTCTGTCATCAGTTTTTAATTGGCCCCTGCAGATGGTATGACCCAGGAAGTCAATTTGTTCCATGCCCAACTCTACTTTGGACGGCTTCGCTGTGAGCCCAAATAATCGCAACCTGTCGAAGACTTGTCGAAGTTTCAGTAGGTGTGTTGTCCAGTCTTCCGTATGAATGCATATGTCATCTATATAAGTTAGAAATACTGGTCATCCCAGTGGAGAAGATCCCTAGTTAGACGGACGAAAGTCGCTGGAGCGTTACGAAGGCCGAAAGGAAGAAAGCGCCACTCATATAGTCCGAGAGGAGTGGAGAAAGCTGTTAAGATGAATAGAATTTACTTCCATCGGGACTTGCCAATAACCTTTTGTGAGATCAATCTTGATAAATATGCGAGATGTAGACATGTCCAAGACCAGATCCTGGCATGATGGAATCGGTTCAGCGTCAATTTTGGTTATTTTGTTTAGACGGCGATAATCGACGCAGAGTCGAATAGTAGAGTCCTTTTTGGCGACAAGGACAATAGGGAAAGAATACTCTGACTGAGATTTTTGAATGATTCCGCTCGACTCAAGAGATATAATTTCTTTGTCGAGGTTCTACCTATAGTTTAAAGGAATAGAGTAAGGTCGACACTTGATTGGTTTGGTGTCAGTCAGAACGATAGAATGTTCTATTCTATCTGTCTTTCCTGGGATGTCGGAGAAAATGTCTCTGTATTCTGTCACTAGCTCTATGATTTGTCGTCGTTGGTCATCTGTCAGTTTCGTTTCTATCTTTATGCTGTCAATGGTCGTAGTCGCGTCTACAGTAGGAACGGGTAATTCCATCTCGTCTTCGTCTGTCTCGTTCAATACTGTTGTGGTGCTAGCTGTGTGTGCTGTTATCTGGCTAAGTGTGTTTGCGTTGTCGCTGTCGTGTGTCGCCCTATCTAGTGAAGTTGTGTTGTGTACGTCTGTCGTCTCATTGCTTGGTGTTGGTGCAATTTGTTCGTCTGTCTGCTGTTCTTGTCGTGAAAAGTATGGTTTCAGCATGTTGATATGAAATATCTTTAAGTGTCCTTTTATCGATATTTCATAATCCACATCTGACATTTTACGTTCAACGTTGAAAGACCCTTGCCAAGATGTTAGTAACAAATTACGTTTATCGGGTAGTAGAAGCAAAACCTTCTGGTTTGGTTCGAGGTGAATAGTTTTCGCACCCTTATTTGCATAATCGCGGTACATCTGTCCTTTCCTCTCCAAAGATGCTTTGGCTATTACACACGCTTTCATTATTCTATCGCGTGTTTCGGTTACCATCTCATACGGTGTTACTGCTGTTGGATTGTCTGGTAAGCTAGTGATTAGCTGATGGTAGATGGTTAGGGGTCCTCGAGGGTTCGCCCCGTATACTAACTCGAAAGGTGAGAAACCCGTACTCGATTGCGGAATTTCTCTATGGGCAAATAGCACTGCTGGCAATAGTGTGTCCCAATCAGATGGGTTCTCCGCTGTTACTTTAGCCAGCATGTGTTTGAGATCCCCGTTAATTTTTTCTATGATCCCGTTGCTCATTGGGTGATACGGGGTACAGAAATGCTGCTCTACTCCTAACAATTTGGTTAAGGCTTGCGTAGCAGCCGAAATAAACTGCGTTCCCCGATCTGATAAGATAGATCGTGGGAAGCCAAGGCGAGAAAATATTTGCAAAAATACATTTGCCACATCTTTGGAGGTGATGTATTTGAGTGGGATCGCTTCGATCCACCTGGTGCATAGGTCCACGAGAGTAAGTATATAACGGTTTCCTTTGCTTGACACCTGATTCAGGGGTCCAACAATATCGACCGCTACACACTCAAATGGTCTGGATGCTAATAATGACCGTTGAACTTCGGCCGTCACATGCTTTCCCTTTCGTACAAGATGTTGACAAATAGTACAAGAACGACAGAAAGATTTATGTCCGAACAGAATTTCGGCCAGTAAAAGTGTGATAGAACTCTGGCTCGCGTTTTATCATAAGCCAAATGTCCAGCAAACGGTGACTCATGTGCGATTTTAAGCACATTTTGTCGGTATGTTACAGGTAACACCGTCTGCTGAATTTCATGGTTATTATTTGTGTAATAACGCATGAGAATTCCGTTAAATTTTCTAAAGTACCAAGATGCATTCTTAGTCACTTTCGCTCTTTCACCCAAAAGTTTAAAATATGGTGTAATTGTTTGGTCGGTGCTTTGTGCCTCGATAAATTTCTGTCGAGTAGTGTTGGTATCTGCACCACTTGGTGTTAATAGCTGTAGCATTTCATTTTGTAAGTCAGTATAGTTTGTTTCTGTATCTGACCTTGTTACAGCGTTAGCCATATGTGTATGTTTCCAGGCTCTTATGTCGTCGTCTGTACATTCTTTCAATGCATCTAGGCATCCTAAAATAAGATCCGTGCATGGATCTTGCAGGATAGCGCACGTAAATGTGCCGGTAAGGAACGGGGTATTTATATGCGCTTTTGCCAGAGGATATTTCTCAATGGTCCCAGAGAAAGTACGGCATTTGACAAATTCACCCGTATAATCTTCTGGTCTAGCAAGTTCTCTCCTTAAACCCAGTAGAGTGCTTCCGCTATCAACTAAACATTGGCATGGTTGACCATTGACCAGTGCATCGTAGAACTTAAGTTTACCTCTGGAGGCACACTGCTGCGTTAGCATCTTCATTTGAACATGGTATTATGTGCCCACATTCCAATTTACCATCCGCATGAAACTGATGGCATACTTTACATTTCTTAAAGTCTAAAATATCTGTTACTAATGATACACTCTGACATTCACTCGTTGGCAACACATTCACAAGTTCCGGATCAATGTCACTCTCATCGTCTGATGATGTATCGATGAGTGCTGCATTGTTTGCCTTCATTCTCTGTCTCCCAGTACATTTATTGCTATAATGGCCATAACTTGAACAAAAATAACATTTACAGCACGTTTAAAGGATGATCTTCTGTTTTCTTGCTTCTTTAACACTGCTTCTAAGTGTGACGGATATGTGGGGTTCTTATCACACATCGAGTAAGTCGGATGAAAAAGATTGCAATAATTACATCGAGGTGGTTTCTGATATGGTTTGTCCTTCCTACGGTAATCTTTCTGGTTGTAAGATCTATCAGGAACTTTATTTGCAAAAGCTGTAATTTCTGTGTCATGTGATGTAGTTTTAAATATGTCCCGATTAGATGAAAAATAAGCTGACCCCCGTTTCTCTAATTGCTGAATGGACTCAATATCTGACTGTTGTAAGAACTTTGCAAAAGGGGTAGGAACGGTAGAAATCACCTTGTCCATTACCATCAGCTCTTCTAGTTTTTCATAGTTGTTACCTACTTTAGCAGCTCTAGTCCACTTTTTAAATGTGCTCTGCACGTTAGAGATGTAGTCTAAGAAGGTTTCAGTTGCTTTTGGCTTAATCTGTGAGAATTGAATTTGGTACCCAGTAGCGTCTAAAAGAAAATGTTGCATTATCCTATCGTGTATGTATTGATAATTGTTTCTAAGCTCTGTAGGTATGGATTCTATTACTTTTAAAGGCTCCCCACTCAGGTTCCTCATGTAAATCATTGCCCAATCATCTAAAGGTATTTTCTGTGTTTTTAGTTGGAATTCTATGTTTTCAGTCCATGCGCTAATAGAATCACCTACACTGTATGGTTTGATAAGGCCCTTGTACTTACTAAATTTGTTCTGTTCTTCTTGGCTCTTTTGTTTGCTAGAGGCTATTTGTATGTTAGAGTCTACCTCCATTTCCTTCATCTTTAGTCTAGTTTCTGACTCTACTTGTATCTGCTTTTGTTTGGTGGCTTCCTCTGCTTGTTTGTTAGCATGCTCTAAGTCTAACTGTTTCTGTTTAATAGCTTGATCTGACTCTAATTGTTTCTGTTTGGTAATTTGGTCTAACTCTAATTGTTTCTGTTTGGTAACTTGGTCTAACTCTAATTGTTTCTGTTTGGTAGCTTCCTCGATCTCTTTCATTTCTTTTTGATGCTGCCTTTCTAATGCTCTTTCATCCCTGTCAAGAGCAGCTTTTCTCTTGTTTCTTCTCTCTGTAAAGCAATTTTCCTTTCTGTTTCTTCTCTATATTTTTGATCCGCCCACTTTTCTAATTTTTCACCAGTATGGCCCATTGCGATGCCCGCCTGGATACATTCATTTAGTGACGCCATTTTGTGGCGTAATGTTAGTTCAAAATGATAATACAATAATATTCACACAATAGTTTGTAATAATGTGTTAGTAAGTATACATCTTTTACTGAAAAAGAAGATGCATGATTAATTTAGAGCATACCAAAATATTCGGAAAATATACTCAATTCTTTGGAAAGTACGGTACTTGGGATGTTCCACCGCTGTCTTTCACACTTACACAATGATTTGACTTGATAACACAAGGGCTGCTTCTGGTTAGTAGAGCAGCAAAAATTAGACACACGCTTAAGTTGTCAATACAAGCTTATATTTCATGCGAATGATGAATGAAAAATGTGATAGATAGTGATAAATGGTATTAATGGATGAATGATATGATCGTCTGAATGATTGTTAGATGATATGTGATATGATTCGTCGTATGACAGTCGATGTCGTCTTGTCTTCACTTTCTGACTATGGTGTAACTTAGTTCTAGGCTGCAGTTCGTCGCTAATCTATTTACTGACTTCGTAGAATGGTGACATTGATGGCTGTATCACACACAATGAAATGTACACGGTGGTTACGATGGTAATGTTCACTGATGATTGTATACATTTCAATTGCTTTTAGTATAATAACACACTTTCTAATTAATATTGGTAGAATTTCACACTTTACCGATTTAATTTGGCTCAATTGTGGTTCACACTCCACAAATTGGTGATCGTATAATTTACCACAGAAAATTATTTATGTCATGTATAGAAACAAATTTGCATTACTTTGAAATATATCACACAGCAATGATGTTGAATCGTGCAATGAACTGATGCTGGTTCAGAACTTTGTAATACCAATGGATAGCTAGCGTTCATTCAGTGGTTTATAATACCACTTGCCTGCTGGCGTTAATTGTTGGTTGATTATTACAACAAATGCCTGCTATGTCTGCTCAGAAGCGTTGGTTCACTGTAATCTGACACCAATTGGGGTCCTGCCTGTCAGCGACTGGTGCGCTGCAGATTCTCAGGACTTCCCTACTTTCGCACCGCACGAAATAACAACTCGTGACATTTGCGAAAGGAATGCAATTTATTCAGAGCCGACATTTGAATGGCTCTACGAGCGTTATACTTCATCATCATTTTACAACATAAATGCAATGAAGTGATGAGAAATGATGCTAGTATTCACAATCTAAATGAACAGCCCTATGTTTGCCTATTGCCTAGAAACTATAGCATTTGTTAAGGATACGTCTGCTCTCTCAGTGACGTTCCAGTATGACAGTACAGGGCAAGATGTGGTGAGTAAAATAAGACGTGACAAGCGCAGAACGTTTCAGGGCAGGAAAAAAAGCTGGGAGCAGCCACCGTGGTGGAGTTTCGAGGTGGAGAAGGCTTGGGTGGATAAGCGTGGTGCTGTAAGGAGATGGCAAAATGCCAAGAAGAACAGAGCTGGTCATCCTAGTCCCTGCTTGCACTTAGAAAGAGAGATGCACACAAAAGTAAGCTATTTCAAAAAACTGGTCAAGGTGGTTAAAAGCGAAAAATGGGCAGAGGTGTGTCAAAGAGTAAGCACAGACAAGTCACTGAAATTGTTCTGGCGACTACATAAAAGCATGAGTGGTGCAGTCAAGAATAATAGCATTTCAGACTTCCAAGGTGCTGACCTCACCTGGCAGATGACTGACGAGGACAAGGGCAAAGCCCTCTTTGAACGCTACCTTGAGCAGGGCAACCAGACAGACATGAGAGGCCGAAATCTGGCCAAGGAGGTCACCTCAGACAGATGCAAGGCCCAGAACACTTCGGAGGAAGACACAGTGACAGTGAAAGAAATCAAGGCTGTGCTTCGACGATCAAAAAACAGTGCTCCAGGTCCTGATGGCATAAGATACGACGACATAAATAGGTGTACCGACAATGAGCTAGAGAAACTAGCAGACATGTACAACAACAGTATAGGGAGTGCTAGCATCAAGGAGGAATGGTTACACAGCTATCTGATTCCCTTGCCGAAGCCTGACAAAGACCACAAAAAAATTCAGGGATATCGAATTATAACCATGCAGAATACAATAGGCTAGCTGCTGGAGAAGGTAATTGCCAGGAAAATATCAAGCCAACTAGAGAGGCAAGGTGTTTTCCCACCTACCCTGGGTGGGTACCGTCCAAAAAGAGAAACCTGGACCAATGCAGCAGTCTTTGCCCATGATGTCTATGAAGGTTTCCACTCAGGCACTGAAACCGTTTCTGCAGCGATTGATCTTGAGGACGCATACAACAGAGTACCACTGGAATTTTTAATGTTTCAGCTTCTTGAACTAAACGTAAGTCCATTCCTCCTTAGTTGGATCGCTGCAGCCCTCTACCAACGGAAAGTAGTTTTTAGATGTGGCAGTTGGACTTCGGAACCAACAACAATATATCCTGGCCTACCACAGGGATCACCATTATCTCCGGTACTGTTCAACGCCTACACAGTGAGAATCACCAGTGAGCAGATCACTGGACCTGGCAGGACATTGTCGTATGCCGATGATGTTTTAGTGTATCGTCAGGGTAAGGATAGAGAGGAGGTTGCTGTGGAACTACAAACCGAACTCAATCGCATAAGTACTTGGTGTGATGAAGCTGGGGCAATGGTCAACCCAACAAAGGCAACAGTGACTTGGTTCTCGTTGAATAATCATATTGTCAACAATCCAACACCAACTGTAATGCTGTGTTCAGAGACGGTGGAAAGAACGCAGGCAATGAACTACCTGGGGATACGGTTTGATCGAAGCCTTGCTTATAATGTGCACATAGACCAGGTGATAACAAAGGCCAAGCGGGGTTTGGCAGCGATGCGGGTGATGGCGGCAGCAAACTGTGAGCAGCGCCATCTATGTCTTCTGTACGAGGGGCTGGTCATGTCTGTTTTGGAGTATGCAAAGGCAATCCTGACTCTCAGCCATAAGCAGATAGAAAGGATGGAAAGGATACAGAATGAAGCTATGCGCATTATTCTTGGATGTACAAGAGATACAGCATGCAGGGCGATGCGCTACCTTCTTGATTTTCCAACCATTGAAGAGAGAATACAAGTTTGCAGGGCACGCGCCTACCTCAGAATTAAAGCAAACACACAACATCCACTGCATAGTGAAATTAGGAAGGTGAAGGGCAGCAGGTTAAAAAGAGGACGGTCGTGGATGGGTCAAGCCGAAGACATTCTTCAACAGGTGTGTTCACTTGAGGACTTAGAACCTGGCGAGGAGTGGGTGCAAGTGCCAACAGACTTCTGCACATCCTTTTCAGTTTGCATCCAACTAGATAGAAAATGCAGACAAGAAAATTCGGCTGCTGTTGAGGCTGAAGTACAAGCGTTGATTTTCGAGAATTCGCTAGACGGTGACGCGGTCATCTACACAGATGGGTCGGTCGTCCGACATGTGAGAAGCTCATGGGCCTTTACAGCTCGGGCCGGAGGGAGAATTGTGAAGGAGGACTCTGGTGCTTTCACTGAAACCACAAGTAGCCTGACCATGGAAGTCATGGCAGTAAGTAAAGCAATAACATGGCTCGAGACACAGACATTCACTAGGGCTTGTTTCCTTAGCGACTCAATGAACATGATCAAGAGGATAGAGGAGGGGTCGATCCGAAGAGAATGGTTGCTGCCTCTGAAGCGGTCTCGGCTGGCAAAGATTAGTTTCATCTTCGTGCCAGGGCATGCGGGAGTACAAGGAAATGAGCGGGCTGACAAGCTCGCAGGTGAGGCTACTGTGGAGGGCGGACGCGCCATGGACCAGGCTGACATTCTGAATGCTCTACGAGAAGTGAGACTTTTGCGAGAACCAAGTGATGACTGTGAATCTACAACAATGGCCAGACTGCAGGAGCAGCAAATTAAAAGAGGGGTTGCCAAACAAGAACACTACGCAGGAAGCCAAAGAAGATTGATAAACCAACACAGAACTGGCGTCGTTAGCCGCTACACGCTGCAGGACTTGCTGAGGAGGGGATCCGAGCACTTATGGACTGAATGATTCGATGTGCAACGAGGATGATCTGTCGACTAACTAACTAACTAACTAACTAACGTCTGCTCTCTACCGTCTCAAGTCAGGTCTGTCCACACGCTACTCATTGCGTGGACAAGCCCGGACACTGTCCCCTCCGTGTAGTAGCTATTATTGCGTGCATGGTCTCGCAAGCACGCTGGCTTGTGAGTTAGAGTAACCGGGTATTTCACGGTTACTCGCAAGGACAAGCTTCCCAGTGGCTTGGGGAAAGCCCTCGCTCAATTGTACGCATTGGCCCCTGGTCTGACACAACTGTGTCTCCTTGTGAGGCTATTTATAGTGCTCGGTGTCTCTCCTGTCTGGTGTCTCCCTACTAGACTAGTGTTAATTCCTATCGCCTCTGTAAGGCGTTATTGGAGATCTTGACAACTCTGCTATTTACTGTTCAGAGACGGAACATGATTACCTGTTTTGCACACCGAATATAGCTGTGAGTGTCTCTGTAATGGGCTTCCTTCTGAACGGCCAAGATGTTGGTACTCTTTTCATTGAAATTTATAGATTGTTTCGTATGTTCGTGTGTTGTCCCCTCATTTGACAACGTGTTTGTTCCCACGTTTCTTGTTATGCCACAATATGTCAGTTTCCACAGCAATATTACTCTTCTGTTGGCATTCAACGCGTTAAGTTTTTATTTTTATTTTTCAATACCAGTTGTTTGTCACCGTTGCGGGCTTGTGGAACTGAAAATTCATCACTGTGGAATACAAACTGTTGCCATTGACAAGTTTTATTGTTTGTGCCGATGCTGTAATATTTAGGGCCTGCAATTCTTCTTAATTGTTGGAGCAAAATAGCCCAGTAGGTGTGCATGTGGATTAATGTCTGCGATCTGCGCAGACCTTAATCTATGTTGGACGATTCCAGTAGGCTAATGACTGCTCTCGGTTGCATAAAATTCAATCTATCATTTCTCCAATAGTAATCTTTTTCTTTCAACACATGGTCCTCACATTTTTTTCCAGTAACTTTTATGAATATTTAATTGCGCGGACTGGGCTAGTATCTTGACGCCAGAAAATTTGTATATAGTATTGTCAGCTGCCACCTGTCCTTGAATTCTAGCCCACACAAGTTCTATAGGGTTTAAAAAATTAGAATGGTACTGCGGAAGTTACAAGTACCTTTGACCATGCTCGTCTATCAACTTCTCGATTTGATATTTCTTGCTTTTCGCGTCTGTTTTATAAGGGACATCAATTCTAGCTTGAAATACCTTTCTGGAAATGGTATGTTTTCGCTTCGGAGTCATATCTTTATTGCTTCCTTTGTGATTGATGCCGTAGGTATTTTGTCTTCTTGGGCAACATCTCGATATGATGCATAATGTGATAATTAGTAAAGACGGTTTATCTAGGAATGGAAGCACTGTATTCTCGAGCCAATCTCTATATACACTATCATTCATCTTATTATGATAAGCCCTATTGTCTGTATGCTTTGATACGAATAGGAGTCCAGCATTCTGTAGTATGCCATTATGCATACTACTAGCATGGGCTTTGACCAAACGCTGTAATTTACTACTGGGCACATATCACTTTATTTTTCTATCCACTGATTGCCATTCATTTTCACTTGTGTGGTGCGCATTAATCCGGGTTTCATCCAAATACACTATGTCATCATTTTCTTTGCGCATTTCCCTTATTTCACATAGGTATTTGCTTCTCATTTCTCCTAAATGCGGTTGCCCGCAAATGATATTTATACCTCCCTTGTACTTTCAAACGTGAAGCCAAGTGTAATTATAATTGTCACAAAAGTTGTTTTGAATAGCTCTATGTCATTTTTCTTTCTCAACCAAATCCTGTTTTCTTACAGTCACTGTTTCTTTGGCATCCAACATTTTTATAATGCTGGATAATTCTGGATATAAAATCCAAAATTTTTATAATTTTAGGAGTCTGCGTGGCGAAGTAGTCAAGCCTTTTGACTCGGGCTCCAAAGGTCGTGGGTTCGATTCCGGGCCACATCCTTCGGTTCACGAGTTAAATTTTTCGGAGACTTCTGTGGGTCGTCGCTAGAGCTGCGGAGTTCGTGCTTTGTGCGATGCTTTCCGCCCTGCGGAAAGACACCGAGCCATATGGGATAGAACCCGGTGCAATGAAGTCGACCCAGTCGAATTTTAAGGGCCTTTTTAAGCATTTTTATAATAGCTCGCCTTCTGACATCTTTGTCAAAGCTGTCTACAATAATCTTTCTACCTACCGTTTGGTTATTGCGTGGTGGTTTAATTCCAGATTCTTGCACCCATCGACGAAATGACCGTTTACTCAAACCTAATGCATGCACTGTTCTTTTTTCGAAATTTGTAATAGTATAAAACAGTTTCCTGCGATCAGCTTCTTGACTAAAATATGTGTACAACTTCATAGCGATTCTTTGAAGTGTATAATTTCGCATTCAATCCCATTGAAAAATATTCACACATTTCAATGTTAGCGATAAGTGGTAAGATTTAAAGAAAACAACAACATATTAATCAGGTTTCATGAAATAACCCACATTTTGAGACACCTTTGAACAGTCCTAATTTGAACAACGCGAGGAGTTGGCATAAGGCCAATCCCGTGTAAAAACGTACAATATTCAACATTGAGCACTGATTGTCTGGCTACGATGTAATACATTTAAAATTATGAATTTAATCTCAGACCCGTAAATTATATACCGCATATAAACAAACTTTGAAATCTGCTGTACAATCTCCAGAACAAAATTTATTTTGTTGGGTGGACATAATGATAAGGTTATATGCTAAATCTCATCATTTTCTCTCAGTTGGTTACTGAGATATTGAATTTTATATTGGAGCAAAAAAAAAAAAAAAAAGTAAACACACTATAAATACGCAAATGTCTGTAACAACTATAGCTGCTACAGACAAATAAATGTGATAATTAGATTTAGCAGGTGTCAGGATCTTCTATTAGGCTCGTTGGCTAACACATGTGAGACAGTACAAGTACAACGTGATTCGACGTAAGACACAGCAACACAAGTTCTATGGATTTATTGCCACATTAAATACATAATGATAATTACAGCAATGTACACCATATAACTCACAACCACAATACAGCTCATAGGTCTGGCGCTCAAGATATCAGTCGTTCAGCTTACAACCACGGAGATTCACACAAACGCCTTGCTCTCGTCACACACGTCCGTTCAGAGTCCTGTCCCAGCTAGGTCTAAGCTATCACACACACTGCCCACTGCCTCTGGTGGAGTCACGTGGCTTTGCGTGCGTCTGTCGTCAGCGCTGGTCGCGTGTCAGGTAACAATCTCGCCAGCCGACAACTCTTGTCCGCCGGGTGCCGTAACGATGTTGCTGCGTAGCTAGGCTCTGACATTCTCCCCGGGTACCTCAATGAAAGATGCCATCTTTCATTCATGATGTATGTATATACTGGGGTAGTGTTAATTTCATGTCAGAGACTACTTTTTCCCAGTGTTATGCATGAAAATACATATAAGGCATAGAAATATATACAAAAAAAATGTAAGTTGCATTGAAATGACAAATGAAGTACAACTTTTAACACAATTCAGGTTTCATCCCCCTGATGCCTGGTTACCTTCATTGCAATAATACCCAGTCAGATCAGTAGCACCAGCTTCACGCATCTACCTCGCAGCTATTTGAAAAAAACGTAATAATATGATTGTTTTGCAACAACCATCTAGCCAGACTGAAATACGGCTTTGTATTTAGTCGTATTAAACACTTAAACTCTGCCCTCATTTGGTCATGAGCTCTTATGTTGGTTTGCAATGTTGGCAGCTCTATGACATGCTTGGTGGACGCCTACCTGCTGTGCTAACCATTTGAGCAACAAAATGTCTATCCATACAATATACATTAATGAATATGTTTCAACTTATGGCCCTTGATGTAATTCACAAATGCAAGGGAAGTAATTTTGACATTTAAGAAATTCCATACATTACAATAATTATTTAATTTCTTAGCGTCATTGCTTGACGTTCCTTCATATTAACGAGAAAAAGTCGGTAATATGAATACATTAATCAAGATATGATTCTAAGATTACACTAATCAAAATAAATAAGTACCCAATTGGTATATTATATTTTATAGATTCAAAAGGATTTTACAAGTGTCATAAATTTTTGAAATTTTGTATGTCGTCTGCTAATTTTGCTAGACTTTTTAAATTACACCGGAAATACACACGAAACGCAAAATTTGGTTGATGTTACATTTTCTGAACACAAATGATCCGGTTTTATTTCGGAACGGATAGTAAAATGTTCTCACAGTTCGTGTTTGATGTTATAGTTTCACAACGGATTATGATGGAATGTTCTTATTTCCGATGTGTTCACAACTTCTGGATAAAGATCGACTGTTCTTATTTCTGATGTTAAACGTCGAACAATTTGGATTAAATTCGCTGTAGAGGTGGTGTAGGAGTCAATGTTCGGTCCACATTTGCACATGTTAAAATATCACGGTGAAGAAAATCACTCACAAATGTCACAATGGTAAAGTTCGCTTCTGGTAAGTGGTTAAGCGTCTGTGACACTGTTCTTGGTGTATATATACAATTAATATTGTTCTCATTCTAACACACACTACACAATAATACTACACTCATTACATGACTTGATTTAAAATAAGTATATTATACATGTCGGTTTCTAAACCGTATCACAATTTTCATTATAGACCTTACACAGTAGGTGAATGGAAAAAATTCACTCATTGGTGGCTGTGTTGGGCTGAGTGTAATATTACACAGTGCACTCAGACATTGCTTACTGGGTCTGTCGGACAACGGGACAAAAGGTCGGCGATTGTATTCATTCTGCCGGGAATATGGCGAACTTCAAAACTGAAATTCTGAAGCTTCAAGGACCAGCGAGCAATCATATTATTTGATGGTACTGCGGAATTGATATACCTTAATGGACTGTTGTCAGTTTCGATGATAAAGTGACGTCCTAGAAGATATCTGGACAGCTTCGTTACACTTTCTACTAAGGCCAATGCCTCTAATTGCGGAATGGACCATGCCCGCTCTCGGGGCCTTAGTTTTCTTGATAGGAAACAAACGGGATGCAGGATGTCGTTGTATTCCTGCAATAGGACTGCACCGATCGCAATGGAGCTAGCATCTGTTCTCAATCTGAAAGGTAAACGAATGTTGGGCAATTTAAGGATGAGATTAGGCGAATTCTTATCTGAAAAGTGTGCCAAAACTTTATCAAATGCATTTCGTAGGCATTCATCGTTTACAACTTTTTCGGGTTTATTCTTGGTTAGTAAGTTAGAAAAAACCTCAGTCAGTTCTGAAAAATCAGGAATAAAATTTCTGTAATAATTAATAAGTCCCAACAAACTGCGGACTTGTTTCTTATTTGTTGGAAGTGACAGTTTTAGAATTTTTGAGACAATTTTGTTGTCTGTCATGACAAAGCCATTGGATATTCTGTACCCCAAAAATGATATCTCTTGGTAAGCCATGCTCACCTTTGAAGGCTTCACTGTCAGTCAGTGCTTGTCTGATACTAGGTAGTAGTAGTAGAACGTCCTGTCCAGGTGTCAATGTTATAGTTCCGTCGTTGTCTCTGTATGGACACAGATGTCGTCAGTATAGTGAATGATATTAGGAATGTCAGATAGGAGGAGTCGTATAGCAGACAAGGCAAGTCTGGAGTTACTGGATCTAAGGATATAAGAGTGGGTTACGGTTAAAATCTTCCAAAAGGATTTTCAAATTTCATGTTGAGATCATTTTGAGTGCTATCTCCAAACCTGCACTCGTACATGTGTGTATACATTCAATAGTTCAAACAATAATAATACACCATGTATAGTTGTGAAATGTAATCGTGCATGTTTGTATGATCTTTTGCAATTTGTGTATATTTTCCACAATATGTAGGGTAATTTGTTGCTGATTTTTGTCAGTAATTCCACCGACTGATGTTTTACATTGTTCAGCATAGGTATTCGTATGAGTTGATTTAACATAGAGATTATGAGTGGCAGTAACAAAATTTGGTTCAACAGTAATGACATAAGTAACAAAGTCTGCTGGTTTGTCATGAGTAATATCATCTGTGTTGTGTCATGATGATGTGGAAATATAACTGTTTGTGAAGACATTTGTTTTGTATTTACAATCAGTAGTGCAAGTATAACTATCCACTGTGTGCACTTGGTTATGTGTGTAGTTAACAGAGAGTATAGGAGGTATAGTATATACCATGATGATTTGTGATCTTTCCTCGCTGTTGTGAACTGTTTGTTTTCTGCACCTTTTTCTTTGTGCTGATACACACCAGTTTCTGTTTCTTCTTGTTCTGAGATGGTAATCACGTTGGTATGGTGTGGTATCTTGGTCTGTTCATCATGTTGTTGTATGATGAGTGGGGTAGTTAAGGTAGTATTTGTTGTGGTGTTAACTTTTTGCCTTTGTGTGAGGTTTGGACTCTAGTGTAATCTGTCACATTTAATACATTTCCAATTAATAAATCACAACATGGATTGTCTAATAAAGCACAAGTTACTCTGCCTGATAGGAAAGGTGATTTTATATTGGCCCATGCCATGGGATATTTCTCTACTGTCCCTGAAACAGTTTTGCAATAGATGTACTCATCTAGGTAGTCTTTAGGATCAGCTAAGGTCTTTCGAAGACCGATAAGACAGGATCCTGTGTCGCGTACACATGTGCATACTGTGTCATTGATGTAACCTTCATGGAATGTTAGTTTCCTAACGACAGTCTTGAGGTTTTGTTCATCTCCTCACCTTCTTGTTGAGTATTGATCCTCTTTACATAAGGAATGAGGTTGAGTGATGTTAATAACATTATTACAATATGGTACATAGTCTGCTTTTGAGTCTATTACCAAGTTAGCTTCCTCATTGGTAATAGGGACGGCGTGCCCGCATGTTAAGATACCATTTTCATAGAAGGTATTACAGACAGTACATTTGTTAGCACTAAATACATCACAAGCCTGTGCTGCATGTACAGGATGTTTTTCTGGATTTTCGTCTTCTGACGCTGAGCTATCGAACAAGGCGGCATTGGCTTTGTTGGTCATATGCCTGCCTCTACAATCCATACGATAGTGACCGTAAGCCTTGCAGAGAAAACATTTACGTGCACTTTTGAACGATCTACGTTCTACGTCTTGTCTGTTTACCATATTTTGCAAGTATGTTAGGTACCCTGGGTTTTTATCGCACATCTCGTTCAAATGGTGAGACAATTTACAGTGAGTGCATTGTCTAACTCTATCAGAGGTAGGCCTGTGTGGTTTTTGCCTACTATAGTTGTTCTCATAGTTGGCTGCTGCTACCCAGTTACTGTCAGTAGCTTCAGTGGCAAAACACTGTTTATTTGCCGTATAATAGGCCGACCCACGTTTTTCCATTTCTTCCACACTTGTGCATTCATTCTCTTGCAAGAACTTAGAAAAAGATGGTGGGATAGAAGAAATAACTTTATCTCGAATAATGAGATCTTCTAATTTATCATAATTTTTGTTAATTTTGGCTGATGACGTCCATTTGCTGAAAATGTCTCGGACTAAACAGAGGTAGTCAGAGAACGTTTGAGTTGATTTTGGACTCAGTTTACTGAATTGTTCTCTGTACCCTGCTTCATCTAACATGAAATGTGCCATTATTTTAGATTTAATGTAATGGTACTCTTTTCTGAGGTCTTTGGGGATGGTTTCAATGACTTTCAGAGGTTCCCCAGATAGACTCCTCATATATAAAATATTCCATTCTGAAAGTGGAACTTGGTAATGTTCCATTAATGTCTCAAAATTTTGGGTAAAGGCTGCTATGCAGTCACCCGAGGTATAGTTACGAACGATACCTTGGTACTTTTTATACTGGTTTTCTTTTTCCAGTCTTTCAGATTTCTTTGACTCTTTATTCATTGCAGTCTCAGTGTCGAGTTGTTTCATTTTCAACTGTAATTCGAGTTCTTCTCTCTTACTCTGAGCTGCTATTTCTGCTTTCTTAAGTTCACCGTCTATCTCAGCTTGTTTGGCAGCTTTTCCAATCTCTGCCTGTTTCAAGGCTGTTTCTGCCTCAGCTTGTTTTGCAGCCATTTCTGCTTGTTTCAAGGCTGTTTCTGCCTCAGCTTGTTTTGCAGCCATTTCTGCTTGTTTTAGAGCTCTTTCTGCTGCTCTTTCATCGCGTTCACAGTATTCAGCGTATTTCTTCTCACTCCATTCTGTTAATTTATCACCTTCTAACTTTAATTTTAACCCCATATCGATGAAATCAAATAATGACGACATGATGGAGAAAATATGTCAATGAAAATCAACCACACAAAATATGTTGTAAATGGTTAGTAGAAAAATAACTTACAATTGATTTGACTATACGATGCGTGCCCACTAATGCATACGTAAAGTTAAAGTGAAGAAAAATATACTCAAGTGCCCTTGGATATGGTGACGAATGGTTGGGCAATCGGGCTAGAAAACTGTAAGGTCGTACTTCGGAACCACGAATGACCTCTACGGCAGGGTTATGGATGGTACGCAAAAACCTGCTTTATTTTTGGAGAGAAATAAGTTAGCGTGTGTTTGTTGGTGTGTGCCTGTAAGTCACTAAGTGTTGATTAGGTTTGGATGGCGTCGAGTATAATTGTATGTCGTAAATTTGTAGTCAACAGTGTTTCTTTCAACAGAAGTTACACTCTTTCCAAAACTCTTTGCGTTCCACAAACTCAATACACAAAAACAATCTATCTGTATTTGAACACTCAATAACATTGATGACACATCACTTACATCAAGATGACATTCAGTAAGGACAAAGACATCAAGTTTACAAGATGGCGACAAGGTCAAAATGGCGGCAAAATCACAATGTTGACAAGGTCAAACGGTGACAAGTTTAACAAATCACAAATGTTTAACACGTTTACAGGATCAAACAATATGTACTGTACATTTACTAATGATCTTAAACATATTTAGACAATGTAGTAATGGATCACACTGAGACTTTTCCGATCACATGTACATCACTATAACCTTGACAAATTTTACAAGTACAAGAATTATAGTTTTAAATCACAAAGACGAACAACACACGTCTAAATATATTAGGTTCTTAAATAAAGACGAGCAACCCACGTCCACACATGTCAGGATCTTCTATTAGGCTCGTTGGCTAACACATGTGAGACAGTACAAGTACAACGTGATTCGACGTAAGACACAGCAACACAAGTTCTATGGATTTATTGCCACATTAAATACATAATGATAATTACAGCAATGTACACCATATAACTCACAACCACAATACAGCTCATAGGTCTGGCGCTCAAGATATCAGTCGTTCAGCTTACAACCACGGAGATTCACACAAACGCCTTGCTCTCGTCACACACGTCCGTTCAGAGTCCTGTCCCAGCTAGGTCTAAGCTATCACACACACTGCCCACTGCCTCTGGTGGAGTCACGTGGCTTTGCGTGCGTCTGTCGTCAGCGCTGGTCGCGTGTCAGGTAACAATCTCGCCAGCCGACAACTCTTGTCCGCCGGGTGCCGTAACGATGTTGCTGCGTAGCTAGGCTCTGACAGCAGGCATCATTTATGCAAAATCAGGTGTAAAACGTTTGGCTCCAAAAAATTTATTGTTGTTGTAGGGCTGTGTTATCTGTCTCTGCAACTTGTCCGAATTCAACTGACGAGATACAGCGCAATATGCCAGGCAATAAACTGTGCACTATATTGTTTATGTCTTCGTTATTCGATTCACAATGGAAACATATTGTTTTCAATGTTGCATAATTAACTGTGATTTTTTGGTTATCATATAAGACTCTAACATAGACATGTACAGTATATATTATTTTTGGTGATCACGTAGGAGTCTACATAGACATGTACAGTATATATTATTTGTGGTTATCATGCAAGAATCTTACATAGACATGAACAGTATATATTCTCCTTCTTCTTTCGCTCTTAAGATTTCTAGTAGAGTAGTTCCACAACCACACAAGCCAAGCACTGTGTGGGCCGGCTTATGGTTGGTTGGATATAAAGTACAAGGGTAGGTTAGAAAGTTATGCACTAAGCTAATAATAACGATAGAAGCATTACATTGGCGGTAATTTAAGTTTATAATTTATTGAATGTGTATACCAAATTGCACCTCTGTAGACTAATTCTAACTGCGACACAATACTGTTGAAATGGCAGACATTAATGACTTATGTTACAAGCAGAGAATTGTTATAGAATTTTTGACCGCAGATAAAGAAACTGTTGTTAACATTCACAAACTTGTGTGTGTTGTTTATGGCACTTTTGCAGTCGATAAAGGCATAGTTAGTCGTATATATGCATCCTAACGTTCTCGTCCACGCTATGAAGAGAATTTGCAGCTGTCATCCAGATAATCGCATACTTTGACAAATATCAATTCTGTAATTTTAAGGGTCATCAAATGTGAACAGCGATACAAACGTTTGGTTAAGGTAAGTGTATATATGTTCTTGACTTAATTTCTGCGTACCGAATGTGTCACAAACTAATGCATACCTAGATAAACTATAACCCATCACAGACAGTCTGTGTTTATGAAACAGAAGTATTATTTAGAAACATTGATTGGCGTAATCATGTAGTGTCAGATCTGATTTTACAGAGAGGAACTTCCTGCCCCCGAAATAACGATAATTTCAATAGTTATCATCATCATCATCACCACCATGCGACTACGGAGCACTGATGTTGCTCCTCAGTGGACTTCGGGGTGGGGAAGTTCTCCATAACTGACAAACTGTTCTAGCTGCCGAGCAGTTCGAAGGATGGGATGTACATTTGATCTTTCCCAGATAAAGGCAAATCTCCCATCTGAGGTTCAAATCTGTCATAGATTTATAACGCCGGAAACTTAACCACATGACAGTCAGTCCTGAATGAGAGCTATATTTATATTTTTCTGTGCCTAGTTTCTTAACTCTTAAGGAATTGGGAGCCAATATTTACGGCCAGTGAGAAGCCAGTAATTGTGACTTGCGATCCCCATGACTCTTTGTTTCGCTGTTCAACTCGGAAATACTTTGCCATGTTTCCTTAATAACTATGCATTATATCAATATAGCTTTGATAGCAGATGCATAACCGTGAACATAACCACATTTGAACTTCAGCTAATATCTTAAACTTAATGAGACAGAACGTTCCCACAATAAATATAGGGAAATCCCACGCACTGTAAGAGATAACAGCTATGTAGTCGCGTATTGTATTGTTTCTGTGGAAGAAAACATGCAAAGAAATACGACGCACTTCACAAAGAATGGACTTATTGTTAGTGATGACCGGGGCATTCTTAGTGATGCCCAAAGGTATATCTTTGAAGTTGTGAACATCGCTGGTTTAAGCTGTGTCATCAGCTGCTTCGGGATAGCAGCCAACATAATTAACTTGATGATATTTTTCTCACAGGGCTTCTCCAGCACGGTCAATATAAGTTTCTTTGGAATGGCCATCTCGGATACCACCTGTCTCATTAGCTTGCTATGGATAACCCTTTGCCAGAACCCTCTAGTGAAATCCAGGGCTCCGTGGATTCCTGCGGAATTTGAGTACCTCACGGGGGCCTGGCCTCACATTATCAGCAGTAGAATTACAAGTTTCATAACTGTGTACATCACGGCCGAGAGATGTCTGTGCGTGTTAGCACCCTTGAAAGTCAAACAGATTATCACCCCCAATGTGGCAACAGTTAGTATTTTCCTGATCTATTTACTAAACATTCTAACATTAATCCCTGAATACTCTACTACATACTTGGATTGGAAAATGTTTCCAGAGTTTAACAAAACACTTTTGGCTATTCATTTTACCGACAATCGACATCACGTTTCAGGGTTATGCTTTCTAATTAACTCCATAACCGGCATTGTATCTTTTGTAGCAGTGAGTCTCTTCACCGCCATCTTGGCTGTTAAACTCAAACGATCGTCCGAATGGCGGGAACAAATGACTAACAAGGGAGACAAAAGTCGGCTCATGACAAACAGAGATAAGAAGACAGTGAAGATGATTGTGTTAATTGCAACTGTCTTAATCATCTGCTACACTCCAGGGACTCTTTTCGGGATGGCAACGTTTATATTTCCCGAGTTTGACATGAGGAAGCGGTACGTCAACTTAGGCGTGGCTATGTGGTCGCTGGGATTTATATTTCAGGCGGTTAACTCTAGCATCAACATTGTACTGTACTATAAGATGAGCTCCAAGTACAGGACAACGTTTCGCCAATTATTTTGTATGGACACAAATCTAGGCACTGTGTCGTGATGTTGTTAGTTTACCGAGCATAACATAACTTCAAGAAAAGATATTTCATGCCACAGTCAGAACTTTCATACTTACTTTATCAAACACAATGTTGTTATGTTGTTTGTCCATCAAGAATGATGATGACCATTCATTTCATCCAGTGGGGTTGAAAGTATAGAGCCGTGAGTTCTGAGATGGCTGATAAGGCATAGTTTGGCTCGAAATGTTCTTTGACAAAGAATGCTTGACATTTCTGGAGAAGGATTCCCTGTAGTGGTTTTTCTGTCCTGCCTTTTCTTCTCAGCTCTTGCAGTCCTGGTTGCCTCACACGTGACAGCACCCTTGCGTAATGATGTACGCCACTAATTTCGGTCTCTGGTTGCAGTTCCCAAGTGTCATGATGAATTCCAAAAGCATTCAGTGAGATTTTCAGAGTGTCTTTAAAGCGTTTCCTCTGGCCGCCTTGGGAGCGTTTACCACAACGTAGCTCGCCGTAAAAAATTCGTTTAGGGAGCCTGTGATCTGGCATGCGAGTTAAGTGACCAGCCCAGCGATTCGCAATATAACTTCATGAAAAGATATTTCATGCTACAGTAAGAACTTGCATACTTATTTACTAAATACAATATCACTTCAAAGAAAGATCTTCCATGCCACATTAAGAGCTTTCATACTTACATTATCAAACACAATATAACTTTAGGAAAAGATATTTCATGTTACAATAAGAATTGTCATACTTATTTTATCAAGCGCAATATAACTTAAAGAAAAGATATTTCATGCCACAGTGAGAACTTTTATACCTATTTTCATCAAACACGGCGTCGGGCAGAGCATTGAAGCTGGGAAGGTCCAAGATCTCAGGAACCGCATCTCCTCTGTTGTTTCCAAGCTTTTCCTAATTTATTCATTAATGTTCCATGATTCGCTGCCATACAACAAACAGATTATTTATAACATTTCAGTACTCTCCGATTTACATCCAGTAATAGTACGTTACTGCATAAGACTTTTGGCAGTTTATGGTATAATTATGGTATTATCAAAACGACCAGTTAAGTTAGGTCTAGGCTGCTTTTCCTTTACAGTTCTGGTGTATTAGATTAACATGTCAAACAAAACTTAGGTTTGGACCAAACAAAAATGGATGGTGGAAAAATTGGAAGTAGGGATGTATCAGAATTATGACTTAAAATTAGTTAATATGATAACAGACTGGTTATATTATATATCAAATTAAAGCAGGTTGCTTAGGAAAAATTACTGTATTGGGATTTTAACTACGATGACATTTCGCAATGACAACATTTCGGCAGTATATAAGCCAATTGCAGATACGGGAAGTCGCTTTAGACGATTAATCACCCCATTGCACTTAATCAGTGAAAGCAGTGTCTTTTCCTGTAACTGCCCAATTAACAATACTGCTGGCAGCAATCCTCGTAGCCAGAGCGAGAGAAAGGGAACAGGGGAAAACCAGCCATGTTGGGCTCATGTCACTCTGAAAGAAAATGCTAAAGGGATTTAAGACGTGGCCTACGATGAAAACTAAAAGCACGTCATATAACCTCTGGGGCCAAACATACCAGAAGAAGTCGTTGGGAGTTGGGATTTGGAGAGGAAAACCACACAGAATCAGGGTTCGAGAATCTCCGTGGAGAAACACCTCGCCGAGCGTGTGATGGTGTATATAGTCAAAGTGATTGTAACCTAGTATGAGTTGAGTTGAGCCAAGAACCGATATCACAGCACTCAGGACATTCCCATACGTGCTTCGTCCTCACTACAACAGTAAGCGAAGTGTCCAAATACTAATAGACGAGTTGCAGTCTGATCATGTATGCATCTGGCCTTTCCTCTGTGTACTAAGTGCCGGCCAGATTCTCTGGTCGCTTCACGTCGAAAAACTCTTCCCAGACCATCATGATTTATTTTTTCCATCACACTATATACATGATCCCAAAAGGCCTTGACCACACCTGCCCTATTAAGTCTCAATACCCCACGAAAGACGAAGACCCAGCCAATCCGTCCGCCTTTTCGTTTTCCACCACACCAGCATGTCTTGTGAAAAAGATCAAACAGAAGTTCCACTTCCTAGATGTTTAAAACTTGTAGCATGCCTTAAAAGTCGCAAAAACTATACCAAGCGCAGACTGCTACAGCGACCATATCATAATCAATATACACATACGATTAAAGAAGGTCAAATATACACCAAGAAAAACAAAATTTGATTTGCGTGCACTGACGAGAGAGGAGATGAAAGATAAAGTCAACATGGAGGTAAAGAACAGATCTGATGCATTGTCCGATCTGGTAATATTATGTCAAGATGTCAGCAACCAATGGGAAATACAGCCAGCCGAGCTGCAGCAACAACTATCCCAAAAATGAAATTAATGGGACGTAAGAAATGGGTAGAGGAAGACATCTTAACACTCACGAAAATAAGAAGAAATAACAAAAATATCATTGTAAAATAAGAAGAGATTTACAGGAAAATTAGGAAAATGTGCAAAAAGGTAAAAGAAGCATATCTTGAGGACAATCCAGGAAAACACCAATAATACCAAATTAATGCACACAAGAATTAATGACATCATTAACAGAACACACACATCAACAGGTTGCCAAAAAACCAAAGATGGCAAACTCATAATTGAGAAAGAACAAATTTTACATGCGAGGTGAAATTATGTGAAAGCACTTTATAATGATACAAGAGAGGAACAGTATGATATTCGGAATAATAATGAAGGACCATTAATTCTGAAGATGCAAGTTCAGACTGCTCCTAACCATATGAAAACTGGCAAGATCCCGGGTCCAGACAACATCACAACAGAAATGATCAACGCCTTAGAAGGATACGGAATAGACCGGATTACCAGAAACAATATACAATGCTAAAGATAAACATCCTGAATTATGTAATCCTAAATTTATTGCAATCCCGAAGAAATCAGGAGCCTTGGAATGTGATCAACATCGTTATGAGAAGAAATAAATTAAAGAACTTGGTGATAACTGGCAAGATTGAGGGGAAAAGAACAAGAGGAAGGCAGGTAAGTAAATATATGGATGGTTCTAAAAGTACTGGAGAGTTTTGGTCATGGACCATAGCTTCAGGAAGGGAAAATCCCAACTGCACCTCCTAGTGGTAGAGGATGGAAACACACTACGGTGTGGCTAACACAGCTCTGGGACCGAGTATCCACCGGAAAAAGTGGACAACTCTGCAGCTGAGCAGAGAAGGGCACTCACTTGTCCTTGCAGTCGAAAATGGCTGTCAAAGGCAGAGTTAAAAGACCACCATGTGAATATGGAAGGCAAGGAGAAACCACCATATTATCTTCCCAAGATTTCATGGCGACACACATTTCAGAAATAGTGAACGACGTTAAGGGCTGTCTTAGGACATCCTCATCCGGTAGGGACAGTCATGAGCAACAGGTGACACCAGACCGTCATCCAGCAACTGATGGCAAAACTAAAACTATAACTAAACTAAATAAATTTAGAGTAGGAACATGGAATGTTAGGACATTAAATGAGCTAGGAAAGTTAAACAATGTTCTAAGAGAAATGGAAAACATGAAAATAAATATATTAGGCATAAGTGAGATGAGATGGAAGGGATCTGGCAAAATTATAACCGACAAACACACAATAATTTATTCTGGAGGGGACACACATGAAAAAGGTGTAGGAATAATATTTGATGAAAAAACAGCCAGATTTATGAATGGATACTGGTGTATTTCAGATAGAGTTATAATGGTCAAAATCACAGGCAAACCAACAGATATAAATATTATACAGGTATATGCACCAACAACAAGCAGTAGTGATGAAGAAATACAACACTTTTACGATGAAATAGAAGTGGCAATGTTATTTGTCCATCAAGAATGATGATGACCATTCATTTCATCTAGTGGGGTTGCATGTATGGAGCCGTGAGTTCTAAGATGGCTGATAAGGCATATTTTGGCTCGAAATGTTCTTTGACAATGTGGAAAAAGAGTGCTAGACGTTTCTGGAGGAGGATTTTCTGCAGTGGTTTTTCTGTTCTGTCTTTTCTTCACAGCTCTTGCAGTCCTGGTTGCCTCACAAGTGACTGCACCCTTGCGTAATGATGCACGCCACTAATTTCGGTCTCTGGCTGCAGTCTCCCAGGTGTCGTGATGAATTCCAAAAGCAATTAGTGAGATTTTCAGAGTGTCTTTACAGCGTTTCCTCTGGCCGCCTTGGTAAAAAATTCGTTTAGGGAGCCTGTGACCTGGCATGCGAGTTAAGTGACCAGCCCAGCGAATCTGATTCTTGATTAGTAGAGTGGGGATACTGGGCATGGACGCTCTTTCTAGGACTTCAGTGTTTGGGATCTTGTCTTGCCATCATTGGTCATAGAAGTGGCAATAGCTCAAATTGGATCACAAGAAATAAAAATAATACTGGGAGATTTTAATGTAAAAGTAGGAAAGGGAAAAATAGAGAATATAGTGGCGAAATACGGTTTAGGTACAAGAAATGAACGAGGAGAGAGACTAATAGAATGGGCACATATTAATGATATGGTAATTGGAAACACATGGTGTAAACACCATAAAAGACGACTATACACATGGAAAAGCCCTGATATGAAAATACGCAACCAAATTGACTACACACTTATTAATAAAAGATTTAGAAATGCATTAATTAATGTAAAGACAATGTCTGGTGCTGACGGTAATAGTGATCATGTACCACTATGTGGACAAATAAAAATAAGATTAAAGAGAGAAAAAAATGGTTAAGAACTTGAGACTTAATAAAGAGGTTCTGAAAGTAGATAAAGAAATTCAAGAACAATACAGAGTGACTGTGAAATATAGGTACAATGCAATAGCTAAAATACAGAGTATAAATGAACAATGGGAAATGTTAAAGGACTCCATTCATTAAACTAGCAAAGAAATATTACGGGAGAGAAGCCAAAAAGCTAAGAAAAAATGGATGAATGAAGAAATCTTAATGCTGATGGAAAAAAGGAAACAGAATAAAAATGACAAACAAGAATATACTAAGATAAATAAAGAAATAAGAGATACATGTGTTAAGGTAAAAGAAAGTTGGTTAAACGAGCAATGCAAAAAAATTGAATTAAATTCTATTAAAGATCAAAAAAGTATGCACAGACAAATTAGTGAGCTCACAGGAAGAAAAATAAGAATAAAAACAGGGTGATTGGAATCAAAATCAGGAAATATATTATTGGAGGAAGGTGCTATAATGAAGAGGTGGAATTAGTCTATAAGAGAATTATATAATGGATAAAGGGAAGAATTAACAGAAGAAAGTAACTTAGAAGGCCCACCTATTCTAAAACAAGAAGTCGCTGACGCTGTGAAACATATGAAGAAAGGAAAAACAGCTGGGCCAGAGGAAATCACAGTAGAAGAATTAGAAGTATTGGGAGAATTTGGAGTAGATATATTAACTAAAATGCTGAATGATATTTACAACATGGATATTTACCGAGCGATATGCTAAAAATCTGTATTCATAGCAAAACCAGAGAGACCAGGAGCAATTGAATGTGAAGATTCTCGTACAATTAACCTCATAAACCATGTCACTAAGCTCCTACTCAGAATTATAATGAGAAGAACAAGAAAGAAAATAAAAATGGAAATTAGTGAAGAACAGTATGGTTTCATGGAAGGAAAGGGTGCAAACAATGCAATATATATAGAAAGGTCATTAGAGAAACAGAGAGACGTATATTTATGCTTCATAGATTATATTAAGGTATTTGATAAAGTAAATTATGATGAGCTGATTAAAATGTTGGAAGATATCAACATTGATGGGAAAGATTTAAGAATAATAAAGAATATATACTGGAGCCAAGTAGCAGCAATTAAAATCGGAAATAAAGAGGGTAGTTACGAACAGATAAAGCTAGGAGTACGACAGGAGTGTGTCTTGTCACCCTATCTCTTCTCACTATATAGCGAAATAATAATGATAGAGATCAAAGAGGAGCCAGGAATACTAATCGGAGGATATAATATAAACAACATACGCTATTGGTGGCGGATAATGCAACAGACCAACAACAATTATTGGACATTGTAGTATCAGAGAGTGTACAGAAAGGACTCTAATTGAATATCAAGAAAACAGTAACATTTGTGATATCAAAGAAAATGGGGACACCAAAATGTGACATAGAAATAGAAGGGGAAATTCTCAACCAAGTAGAGAATTTTAAATACCTAGGGGCATTTATAAGATCAGATGGAAGATGCACAACAGAGATTAAGAGCAGAATAGGGCAGGCAAAAGCCGCATTTCAGAAAATGAAGAGTATCTTATGCAATAAGTCGCTATCAATTAATGTAAGAAAGAGAGTGCTAAAATGCTATATAGAACCAGTTTTGCTGTATGGCAGTGAATCTTGGAATATAAATGAACAAATTAGGAAGAACTTAGAAGCAACAGAGATGTTGTTTTTAAGACGAATGTTGCGAATTCCCTGGACTGTCAGAGTAACTAACAACGATTGCCTGAAAGAGGCTAATGAAACTAGAACACTATATACAACAATAAGAAAGAGACAAACAGCTTTCTTTGGTCATGTGATAAGAAGAGAGGCATTGGAGAACATCGTGACAACTGGATAGATTGAGGGGAAGAGAGGCAGAGGGAGACCAAGAGAAATGATGCTTGACGGATTGAGACAGTGGCATGGAGGAATATCATCAGCAGAGTTGATCCAGAACACCAAAGACTGAGATCTGTGGAGAGCCATGAACGCCTACGCCAGCCGGCACGGCACTTGATGATGATGATTGATGGCTTGGCAACGTGGTCTAGTCGAGACAAAACCTCACAGCTGATCCACGACTCTGGTGATTGTGTGAGATGAAGAAACATGACCGCCAACGATTATCTATATGGCACATGATGATGCACATGCAACTCTGCACGAAGCATGCCTGTCCCCACCCTTCTCACCCTGGTTACGCGAGTCCACTTCAAGCAAGGCACAAAGTCCGACTTCCATTCTGATTGTGTAAAACCACAATATATTTTTTTAGTAAATGTATATTATGAAGGATATGAAGTTAAAAGCGAACTAAATAATATGTACAAGTGTAACACGTGTAGAAAGAGAAATATTGTTATTTTACAAACACCGAGTTGTGTTGTTATTGTGTACAGTGCTTTCTTGTGTGTGTTAGCTGTTGTATTGTTGTATATTCTTATAGTCCATTTCGTATGGCGTTGGCAATCATGTCTTTCCACAGTCTTGTTTCTCTTGTACTGATACCGTTGTTCCTTCCTCCCATGATGTCAAGCTGCCCCACTTCTTCTATGTTGGTTTTCCCTTGCATTTAGTTTCCCCCCTCACACCCCCTTCCCCCCCCCCCCCCCCCCCCAGCTTCCCGCTGTGTGGCATACTCCAGCTTTTCCTTTCTCATGCATTCCACAATATGTGAACTAATTTCTTTTGATGTAACACGTTCTCTATGTGAGTCTACATTTTTCAAGATGTCTGTCTGTCTGTCTGTCTGTCTGTCTGTCTGTCTGTCTGTCTGCCTGCCTGCCTGCCTGCCTGCCTGCCTGCCTGTCTGTCTGTACCTCTTCCTCTCTCTCTCTCCACATAAATATATACATATATAGTGTTGTGAGTTTTTGTGTGCGTGCGTGCGTGCGTGCGTGCGTGCGTGCGTGCGTGCGTGCGTGTGTGTGTGTGTGTGTGTGTGTGTGTTAATGTTGGTTATGCGCTCTGTTGTGTAAAACTCAATCTTTTCCGATACCAAGTCTGTGTGAAGCTCAAGCTCTCTCAGCATCAAGCCTGCGTATGAAACAAGTGGAAAACCTCAGGTAATTTACTGTTTCTAGACTTCGTTCTCTAAGCCCTACCTTTGGGTCATATATGCCCTTTAGACGGAAGTGTAGCAGAAGGGATAAATGTGCTCGCTCCTAAACTTCCGGTGTGCTGATGTCGAGGTAGCTGATTCAACCCCTTCACCGCTTAGTTGGACTAAAATGTTGACTTCTCGCCCTTGACTTAGTGACTTCTCGCCCTTGACTTAGTGACAAATATTACAAATGCTTCAGCGAGGGATACTGGTAATGGAGAAGCTAGGCCACACGAATAGATCAGTCCAAGGTGTACTAGGTTCGAGTTCAAAGAGAGAGAGAGAGAGAGAGAGAGAGAGAGAGAGAGAGAGAGAGAGAGAGAGAGAGAGAGAGAATGAAAAAAACAACAATGCTCTTTAGTTCCTCACCAACCTCCAGTTCTCATCTAGATTTATTCTGCGTGTATCCAGAGACATATATACGGGGAACTCTAACTTAGAACCCCAGCTAAGTGAAACACAACTTGGATTTAATAAAAACAAAGGATGCACAGATGCCATCTTTGCTCTTAAACAACATATAAAAATCAATCGAATTTAATAAAATACTCTGCATAGCCTTTGTCGACAAAGAAAAGCATTTGATAGGGTAGATAGAAACAATCTGTAGAAAATCCTTAAAAGATATGGAGTGAGTACACATATAACAAACTTATATAGAAGTTTATACAGCAACAGTGAATGCAAGGTAAGAAAAAAATGGAGGATACTCAGAACCCTTCAGCATAAGATCCGGAGTACGACAAGGTTGTGTCCTTTCCACCTTTTGTTCATAACATAAATAGACAGCATATGTAATGAAACCAGCTAAAGTGAGACCGTAATAACACCGCATGAAGAACAGAACACAGAAGAAGAACCAACGGCAAATCTCACTGTTAAAGAACTCCTATTTGCGAATGATCAAGCATTAATAGCAAAATCATATTTTAAAAACAGATCCGTACTTATGTTTCATAGACTACACAACAGCATTTTACAAAGTGAAGCATGGCGAAATAATATAATTACTAAAGCAACTGAACATCGACGACAAAGATATGCGAATAATAAAGAACATATATACTGGCAGAAAACTTTAGCCATAAGAATCAACAACCTTGTAGGAACATTTCTGTGTATAAGTAAGGGCGTTAGACAAGGTTGTGTATTGTCTCCAGATGTGTTCTCATTGTACAGTGAATATATAATGAGATGTACAGAAAATATGTCAGGGATCCTGGTTGGTGGACATAATATAAATAAATTACGTTATGATGACGACACCGTCTTGATAGCAACAAGTCAATAGGATCTACAGGAAACGACAGATACAGTGGTTGTAGAAAGTGAAAAAAAAATAGCCTTAGTTTGAATAATAGAAAGACAGAAGTCATGGTGATATCAAAGAAACAGATTGTGCCTAAATGTGCAATTAAATACAGCACGTTATTTTAGGGCAAGTGCAGAAATTCATATATCTAGGCACATGGATAACATCAGATGGAAGATGCATCACTGAGATAAAGAGAAGAATAGGACAAACAAAATCTGCTTTCTATCAAATGAAAAATGTTTTGTGCAATAAGTCACTGTCCTTGAAAGTTAGAAAAAGAGTTCTTGCATGTTACATAGAACCAGTTTTAACATAGGGCTGCAAATTCTGGACAATTAGTAAACAGGCGAAAACATCCATGGAAATGTGGTTTTTTAAAAGAATATATGAAAATTAATTGCACAGCCATATCGAGCAATCAGGACGTTATTTGGGAAGCTGAGTCGCAAAGACAACTTATAACAAACATCAGAAAGAGGCAGTCATCGTTTTTTTTTATTTTTTGGGTCACGTTATGAGAAGACAAAAACTGGAACATGTTGTGACAGTCTGAAAGATTTGCGGAAAGAAAGATAAGGAAAACAGCGTGAGAAGATTCTTATCAGTCTTGTGTCATGGCACAGCAGGAAGTCAAGACACGAAATGATCCATGAAGTCGGAGATTGTAATTTATGGAGAGTTATGGTCGTCCACGCCAGCCGGCAAGGCACGGAATGATGATGATGACTAGGTGGTGAGTCTTTATTATTATTGCTTGCATTCTTGTTACTCAATGGCGTGTAGTGAGACTTTACAAACACCTGCCAGCTGCCTAGTTGTCTCATCATGTGTTGCTGGCTTGCTGATGCTTGGCATGTGGATGAGATCATGTTGGCATTGCATGCTAAACCGAAACCGAGTATCCGCCATAGAGTGAGTGCTATACGCCAGTGAGTATCTGGTTCAAAGATGATTGGATGAAGGCGAGTGGACTAAGTGAGACTTGTGAAGAAATGTGGGGAAAATTGATTGCATGCATGCAAACTGTGGCAATTACTCGTGATGTAGTAAAGGTACTTGAGTTGCGGACAGTTGGAGTCTGGCCTATGATATATCAGCCTCACGTGAGTTAAGGACCGTCTGGTGTTGTGTTTTTTGTATGACAGGAATGTAGTTTAATATTAGTTTTATGTACAGTGGATGCTATATTTGATACGTATCAATTGTGAAAATAAAGTGAACTAGACTATTGATTAATTAAATAATCACCGTTGTTCCGTGTGGTTTGTAAGTTACTTCAATTGTTGTATTCTTATGGAGCGAGAAAGGGTATAGGAGAGAACAAGCAACAATATTAAATCTTGAAGGATGAGTCCAAAATGGTACGAATTAATTAACTACCCAACTGAAAATCCATAATACACTAGACAGCTGAGAAGTTGCATACGATAATTCCCCCACCCCCTAGAGAGCTGAGAAGCTACATACGATAGACTCTTCTCCCCCCACTTACATCGCTTCCAACAGTTCGTTCCATTCCAGTATCTGTAACAGGATTATAAGGAAGGGGTAACATATTATAAATGTTATTATAGTTTTATACATATTTACATTTCGTTATATTCCATGAAAGGAGCAATTTACTTTTTGTTATACCCCATGAAAAGAGCGCAATTGGGAGGGTAGAAGCCTTATCCTGGTGCGATGAAATCCAACCCAGACTAAATGTTAGGATATACCTGTGCTTTGAAGCCTTCTTTTGAAGCACAGTGCAACAAACTATCCTCTGTCAAGACGACACGGTGCCAGTACGCTAAATCCCATGAAAGAAATCACAAGCCTCTAGAAAACTGCCACGCATATCAGTTAGGGTCACGTTCTCCTCATGACCTCTGTGATATATTTTCCCAGTCATCTCAGATGTTCCGAGGTTAATCTCACAGATATCCAAAATGGAGCACCATATATTTTTTTTTTTTGCATATCCTTTACAGGACATCGCTGTCAACAGCAGCATCTTTCAGCTGTCTGTTTATTTCTTGGCAAGATTACGCTCAGTAGTTTTCCATTGCTTTCTGAGCGGCCGGCTCAGTATCTCGCAAGTCACCAGTGGGGGTCGAACCGCTCCCAGTTCTCTCCCGCTACGAGACTCTGCGTGATAAACGGGATTACGGAGAAAGTGTTGTAACCCCTCAGCCAGAGAGACCGGCAGCACCATATATGATGCAATTTATTCAGCGCCAAATTTAACCTTGTCAAAGCAAAGGTGGAACAAGTTGGCGTTTGAAATAAGAAAGACGATTGGTTGGAGGGACCTGAACTACCGGCGACAGTCCCTGGGCAGAATTGGCGGTGAAAAATAGCTCATTTCATGCCAAACTTTAGTGAGAGACACTAGCTTTTTCAGTTAGGAGTCGTAGGTGTTCTGTGTTTCTTCAGGTAAGATCGACCATATATATGCGCTACGTCGTTCCGTGAAGTTAAGGTAACACGGTGTTTGTATGTATAATGGTGTAATTGGGATGTTTACGCTTCTTAAAAATGATCAAAACAAATGCTCTTGTGTGAGAGAGAAATGTTGCACAGCGCCATACTTCTTCCATCGCTGAATCTGCCATGCTAACACCTTTCAGCTAGACATTCTATATGCATATGCTACAGAATGTTATCACATCCTAAATGCATGTATAAACATTCTTCTCTATGCAATGGAAATGCACACTTTCAATGCGCATTAAATGCTTTGGTGCTTCTGCAGAGAAAATGTTACTAAGAGTCTATCTCTTAAAACCCTTGTGCACAGACTCGCATCTTTCTGAATATATACTTTGTGATTCTTCTGTTCACAAAGAATTATCGCCGAAGCAACGGAGTACGTGCCTTGTGCTCGATACCTTTGACAACAGCCAGCGGGGAGAGAATGAAGCGGAGGAGAAGAGGTCGGAGACAGGGGGGAAGGAAAAGGAAGAAGAGGGCTGGAGCCAGAAGGGGTAGAAGAAAAACGGATCGTTTGGTACTCAAAAATGTACGGTTTGGGTATTGGAATTGCCGCAGTGCAAAGCAACAAGGACCAATACTGGAGAAATTGGTCTACGACTTTGATGCCCTGATGTTACAGGAACTGAATACAAACTCTTTTAAGTGCCCTGGCTATACATTTTACATCAACTCAACTGGGCAGGGAAGACATGGACAGGCTCTGGTGGTCAAAGACGGTTTACAGAATTCAATACTGGATATGAGTGGGTGGGGTCAGGAGAGTAAAGAGGTGCAGGGAATGCGGATACAAATCGGCCGATACAGCTGAAACCTGATAAATACAAATGTGAGTGGGGAATCTTGCATAAGCAGAGAGAGTTGGGACTGGTTGAAAGGTTTAGTGGACACCCCAGGTTCCAGGTATCTGATATGTGGTGATTTCAACGCCCGCGCCAAGGAATGGGACAGGCCGGGAGAGAACAGACGGGGAACTGCTCTTGCTGAGGCTTTGCTTGAGACGGATGTTGTCTGTCTAAATGACGGGACACCCACTAGGCTAGCAATGAGACCGGGGGACCCTGAAACGGCCATCGACCTGGCGCTTGTATCCCAAGAGGTATCAGATATAAAATGGAGCGTCCTTGGAGATCATGGAAGTGACCACCTCTCCTGTTCTGTGCTGATACCTAAGACCAGCACAGTTAGGACTATAAGAGCTCGCAGGGCATTCAGTTATGATCGCGACCACTCTTCGCTCTTGGGCGTCTTAGATCACAGGGAAGATCTAAACCAACAAGAAGAGTCTTTACCCAACCAACATGGTGGACACCAGAGGTCGAGAATTCATGGAGGGAATAGAGGGCGGAGAGCAACCAATTCAGTTGACACAGAATTGGAAGAGGCTGAAAGGTATAAAAAAGTAAAGGTGCAGGATTTTAAACTCCAGGCAGCTGAGGCAATGAGGATTAAGTGGGAAAAGTTTATCAATCAAGTCGGTGGGGATGTGACATTGGGAAAATTCTGGAGGCTGCACCGGCAGATGAAGCGACAGGTGATGCCTGGTACACATGGCACCATTTATGATGATAACAACCGAGCTATGACAACTGACAAGGACAAAGAGGAGGCTCTTCTTGCGCGATTTTAAAAACAGACGGATCAGCAAGATAGGATTATTAGAGATAACGTCAGAGAAGCCTTGTCGCGGGTCACTAGGAAAAAGGACTGTGAGATTAAAGTGGAGGACATTAGACGGGTACTGAAGCGGGCTAAAGACACAGCGCCAGGTCCGGATGGGGTGAGGTACTCCCATATGAGGAACATAAATGATGGGGACTTGGAGGAGATGGCTCTTTGTTTCAACCTAAGCATCAATACGGCGGAAATACCCCACGACTGGCTGCATAGTTACCTGGTCCCCCTCCCAAAGCCAGGTAAGGATCACTTCAGACATAATGGATACCGAATCATAACCCTGCAAAACACGTATGGCAAAGTCCTCGAAAAAATAGTAGCACGCAGGCTCCAGCAACATTTGGAAAGTCGGAATCTGCTTCCCCAAGGACTCGGGAGCTACCGGTCGGGAAAGGATACCTGGGCCAATGCTGTAACTTTTGCATTCGATGTCTATGAGGGCTTCCAGGATAAGAAGGAGACAGTGTCGGTAGCTCTTGACCTGGAGGATGCGTGTGACAGGGTCAGGTATGATCGGTTAATACACACAATGTTGGATATGGAGGTCTGCCCTTGCCTTGTTAGGTGGGTTGCGGCAGTTCTTTATGAGCGTAAGGTTGCACTGCGCATGGGTTCCTGGACTTCTGACCCCTGTACTATTACACCTGGGTTGCCGCAGGGATCTGTCTTGTCCCCAGTGCTCTGTAGCGTCTACACCAGCAAAATCGCAGCTATTGAGACACCAGGTGTGGGAAGAGTCTTGACATTTGCAGATGATGTGCTGGTGTACAGACAGGGCAGAGACAGGGCCAGTTTGGCGAAAGACTTACAGGTGGCGGTAAACAGGGTGGCGGAGTGGTGCAGGGACGCGGGGCCATTATAAACCCAGACAAGGCATCGGTTGTGTGGTACTCCTTGGATAACCGGATCGTCAAGGCAGACGTCCCAGGTATTATGTTGAATGGATGTCCTCTTAGTCGAGAGAGTAAATTGAAGTTCTTGAGTATCACCTTTGACAGGAGTTTGTCTTTTAAGGATCATGTGGAGGCTTTGGTGGTTAAGGCTGGTAGGGGACTTAACGCATTGAGGGCTATGGCAGCAACCGGGGTAGATCAGAGTATGCTATACAGGCTCTTTCAGCAGTTAATATTTTCTGTCTTTGAGTACGGTTTGGGGCTGCTGACAGTATCAAAGAGCCAGCTTGAAAGATTGGAGCGCATACAAAATGCTGCCATGCGGTTAATCCTGGGGTGCACAAAGGACACACCAATTATATGCATGTGGCATATCCTGGCGCTACCAACAATGACGGATAGGCAAAGGGTCCTTCAGACCAAATGGTACCTGAGAGTTGCCGCAGACAGGGTCACCCGCTGCATGCAGCAATGGATATGGTTATGGGTCATAGACTAAGACGAGGCAGGTCCTGGATGGGACAGGCAGAACTTCTTTCTGTAAGTCAGGTGTGTGATCTAGAGACCATCAATCGTGGAAGAGAGTGGGTGGAAGTTCCGGAAGACATTACCGACTGGCACAATGTAATAATAACACTTGATCGTGAGTGCAGAGAATGGGCAGCGGGTCGCACTGAATTTGAAGTGCAACAGCTGATCCAGAGCAACACACATCAAGGTGACATAGTCATCTACACCGATGGGTCAGTGGTGAGAAACAGACGTAGTGGCTGGGGCTTTATTGCAAAGGCTAATGGACGCGTCTTGAAAAAGGAGAGTCTGGCATATGAGACTACGACCCCCAACATGAGAATGGAGGTGGAGGCAGTTAACAGCGGTCGCTAGAGGAGACTACTGCAACACACGTTGTATTCATTACGGATTCAATGAGTATGCTTAGCAAGGTGGAGAAAGGAATGTTTCGTGTGGAATGGCTCTCGTCGCTTCAGAGGTCACAGATCGTGAGAATTGTATGGATATTTTGCCCTGGCCATGCGCGTGTACGAGGGAATGAACGAATGAACGAACGAACGAACGAACCAACCAACCAACCAACCAACCAACCAACCAACCAACCAACCAACCAACCAACCAACCAACTTTATTTTAAAAGGGTAACAAATTGGGCACGCAGTCCCGTCTTACATTCGGCCCTTTCGATCACTCATCTTTCATTCATCAAATGTGCATGTTACATTTACATGGGGGGGGGGGGGGGGGAGGGGGGGGGACATTGTCAAATAGAGTTTTTGTAAGCGTTGGAATCAACGACTGGCAAGAGAAGGTCCACCAGAGAGACGAATGGAGACGGATTGTATCTGCAGCAAAGAACCTCAATGGCTCGGAACGCTGAAGAAGAAGATAAACAATGCATATTACGCATGATACATTCACATGGGGGAAAAACAAACATTGTCAAATGAAAGTTGTAAACATAAACAGTGCATAATGCAATGTTGTGAGACACATCCCCCATCCACCCTAACACCCCGCAGCCACCCACACATCCCTCAGCCACCCACACATCCCCCACCCACCCACACATATCTCCACGCACTCACACAGACTCAGGCAAACATACATGCCGCCAACCCCCCCCCCCACTGATCCCCCACCCACACACATTTCCCCACCCACACATACATCCCCCACCCATCCCATTACCGACACGCACACACCCACCCACATATTTTCCACCACCCACCCACACACCCGCAACCACCCAGCAAAACACACATCACAAAACCACACACACATACACCCGTCAACCCACACATCCCGCACCAATCCACACATACATCCCGCATCCTCACAATTTTCCCCACCCACCCACACACACATCAGCCAACCTACACCCACTCATCCACCCAATATCCGCCACCTTTCAACTACACAGGCTGATGAACAGGCTGATAGGCTAGCAGGGAGGGCATCTCTTGGTGGTATTTTGCCTATGGACAAGGGGGAGGTGGTCGTGCGCTTGTGGGACCAGGTGGAGAAGGCGGAGGAACAGATTGAGAACCCATATGGGGAAAGAATGAGATTTCGGGGGATCGGCAGGGGTTCTGGAAGAATATCACAACTGAGAGGGAAGACCTGGAGAACTTTTAATCAGATAGCGGTGGGAACGATTAGTAGTATGACTCTTATCTGGCTGTTGAACGAGGGAACGGAGCACGCATGGGAATGTCCTGAGTGCAGTGATCTCGGTTCTTAACTCAACTCAACTCAACTCAACTCAACTCTTCTGTTCACATCTTTCATGAATATCCTCTGTGAATTTGCCATGTTCTTGTCATTAGAATTTATGCTCATTAATACAGAAAGATAGATACACCATATACCCGAATGTTTGCCACATGTTGCAGGCACCGCCAGCATCAGACAAATGTTGCTGATGATTTGTCGATTTATTACGTTCAGTGCTCTGCCAAATGCATTCTGAAAGATGGCCATAATTCAGTCCATTACTTAACTGTGTGCATGGAAATTGCTTGTAACAGTGGGTAGGTTTCCAGACGTCGTCTTCAAACCCCTTGCTCAGAGGAGAAAGCTGGGAGAGACAATATGCGTTGTGTTGGTCCCTTTGCTTGTGCTGGATGCATATCTATCTAACGGCTCTCGTATTAATTCATGAAAAAGATTTATAAGTTTTCATCGTCAGTGTTTTACATTTATTGTTGTTTCATGATCATTACTTTTATTGCTGGAGGAGAAGTTCGAATTTTTCCCCTGGAACGAAAAGGCAAATGAACTAATAATGATAATGGGGGATGGCACTTGAGAACCTAGTCTAATCAAAGAGGAAAGAAGGCCGCTCTTGCATTACAGACGTAGGATGATGAGATGTTACAACGATGACCTGGTCTCAACCTGCCTTGTCATAACATGCATCGGTCTCAACATGCCTTTGAATCAACCTGCAGGTGTCACAACATACATCTGTCTCAACGTGCATATTTCACAAAATGCCTTTGTCACAACATGACTTCGTCACAACATACCTTTATCTAAACATGCCTTCGTCACAACATGACTTTGTCACATCATGATGACCTCGTCTCAACTTACCATGATCACACCCTGATGACTTTGTCACAACAGGACCACTTGGTCTCATATGTATGACCTTATCTGATCTTACTGTCCTTGCTTCATCATGAGTTTATCACATCATGACATTACAGTATCAATAGAGAACAATTGTTGATCCGTAAGCCGATACTGGTCACACTCCATCAGATGTTGGAATGACTTCTATCTAGGGAGAAGAGAGTAGTTATCTCACCATTGAGTGGAACCACTCTCCTTCCTCCTTCTATTTTCTTTTTTTTTCCCTTTTACATGTTTTATTTTATGATGACATGTGATCTTTGTCAAATGCTTAAGCAGTTGGTATTTTGTTTGTGCTACAGATGGGTGGTGTAAATTTGAGCCTACTAATATGAATGGTGTTCATTCAATCCTGGTGATGTGGAATTACTTGCTGAATGCGGTAGAGGTATTGTGACCTATGTCTATAAACTACCAGATCACCCAGAATTCCTGTAACAACCATGCATCCCTCTCCACCCCTATCCTTCAAGGGATTGACCAGTACAGGTCTACTGCATCTTTAACCGCATCCTTCCAACTAGTCCACATGTTTCGCCACACATCGCCGGTGCTCCATCTGTTGTCAATCCAACCAGTTTATTCCAAGGCAGGTTCACGTTGGTTAAACCTTAACATACGTTGTCAAAAATGTCTTTCTCTGTCGTTGTCCCATGCATGTATTTCATGTCCAATATTTCTTCTGTAACATTCAAACTGAGTCCACTCCATAAATTAAGATGGCGAGCTGTGCAGTCGCGTCATTACTTTCATCAACAGCAAAGGAGAATGCAACAAAGTCTTTGCCTTTTTCGATCAGCTGTGTTTTCACATCAGAGGCCATCTCAAAAACCCGATCACCAACCGTATTTCTGCTAAGCTTATCTTTACAAACATCTGCTTTTTGTGTGAACACAAGACGTCACACACTTTCAACATGCAGCGCTTCAGAAACTCTCCTTCTGTAATTGGTTGGTCTGATTTTGCGATCTCCTCTGACACAATAAAACTTGCTTTGACTGCAGCATCAGTTTGTGATTTTGCTTTGGTGATAAACATCTGCTGTGATGTTAGATGCCTCTTCAATTCTTCTATATTCTGTAGCTTCTGCTCCTCATTCAGGCTGTTTAACTTGTCTTAATGTTTAGTCTCGTAGTGCCGTCACAGATTATATTCTTTGATCACAGCCATATTATCTCCACACATCATACACACAGGTTTACTGCCAATATCAGTAAACATATATTCAGCCTCCCAGCGACTTTGAAAGGCTCTGTTTTCAGAATCAACTTTTCTCTTGGCCATTTTAAAGGCTAGCTTTGATTTTTAAAAGATTGTGCTCTGCCGACAGACGCTTGATTGATATCAGGTTAGCCGTAGCGGGAAAAGGTGATGTAATATCCGGGCATTACACTACTTTCATTTTTTATGTGCCAATCCAAAACGAGCATTTGAACGTTGCTAGGAAACTATAACGACGAACACTAACTCACTACACAACTTTTATTTTCGCTTATTCTGATCGAAGCGAGAATTCTCTCAGGTAGCCTATCATTCGGAAGGCTGCTAATTAGGGAATTTGATTTGCACTTTATATCGTGGCCATAAAAAAAAATATTTTTGCGTAAAATTTTCTCTTAGGGCCGAATATATTTATACGTCGGTTGAGACCTCTCGGGCCTGATATGATAGTACGGCGGGCCTGATGTGGCCCTCGGGCCTTGAGTTTGACACAGGTGCTTTAACAGATCCTCCAACAGATCCTCCAATAGAAGAGCAGCATGACTGCAGCATTCTTGTATACATAAGGCACATTGTTTCTTTCTTGCTGCTTCGAGAGATAGAGGCACAGTATGAAGAAAAGCCATGGTGAACCCACACAGTCAACAGTGCTATCTCTATCACGTATATTTATTATTCCTAGAATGTACATACCACACAAATAACCCTGGATTCTTAGCTATACAAGCATTGCTATCAGTTCTACTCTTTGTCAAATATACTGTCATCGTTTTGCTCATGTCTAGGTATCTGAGCTCGGGTTCATACAGGCAACAATAACTCCGTTCAATATGATATCGAACATTTATTGTATTTCAATATACAGTGCGTTGGCGCAGTGGGTTAACAATCCCGCGCTATGTTACATATCACAGATAGTTAACATCGTCACACATGGTTATCATAAACATTCTAGCAAACTATCTAGCCTATGTCTATATATCTATTGATATCTATTGAGTCCCTCTAAGGCAGGCCCTGTTGTCTCTCTGAAGTCCGTCTGTCCTCTGCCGGTCCACACGTGTCCCAATCCGACACGGGTGGTAACTCTGTCCGAGTTCCTCGTGGACCCCGCAATAGGCGGGCCACATCAGTGTCCACGGGACCCTGGACTCAATGACCAGTCCTTCGAGAAGGCTCTAGATTACTCTGGCCTCGAGTGACTCACTTCTATCCCTTGGGCGGGAGTTGCAGCCCTTTAATTAATATCTATAAATGTGAGGCGGTGACATATACATAATGAGTATTTCAGAGTTGAGACGAGATTTTTGTAATTTTAAGCTCAGGTGGAATTGTCTGCCGGGTGTAACGATGAGATGTAAAGACAACAGACTGTCTTACTCGACATATGATTACAGGTTTAACTATGAGATGTGTCGTGTGTGTAAAGAATGAATGTCGTAGTAGTTCCTTGTTCTTCTTTACCACTTTAGTGTCGTCCCTGGAGTGAGGAGAATCAACACCCACATTTGTTTTAATTCAATATCTCTATTCTGGAGATATCCAGCAGACTCCATCCACACACTCCTTCAATCTGAAGACACCTTCTCACTCTTGCTCACTCCTGGATCATGCCGCCTCTCATTCTTCCCCAACATAACATACTTGACAACTCTAGCCTCAACAAATAAAAAACAAGAAATTTATTAAAGCAAAGAGTATATGTAGGAGAAGTGTGTGTGTGTATAAGGTGTAGAATGTGTGACGTGTATTCTAATGGTAGACCAGTGATTTAGAAGCAAAGTCTGTAACATCATAGTGCTTAGCACACAACAGCACCATTTTTTCCGGACAGTGAACCTCACCCAGAAGATGACGACTTTCTCCAATCACTCGAACAAACAGGATGCTGGTAATCCGATAGACACTGTTGATCTTGGTCTTCACTCTACCACACGGTGAAGTTACTCTGTTTCCTAATATTTGTTTGAACTGATAGTCTTCCAATTAACTGAAATGTCACTTGGGGAAAATCTACTGTTTATTAGTTTCTGGTTATAACATTTTCCCTTCTTTTAGAACACAACCTATTAATGTTTGTTAGGTAGATGTGTATATATATATATATATATATATATATATATATATATATATATATATATATATATATATATATATATATATATATATATATATATATATATGTCCTTAGTATGCGAGATATTAATCTTCGGTGATGAAGCTTATCACTCATTAAACACATTACTTCTGTTCATACAATTCTACTCAGCAGAAGCCAGGTTTCTGCGGAACAACTAGGTTCTGAGCCCCGTGTAAAACCTCTCAGCAACCTCGGTCTTCTTTCCATGAGTCATCATTGTAGAAAACTTGGAACTGCTTCTTCGTAATAAATCATCTCACACTCACGTGGAACACTCAAGGGGAACTGTAGATGGAACCTGTAGAGTAGATAACATCATGGTGAGGGCAACTCAGTCCTGACCGTAATTAGGTGATTGTATGCCAATAACAGCACTCAGATCTATAACAGAGATCCGATCTCTGTCATACGGCCAAATCGAGCATCACAATGGTCTTATACATGGCAACACCAGGAAAGAATAAAGGAACGGGTAGAAACCCAGCAGATGCCCTACTGGAAGATCCTACCATTACACATACCTCTTCTCCTTCTCAACCATCCTTAATCTCTCTAATTATTATGCCACTACATTGTCCTCAACTTCCTGAGTAAAATGATATCTCACATAAGCTAGTTGAAGCCACACAATAGAATACTAGTGCCGACGCTCCTATGATACTTTCTAGCACCGCACTTATAGAACATTCTATCACTAATCATAATACATTATATCACGGCACCTATAATACATTATATCGCCACACAGTACTGTACTCTATTGCTAATCATACTCTTAAGTTAGATATAATTAATTGCCTACCATATGTCTATTCCTGTTGTTACTCGAGAAACTACGCAATCCGATTGGATCTATGTCCGCGGATAACTATCACTACTAAGACAGCCCAGTCCCTCTAATATAACACAACTCGGAATAATCCCCAATCCTAACACTTCAGAATGTTTTTCTCGACTCCCTCTACCTGTTTACTGCACTGGGTTTTATATGGGTGCTTGAGTGAGTCACCAGAATGTCCAGACGCCAATCAGTTCAGAATCTGGCTTTGTCCTCCTGTTTCCAGACTAACCTGAGTCAATTAGCTGTCAAGTTTCCTTTTCATCTGGGGAGTTCTTTGTCTCATCCAACACATATCCGGGTTGTCTGTGAGCCAGAAACCTTTCTCCCATTACAGAATCCTTCTGACCTCTAGCAGACATCTGTCCATTACTTTCAACGGTCAACTCCCGTTTTGTAGACAAATGTTGCCAATACACACCTCTCGAACAACATCCTGTCATCAAACTGTCGACTGTGTGTAGACAACTCGACGTGACTCCCTTTGATCTCCTACACACTGTCGACCAGGTGCAGAAAATTATACCGACGTATTTTCCTCAGTTTGTTCACCATCAAAGAGTCAATTATTAGCAAAGTAATGTCGGGCCTGGTTGTCATCGTTCGACTGACAAGTTTATTTATCCTGTGACAGTATATGTAGGAGAAGTGTGTGTGTGTGTGTGTGTGTGTGTGTGTGTGTGTGTGTGTGTGTGTGTGTGTACAAGGTGTAGAATGCGTGACTTTTATTCTAATGGTAGACCAGTGATTTAGAAGCAAAGTCTGTAACATCATAGTGCTTAGCACACAACAGCACCATTTTTTCCGGACAGTGAACCTCACCCAGAAGATGACGACTTTCTCCAATCACTCGAACAAACATGATGCTGGTAATCCGATAGACACTGTTGATCTTGGTCTTCACTCTACCACACGGTGAAGTTACTCTGTTTCCTAATATTTGTTTGAACTGATAGTCTTCCAATTAACTGAAATGTCACTTGGGGAAAATCTACTGTTTATTAGTCTCTGATTATAACATTTTCCCCTCTTTTAGAACACAACCTATTAATGTTTGTTAGGTAGATTTAATATATATATATATATATATATATATATATATATATATATATATATATATATATATATATATATATATATATATATATATATATATATATGTCCTTAGTATGCGAGATATAATCTTCGGTGATGAAGCTTATCACTCATTAAACACATTACTTCTGTTCATACAATTCTACTCAGCAGAAGCCAGGTTTCTGCGGAACAACTAGGTTCTGAGCCCCGTGTAAAACCTCTCAGCAACCTCTGTCTTCTTTCCATGAGCCATCATTGTATAAAACTTGGAACTGCTTCTTCGTAATAAATCATCTCACACTCACGTTGAACACTCAAGGGGAACTGTAAATGGAACCATATGTCTATTCCTGTTGTTACTCGAGAAACTAGGCAATCCGATTGGATCTATGTCCGCGGATAACTATCACTACTTAGATAGTCTAGTCCCTCTCATATAACACAACTCGGAATAATCCCCAATCCTAACACTTCAGAATGTTTTCCTCGACTCCCTCCACCTGTTACCGCACTGGGTTTTATATGGGTGTTTGAGTGAGTCACCCGAAAGTCCAGATGCCAATCAGTCCAGAATTTGGCTTTGTCCTCCTGTTTCCCGACTAACCAGAGTCAATTAGCTGTCAAGTTTCCTTTTCATCTGGGGAGTTCTTTGTCTCATCCAACAAATATCCTGGTTGTCTGTAAGCCAGAGACCTTTCTCCCATTACAGAATCCTTCTGACCTCTAGCAGATATCTGTCCATTACTTTCAACGGCCAACTCCCGTTTTGTAGACAAATGTTGCCAATACACACCTCTCGAACAACATCCTGTCATCAAACTGTCGACTGTGTGTAGACAACGCGACGTGACTCCCTTTGATCTCATACACACTGTCGACCAGGTGCAGAGAATCTGTACCGACGTATTTTCCTCAGTTTGTTCACCATCAAAGAGTCAATTGTGTTAGCAAAATAATGTCGGGTTTGGTTATCATCGGTCGCAACTAACAAGTTTATTTATCCTGTGACAAGATGTCAAGACAACAGACTAATTTATCCGACGGATTATTAAAGTTTTAACGCTAGAGGAACGACTTTTTGCATCTGATTCTACCCCACATATTTAACTGGTTCTATCTTTCTTCGCAGAACGAGCAAGCTGCCTACCGAGAGCATTGTAACAAAGCACAAACTCCCTAGCTCCAGTGATGCAGTAATCATCATCATCATGTGCTTCGCCGTTAAGCGTAGGAGGTCATGGATCATAATCTCACACGATCACCAGTCTTGGATCAGCTCTGTGTTCTTGTCCTAATTTTGCCATGTGTCCAGGCCATCCATATATTCATCTCGTTGCCTTTTCATTGCTCTTTCCCCATCAATCTTGTCAGTTGTCACTAAGTGATAAACTCCATTAACGTCGTTTTGTGATTCTACTATGTGTTAAACCACAAAGACTTGAGAAGACAATGTGGTAGCTTTCCCTTAACCTCCACACCCATGTTACCTCTGCTTTTGGCAAGTGAATGCCCTGCTCTACTCAGTTGTCCACTTATACTGGTGGATACTCGAAACTCCCAGAGCTGTGTTTGCCAAACAACTCCACCACCAAAACCTAATTGTACCCGCCACTCGGTTCAGTGAAAAACATTCTCAGCCGCCATTCGAATGAACAACGGGATCTCAAGACCACAGATTGAGAAGCTACACGAACGGAAAAAAACAAACTTTATTGTCAATAGTAACAAGTAAACACACCGCGTTGCCTTACATTCTGTCCTTCATACCCATCAACTTTCCACATTAATCACATATTTAACATTGTATCTCAGAAATTCATTTAGCAGTAAACACAATTACACAGACATTGATCACAGACAGTACAGATCAATTGCTGTCAAAACTAACTGTCATTTACTGCCAATATAGTACCTTGCGGTGTATGGCAGAGGGGTCTTTTGAGCCTGAGGAATTTAGGCCGCCTGGCTAGTGCAGTCGCCGCGAATTGTGCAGGACTGTCCATTTTCCCGTATGGATCGGTCTCTTTCCGAAAGCGTCGCTCAGAGCACGAACTCCTTGACCTCTCAGGAGTCTCCAAAAGAATTTTGCAATCGTGAACGGTGTCGGGAAACGAATCCACGAGCTTCATAGTTGAAGGGGTGGCTCAACCTCTTGGCCACTGGGGCTCCCGATACAAATATATACATGCACATATTCATTAACTACATATAAGTCATCATACGAGCAGACATACACATATGCATGCACATATCCATTCCTTACATATGAGTCAGCATACATGCGGACATACACATATGCATGTTTTACAGACATACATGCACACGGACAGACACATACGCAGGATAACATAACGGGAAGCAATAACGTAAATTTGACATATTCTCATCTCATCTCATCATGTTCCTCTTGCACCTTGGGGTGTCGAGGTGAAGTATAAACAGCGGGAAAGTGTCCGCTTATGGGCTTTACGTATCGATATTCCCATGGACTCTGTTATTCCCTCCGTCCATCGTTTACGTGGTCGGCCTTTTCCTCTGCTTCCATCGGGTTTGCACATCATTGCTTGTTGTGGTATACTGTTAGGTATTCTTTACATTTCTTGTGCAATAATATTTGTAGACATTAATTAATTAATCTAAAGTGGATTTATAAAACTTGGGGAGATTTTGAGCCACACAATATGGTTCATGATATAGTAAGGCTTAAGTTTAATTAAAGATATTATGTCAGGGAATGGGGGTTTCGGTACAGCTCCTTTTACATGCCCTTTTACAATGATCAAGCCCTATAAGAAACAAATGAAAACGTGAATTGATTAGAGAAATTATGTGTAGTCAGTCACTGTTGTTTTTGGTCACGTTGTGATAAGAAATAAATTGGAGAACTTGATAACAACTGGCAAAATCGAGGGGAAGAGAACAAGGGGAGGACAGAGAAGTAAATACCCGGATGGCTTGGTCACGTTGTATGGTCGAGACAAGAACACTGAGCTGATCCACGACTCTGATGTTCGAGTGAGATGGCAACACATAACCGCCCACGCTTACCGGCATGGCACATGATGATGATGATTGTACATGTCTCTTCTCATCTTTGTTGTTATTGTTGTCGTTATGGATCCACTAAAGCCTGGGTTTCCCATGTAGGAATACATGGTCGTGTTACTTGCTAGAGATCATCAGCTGTTGTTTTGTTCCATGTATTGATGTATGTAAGTGCTCGTCTACTGTTATGTTCTTTATGTATACGGTGTATGTAAGTGCTCGTCTACTGTTATGTTGTTTCATATATTGATGTATGTAATTGTTCGCCTACTGTTATATTGTTCCATGTATTGATGTATGTAATTGTTCGTCTACTTTTATGTTGTTCCATGTATTGATGTATGTAGGTACTCGTCTACTGTTATGTTGTTCCAGATATTAATGTATGTAATTGTTTGTCGACTTTTATCTGGCTCCATGTATTGATGTATGTCAGTGCTCATCTACTGTTATGTTGTTCCATATATTGATGTATGTCAGTGCTCGTCTACTGTTATGATGTTCCATGTATTGATGTATGTAAATGCTCGTTAAGTCGTTCAATTCCGGGCCACGCCTTTCGGTTCACGTGTGCAATTTTCTTGGAGACTCCTGGTTGTCGTCGCCGGAGACACGGAGTTCGCGCTTTGTGTGACGTTTGCAGCAGATCACACTGCGGAAAGAGACCCAACCTTATGGGATAAAACTCGGTGCAATGAAGTCGATTCTCTAGATTTGCAAAACCCTGTAATTGTTAGGTTAATCCGAATGGCAGCAGCAGCAGCAGTCAAACAATCGTTGAAACGCCTGCCTGTATTTAGTACTCATGTTGAAGTAGAAGAAGATGTTGACGCTGGAGTTCAAGGCCTGGAAGACACAACTGATGGACCACATAGCCACCACCGTGTTCGTATACCGCTTCTGCATGTTAAATTCCGGTTCAATAAAGGTCACCATGCTAATCATGGCACCCGGGGTATTACAAGCGATCAGGAAGCTGGCAATGACGATGATCAGTTTGACCGTCTTCCTGTCACGATGTGATGTGGCCGCAGCTTGTTTGCCACCACATGCGGCTTTCTGGCGCCATTCTGATGTGTGATTAAGGTTAACCACCAGGATCACAGTAAACACGATGACTGATAGAAAAGACGAGACACCGGTGAAAAAGCTGAGAAAAAACACAATTCCAGAAGTTTCTTCTCGATTGCTTTTGTATGATAAGGATATCAATGAGGTGTTCTTGTCTGGGTAGAATTTCCACTCCAAGTAGAAGGTCGCATACTCTGGAACCATCGTCAAGATGTTTAATATGTATATTAAGCCGACTATAATGGTTGTTTTCAATGGCGTGAGGATTTCCTTGACCTTGAGTGGAGATAGTATACACAGACATCTTTCTCCTGTAACGTACACGGTGATGTAGCTGGTGATCCGGCTGGAGATAACATGGGGCCAGGCGGCCGTGTAGTACTGGAACTCTTCAGGAACCCAAGGGACATCCAGCTTCGTTAGAAGTGGGTTTAAACATATGCAGATCCATAGAAGTGTCACCAGGCAGCAGGTGTCTGATATGGCTAGTCCGAAGAAGCTGATGTTTACCGTGTTTTCAAAGCCTTGTTTGAAGAATACATTGATGTTGATGATGTTAGCAGCTATCCCGAAAAGACAGATTAGTGTACAGAGACAAGCGAAATTAATGATGTCAAAGATATGCCTCTGTTCAACACTCATGACGTCCTGACGGAGTCTGCTCTCTGTAGACTGGTCAATCATTGTCATGGCGTATCAGCAGTCACACACAACACATTTAAGAAGATCTCTGGCTTTGACTTTCTTATTCTACACTAGGATGCAAAACAAACACTTTACAATAACGCTTTAGCGTGTGTAGTTTGTTGCTCCAGAAGTAGTATACGTTCACATATATTAGGTCACATGATAAAGGCGTAGGGTGTTATCGAGACCAAGTGGACAAGTCGCCTGTCTCGCGCTCTGAAGGTGATGGGGTTTTTTTTTTGGGGGGGGGGGGGGGGGAGGGGGGGGGGTTGGACTGAGTTGTTCAGACCACGGAAACACTTAGAGGTCGTCATTTAGGCCACAGAGTTCGTGATATAAGTGATGCTCTCTGCATATTATCCAGGCAGAGAATAAAGGCGGGGGAGTCCCTGCGGTGTTCCTCTGGCTGGAGGACAAATTGCACACACATGTCGTGATTGCAACGGGCCGACAGAGCAAACTGAGAAGGTGCAGACAGGCAGTCTTCAATTTAATCAATTTAAAAACCAAAGATAGGAAGTGCGTGCTACATCTTTTCCCCAGGGCATGCGGGTGTTTTGGAAAACGAGCTGTAGAACACATTGTCTGGATCTGCACTGCTGGGAGGGACATTGGTGCACGATAAGACAGACGTGGTCCTTCATGTGTATGGTGTGATAGAACATATCACTCCTAAAGAGAATGGTGTGGCAGGGAACGACCACCGAAGATCTGGTCGACATTTCGAGGACTCCGTGGAAAAGCCAGACGGACATAGTCAGATCGCAACTAGTACTTTTAGTATTTTAGCTCTTCGCTGGTTGTTGAAGCGGAGCGCGTATGGAAATTCCCAAGTGCTGTAATGTCAACTCAACTCAACTCTCGGCAGGAGTAATCGAACCTCCTTTCATTAACCAGATAGTGTCTACACAGAATGTCCTATATTGAGATGACAACTGGTCTTGGTCAGTAAATACCCTTATCCTTGGAGAACAACACGTCTGCACCTAAAAGCAATTATACGCATTGCGTCCATGGTGGCTATACGGAACTTTCAGAAGGCACTCTTTGGCATATTTTCCATTTAGTTAATTCCTTTACATTGCAACATACATGAAAATGAAGAAGCGAAAGAAGGTGGAAGACTACCTCAGCCTGATATAGACATAACCTATGTCAAGTCAAAAGATGTATTAGAAGCAGTTATCGAACCAAGTGGGAATCAGAGCATTCGGGTCATCAAAAATATGATGCATATTACCAACTCAACCATGAAGAACAAGTTACAATCTTCAGACTACGGACAGACCACATCATCATCATCATCAAGTGCCGTGCCGGCTGGCGTAGGCGTTCATGGCTCTCCACAGATCTCGGTCCCTGGTTTTCTGGATCATCTCTGCTGCTGATATTCCTCCGTGCCACCGTCTCAATCCATCCAGCATCATTTCTCTTGGTCTGCCTCTGCCTCTCTTCGCCTCGATCTTTCCAGTTGTCACGATGTTCTCCAATGCCTCTCTTCTCATTACATGACCAAAGAAAGCTGTTTGTCTCTTTCTTATTGTTGCATTTGTGTTCTAGTTTCATTAGCCTGTTTCAGGCTAATGGGACAGACCACAGCAGGCTGAAATAGCACATCTTAACCACACACAAAAAAAACTAAAGATAGGAGATATGAAGATGCTAACTGTGGAACTGATAACATGGCAGCTTAATATTTGTTGCAGAAGTACCCAACATATGGAGAACAGAGAAAATGATTTTGGCCTGCGCCTGTTCCATCTGAAGAAAAACTCTTTGGGATTTCAACAAGCTCTAGTTGGCTGTTGCTTTCTTTACTTTTATTCATATAGAAGAAGATGCAGCAGCGACAGAAGCAGTAGAAGAAGATTAAGAAGAAGACCAGCATTGGCAGCAGCGACAGAAGCGGAATAATGCTTTTAGTTATTATGAAGGACACCAATAGATTTCACATTTCAAGTCCATCATGCAAAACTGGATCAACCATTAAGCAAAATAAGCTCGTGTCTAGGGTTTCAACGAGGAAACGGAACACACGAGAAATTGTATTTAGCAATCAATCAGGTGCTGTTTCCACAATGAAGGTTGGCTGCAATGGATCTCCAACACTGTATGTCTCTCGACCTGACTGTACATTGCTGTTCGTCCATCTCTTGATGTTATCTTCCCACTTGTATCATTGCCTACCTCTTGCTCGCTTGCCTTCAACCTCGCCCTCCATTATAGTTGTTATAAGAGTGTTATGTCTTTTTAACGTGGGCGAAATATTTCACTTGACTCTTTTTAAATTCTTTCATCAACTCTCTTATCTCTCCAACTTATTCTAGAACCTCTGTTTTTAACTGGTGTTGTTTCCATGAAATACGACATATTCTTCTGTATATCTACATCTCCAGGGCCTCTGTTCGACTTTCTAATTGCTTGTTCAATGTCCAGGCAACAACGCCATACAGTAGTGTTGAATATACATAACATTTGACAATTAAAAACAGTTCGTCTTGTTTAAAAAAGTCTTTCTGTGCATAAGTTGAAGAGGTTTGGGGACAACACACATCCCTGTCGTACTCCTAATTTAATCTCTATGGGCGACGAATAATTGTTTCCGTACCTAACCGACGCTACTTGTTCCCAGTACAAGTTACTAATAAATCTGATGTCCTTTTAATCTACTCATATATCTTGAAGGCATGTAGTTAATCTTTCATGTTGTACTCTGTAAAAAGCGTTCTTGTAGTCTATAAAACATGAATATATCCTTTTCTGAACGTCTATATTTTTACCATGGACAGACAGAAAAAGCAATGACCAAGTAGGCCTACTACAGGAGACAAATGATAATCATAAATTGATTAGAGAAATTAGACGTAGACAGTCAAAGATTGTTGGACATGTTATGAAAAGAAATGAATTGGAGAACTTGGTGACAACTGGCAAGATCGAATGAAACAGACCAAGGGGAAGACCGAGAAGTAAATACCTGAATGGCATGGCCACATGACATGGCCGAGACAGGAACTCTGAGCTGATCCACGACTCTGGTGATCGAGTGAATGGTGAGTCATGACCACCCACGCTTTCCGACATGGCGCATGATTGATTGATTGAATTTGTTCAGTTAACATCCTCAAATAGATTATTGCTTCTCTTGTGCCGCTGTTTTTGTGGATCCCAAATTATATTTAAGTACTCCATAATTCCACTACGCCATCTACTTAAATTGAAATACATTCTCATTATTGTCAACAGTTGACCGATGATAGCCCAGTGCAGGGGCGGGGAACTTCTGGCCCATGGGCCGAATAAGGCCATCGAAATCATTTGATCTGGCCATGCCAAGGCAAGCGCAATTAATAAATCAAGGAGCTTTAAAAACAGTCTCAATAAATCTAGTAGTAACAGTATCGAAACCTGCTATCATCACAGCCTCACCAAATAGCTGCAGTTCCAGCCATCACTTCATGGGTGAGTGAAATAAATGCGTGACCAAATGTAGAAGACTAATCTTTAAGTTGATAATTGTGTGCCGCTCGCGAATGAAGTTATAAATATCCAAATGCCCCTCAGCAGAAAAACGGTTATCCACCCCTGGCCCAGAGGACTTAAATACTGATTTCCCAGCTGAGATTCAAAAGTTTTACCCATATATATATATATATTATATATATATATATATATATATTATATATATATATATATATATATATATATATATATATATGTCACTGGTTCACCCATATGTTAGTTAGTTAGTTAGTCGACAGATCATCCTCGTTGCACATCGAACCATTCAGTCCATAAGTGCTCGGATCCCTTCCTCAGCAAATCCCGCAGCGTGTAGCGGCTAACGACGCCAGTTCTGTGTTGGTTTATCAATCTTCTTTGGCTTCCTGCGTAGTGTTCTTGTTTGGCCACCCCTCTTTTAATTTGCTGCTCTCGCAGTCTGGCCATTGTTGTAGATTCACAGTCATCACTTGGTTCTCGCAAAAGTCTCACTTCTCGTAGAGAATTCAGAATGTCAGCCTGGTCCATGGCGCGTCCGCCCTCCACAGTAGCCTCACCTGCGAGCTTGTCAGCCCGCTCATTTCCTTGTACTCCCGTATGCCCTGGCACGAAGATGAAACTAATCTTTGCCAGCCGAGACCGCTCCAGAGGCAGCAACCATTCTCTTCGGATCGACCCCTCCTCTATCCTCTTGATCATGTTCATTGAGTCGCTAAGGAAACAAGCCCTAGTGAATGTCTGTGTCTCGAGCCATGTTATTGCTTTACTTACTGCCATGACTTCCATGGTCAGGCTACTTGTGGTTTCAGTGAAAGCACCAGAGTCCTCCTTCACAATTCTCCCTCCGGCCCGAGCTGTAAAGGCCCATGAGCTTCTCACATGTCGGACGACCGACCCATCTGTGTAGATGACCGCGTCACCGTCTAGCGAATTCTCGAAAATCAACGCTTGTACTTCAGCCTCAACAGCAGCCGGATTTTCTTGTCTGCATTTTCTATCTAGTTGGATGCAAACTGAAAAGGATGTGCAGAAGTCTGTTGGCACTTGCACCCACTCCTCGCCAGGTTCTAAGTCCTCAAGTGAACACACCTGTTGAAGAATGTCTTCGGCTTGATCCATCCACGACCGTCCTCTTTTTAACCTGCTGCCCTTCACCTTCCTAATTTCACTATGCAGTGGATGTTGTGTGTTGTTTTGTGTTCGTTAACTTTTTCGCGTAGGGGATGGATTTATTCATCTCTTGCGTGTAATTGATGTGCCAGGATGTAAAACCAGGAGTTTCTACTCAAGATCTGCGCGGGTGCTACGGAGTTCGTGCATCGAGCGAAGCCATCCTTGAGTGAATCAACCGACAATGAGCTAGAGAAACTAGCAGACATGTACAACAACAGTATAGGCAGTGCTAGCATCAAGGAGGAATGGTTACACAGCTATCTGATTCCCTTGCCGAAGCCTGACAAAGACCACAAAAAAATTCAGGGATATTGAATTATAACCATGCAGAATACAATAGGCAAGCTGCTGGAGAAGGTAATTGCCAGGAAAATATCAAGCCAACTAGAGAGGCAAGGTGTTTTCCCACCTACCCTGGGTGGGTAGCGTCCAAAAAGAGAAACCTGGACCAATGCAGCAGTCTTTGCCCATGATGTCTATGAGGGTTTCCACTCAGGCACTGAAACCGTTGCTGCAGCGATTGATCTTGAGGACGCATACAACCGAGTACCACTGGATTTTTTAATGTTTCAGCTTCTTGAACTAAACGTAAGTCCATTCCTCCTTAGTTGGATCGCTGCAGCCCCCTTCCAACGGAAAGTAGTTTTTAGATGTGGCAGTTGGACTTCGGAACCAACAACAATATATCCTGGCCTACCACAGGGATCACCATTATCTCCGGTACTGTTCAACGCCTACACAGTGAGAATCACCAGTGAGCAGATCACTGGGCCTGGCAGGACATTGTCATATGCCGATGATGTTTTAGTGTATCGTCAGGGGAAGGATAGAGAGGAGGTTGCTGTGGAACTACAAACCGAACTCAATCGCATAAGTACTTGGTGTGATGAAGCTGGGGCAATGGTCAACCCAACAAAGGCAACAGTGACTTGGTTCTCGTTGAATAATCATTCCAACCATTGAAGAGAGAATACAAGTTTGCAGGGCACGCGCCTACCTCAGAATTAACGCAAACACACAACATCCACTGCATAGTGAAATTAGGAAGGTGAAGGGCAGCAGGTTAAAAAGAGGACGGTCACCCATATGTACTCACTCATATATGTGACACAAGTTCACCAAAATATGTAACACAAGTTTACCCATACATTTGACACCCATATATGTGTAACAAGTGCACCAATATATATATATATATATATATATATATATATATATATATATATATATATATATATATATATATATATATATATATATATATATATATATATATATGACGCACGTTCACCCACATATCTGTAATAAGTGCACCCATATATGTGACACAAGTTCACCCATCATATATGTGAAACAAGGTCACCAATCATATATGTGACACAAGTTCACCCTTCTAGTAGTAATGCGGCCCTGCCAAAAAGCAAGTGTTTGAGTCTATTTACCTGGGATGTTTAACGTGCACACCATGCACACGTGACCTTCAATTTTTCACCCTAATCTGAGAAGGCCAGGTGTCCGATCTCACTACTGAAGCGATCAGGGGAAGGAATGATTATTGAAACAAATGCCCATATCTATGCTGCAATAAAACCCGGGATCTATATGCTGCAATAAAACCCGGGATCTCTATGCTGCAATAAAACCCGGGATCTCTATGCTGCAATAAAACCCGGGATCTCTATGCTGCAATAAAACCCGGGATCTCTATGCTGCAATAAAACCCGGGATCTCTATGCTGCAATAAAACCCGGGATCTCTATGCTGCAATAAAACCCGGTACCAACTTAGTCTGAGGCAAAAACCGTAACCTGTCGGCCTCGGCGTCACCTTAGCATTATTGTGGTAGCAGAAAGCCGTCGATAGCCACTATAAGTAGTTACCACCCGTGGCATTTTATAATTTTTCTCCCTTCAGGACTGCAGTCGGAGTTGTCGCGAAGGAGCATGAACGCGATTCGCAATCCCGCATACGACGATCGAAATACAGCTGCAGACGATTTGAAAACAGACCACCTTGCGCAGGTTTTTATGCAATGGTGTGAGTTATGGTCGTTCAGATAGCAATGACAATCTACTGAATGTAAACTTGCTAAGAAATCATAAACACCCAACAAAATGTTGGGGTTGACTGCGACGTATTGTGAATGATATGCAACTAACTTTAACTCTATGACAAAAGCCGACCAATGAAGAAGAGAAAATAAAGAAACGTTAATATTTAGGTCACTCTCTGACGGATAAGAAATAGGTAAGAAATTTAACAATTGTTAACTTAAATAGCCGAACAATAGCTGTATGATTATAATAATCTTAAAGTACAGTGTAAATTATCGTTAATTAAATGAAGTACGCATTATTTCTCTACCCATTGTTTTATTTCATACTCATAAAGTTATAGTTTATACAAGCAAGAGTCTCTTTTATATTCACAATTTCTTGAAATGTAATGTCGTTGTAAATGTATATAGTGTCAATTTGTCGATAACGTGCAATGTTAATAACACTTCTTGAGCAATGGTAAGCTTAGAATTAACAGAATCTTTCTAAAAATTATAATTGTAAGTCTAAAATCACTAGGGAGAACTCCTTCAAATCGTTCACATACTTACTGAACCCTTCAACAATGCCAGAAACTATATTATACTGTCAGTCCTCATTTAACACGTCGACTCTGTCCAACGGGTACTCCTGCTCTCTGTTAAATTCAATAATAATTGTAGCTACCTTTAATAAGTGCAATTACATGTAAATAATGACATAGAAAGGTGAACTGAAGAGGTAATAGTAGCCTGCTTAAGCGGGAAATTTTTTGTCATAAATGTTAATAGTTAGTGTACGGTATTAACGTATGGAAAACAGGGTGCTTTATTTTAGAATAGCCCATGCTTGCGAATATCGGAATGACTGGCTGACAGGCACCTTGCCGTCTTGACAGACGATAGTTTGTAAAATGGAGTTATACCTCACCTTAACACACAGCCTGGGCTGAATTAAAAGACCATGTGTTCATCATGCAGCATGATCCCTCTCTCGGCCTGTCTAGTTTACTCCAGACGAAAAGTAACGCTAATACGTCTGGAACAAAACGAGCTGCAGAAGCTGCCGGATCAGCAAAGCAATGCTCTAACTGTCCGCCTGTCTGAGCTTCCATCCTAGACCACTTGCCGATCAAGGCTTAGGGCCTGGTCTGCCCTGTCATGACATTTAGTCTTTAGATAGCATTTCCTCGCACTAGGGTAAGGCTGTGCGAGAATCGGTAGAGGTTCTCGCCGCGTTGGTAACTTAGGGGTATGTGCGTCGGTCTCTCACAAAGCAATGGCAAACTACTGAGCGTAATCTTGCCAAGAAATCCCCAATTAGCTGAAAGATGCTGATGGTGACAGCGATGTCCTGCAAAGGATATGCGGGAAAAAGGATAAGGCTTGTACCCCCCCCCCCCCCCCAATTGCACCCCTCCACCCAACATTCGGCGCTAACAGAAAGCGGGTAGTACTGTCTACTGTCATAAGGTAGCTCAGTCATATCTGACTAAAACCTAACACGGGAATATCAGAAAAAATATATATATATGCTGCTTTCTTTGCATTTAATGATATTGACTTCTGAAAACAAACGCGAAATAATAATAATAATAATAATAATAATAATAATAATAATATTAATAATAATAATAATAATAATGAGGAGGAGGAGTCGAAGAAGAAGAAGAAGAAGAAGAAGAAGAAGAAGAAGAAGAAGAAGAAGAAGAAGAAGAAGAAGAAGAAGAAGAAGAAGAAGAAGAAGACGAAGAAGACGAAGAAGACGAAGAAGAAGAAGAAGAAGAAGAAGAAGAAGAAGAAGAAGAAGAAGAAGAAGAAGAAGAAGAAGAAGAAGAAGAAGAAGAAGAAGAAGAAACCACCCAAATACTGTTCATGTACTAAATTCACAATCCAAATGGGGATGTAAACCAATTTTGCAGGCCCAGGCCAACACAACCAATATTATGTACTAGGAAATGTGTTGGGAAGTAAAACTGGTCGGTTTAATATTGACTACAACACATGTAGAGTCCGACTGGTCAATACAATTATGAGGTAAGCGCCATATACCCAATACGTCTAAAGGCATGTATTATTTGTTTACAAGAGAGGAAAGATAGACCTGAAAGTTAGTCCTCTTCCTTCTTCTTTTGAGGGAAGGGCATCACACCTAGTTATGCTCCTTCAAGATTCGACTTCGACGTGTGTAATTTTCGCTTCCTCTAGGTAGATTCCATCCATGTTAACGGCCTCTATCTACCCGAGGGTAGGTCCTCTTTACCCACAGTTCTGCCAGCGTAGCAGCCTGAAGGCCTCCCCTGTGCGATTTTCAACTGCCAGAGGAATTTTTTTATTTGCGCAACTTGCCAACGAAGCCTCCTACTTTTCATCCTTATCCGAGAAGATTAAGTATCTGATGTCACTACCCAGGAGAACAGAATGACGGGCTAGAAGCTGTAGCCTGTGTTTAGAATGCCGCAGCGCCTTGTGTACCGGTGGTGCGATGTTCTAAGAACGGGTTCCAAGCTAACACATGTCCAACATACCTGCAAACGGTGCTGATCGCCCAAGATCAACAGCCAGGGACTCCAACACTTTTAAAATATAAATAAATCGGAAGTTTAAAAAAAATAAGGCTGGCGTGTAATTATAAGAGGGAGCTTCCAATAAACACCTTAAAATTGCGATGACTGGCACCTTACCGTCTTCTCAGACGATAGTTTGTAAAAGGAAGTTATACCTCTCCATAACACAAAGCCTGAGCTGAATTTAGAGACCATGTGTTGCCCATGCAGCGTGATCCCTGTCTCGGCTGTATTGTGTGAGTATTGTGTCAGGTTTGTCTCCTTGTCCTGGTTGTGTCATGTAGCCAGATCATCCAAGCATTTATTTCGTTGCCTTCCTCGTCCTGTTATCCTTTAAAAAAAAGTTAGTGACGGTATATAACCTATAGAAATTCCTCGGCGAATGAAGGTCCAGTATGTTGATACATGCGTGCGTGATTTCTGTGAAGGTGTACGGCAGGTGGTGTATGAGTGGTTACACACTCGACCAAGATAATTTTATTCCCCGGGAATCCAAGCACTTTACCGGCGCTGGAGAGCTTGCAATGAACACAGTGGTGACTACGCCGAAACAAATTATGCGTTTCTTCTTTACTGTTTTTAGAACACACACACACACACACATACCCACACACCCACCCACACGCACGCACGCACGCACGCACGCACGCACACACACACACACACACACACACACTGGTAGTTTTATGAGAGCTATGTTAATAATGTCGTTAGCGCGGGCAGAAGTGGGTTCCGCGCCTGAGGTTCGTCGTCCGCTAACAGAGGAACAGATTGGCCACCTAATGTGTGTGTATGTGTGAGTGGGTGGGTGGGTGCGTGCGTGCGTGCGTGTTCTAAAAACAGCAAAGAAGAAACGCATAATTTGTTTCGACGTAGTCACCACTGCGTTCAATGCAAACCCTCCAGCGCCGGTAAAGTGCTTGGATTCCCAGGGAATAAAATTATCTTGGTCGAGTGTGTAACCACTGATGCACCACCTGCTGTACATCTTCACAGAAATCACGCACGCATGCATCAACATACTGGACCTTCAATTGCCGAGGAATTCCTTTAGGTTCTACCCCTTCACTAATTTAAAAAAAAACAAAAAAGGATAACGAGACGGTGAAGGCAACGAAATAAATATCTGGATGACCTGGCTACATGACACAACCAGGACAAGGAGACAGACCTGACACAATACTCTGGTGATCGTGGGAGTTGATCTTCCACTCAGTTGACAGTGAGGATACTTGTCGTGTCAGACCGTTGGAGAACTTCTACATCTGTGATCGTATCTGGTCATTTTATGTTCAACATGATGCCTAAGCAGTATGTACATAATTATGTCTAAGGATTGAGAGTAACCCACGTCTGAGAAACGTGTCTGCCTTTTACCAGCAAACTGTGGACTAGGCCAGCAATTACCATCTCTCACTGGCCGAAACACTTTGCCATAGCACTGGCCGGAGTGTTATTGTTAGTTTTGTAATTCGAGTCCCGTCGTATCGGGATTCTCTCTTGAACGAATCATGGAATCTGGAACTGACTTGGTTCCCACACGTTCTTATTCTACTTTTGCCCTCCATCTCCCATCGGGCCATAGGCTGTCAACCAACTCACCCCAAGCCCTTCTATCTGTATGTCCCATGTCTCTCTGTTAATGTCCTTCCTATTGTGTTCATTTCTGATTCCACGTCTCTTCCTCATGAGTAGGTCTGCCTCTATCTCTTCTGTTGTGCGGGTTTCCGGATAAAAGCGTTTCTAATTATACTATTCTCGGGTTTTCTCATTGTACCGCGTATCCAGCCCTAGCGTCTTTTCATCACCTCTTGATTTATTTTGTGTATATTGTCTAGCTATCTCCATGAGCTTCTCATTGTTGATTTTGTCATATCATTTTATTCCTTCTGTTTTGAGCAGGCACCAATTAGTGAATGTTTGCTGTTTATTTGTAATTGTTTTCATTGTTCTCCATGTTTCTTATCCATACACGAATACTGATTTAACGATCTAGCACATATGCAGCACATTAATTTCGAGGCCAGCCTTGTGACATCACCAAGATGGGGTGTGCAAAATATGGGTACAGATCGCCTATCATCATCACAGGGAGGTGTTGTGACACAATTGCCGTCTATCCGGAGGGAAAGTATGTAGCCATCGATGGATCACAATCAAAGGTAAGATTATCTTGGATAAATATCTTTACTCGCTTTGTTCAAAACAGATGCAGTATTAACCCTTTGTCCTCTAGTTATTAATTTAACTGTTAACTTAGAAGGATGTTACTAAACTCTCCCCAGTCCTTGACAATTATTATGTTAACTCCATCTGACCCAACTATTTCTAACACTAAAATGGCAATTCGCATGTGTTGTTGTTGTTGTTGTTGTTTAATGTTGTATATCCCTTGCAGGACGCTGCAGTCAACACCAGCAGTTTACAGCTGCTGTTGATGTACTAGGCAAATTTTAAGTTCAGTAGTTTGGCATTGCTTTCTGAACGACCGGCTCACATATCAACACGTTATAACACAACGCGACACGGTCTGCTGCACAAATCGGCCGCGGCTGCGTTTCGAACGCCTGGTAAGCGGCTCACGAACCGCGTTTGCAAGCCTTTGGCCACGGAGACCGGCCATGTGTTATATCGAGTCTATAAAGGAAGCAAAGAATATTAACACGGTACTGCCATGCATGGCGTAAGAGGCGATTAAGAAGAGTTGGCATAAGGCTGGCTACATCATCCCCGACCATACCATATGGGAAGCCATCCAGGTAATTACTTCTCTCCTTCCCCTTATTCTCTTCCCCTCAATCTTTCCAGTTGTCACAAAGTTTATTTCTTCCAATTTATTCCTTCTCATAACGTGGCCAAACACGGTGACTCTACGTCTAATTTATATTATCGATACCTTTAATTTCTATGTATAGTAGTATAATTTCCACGATGAGACGTGTTAATTTCGAATATGGTTAACAATCTACTTCTCGTTTGTTTGTTTGTTTTGTGATTCATTAATTTCCAGTATATTATATTTCGTGGGGTCGGCAGTCTTAATTCAGTCTACACTGACAACACAGACATTCTAACCCGCGAAGTCAGGCGCCACATGCAAGGAAGGAAATGGATTGACGACTATCCAGTGCCAACCATAGGACGCTGCAACGTTGGTTATACCTCCCTAACGTAGCTTGGCGGACAACGGTGGAAGGTGATGCTGGCGAATACCCAGGTAATTTATAGCGCGACCTTTTTTAAGTTCTTTATTTTCTGAATCGTTTTGAAGCTCTTTCTGATGTGATGGTCTTATAAGTTTATAGAAGTGTGTTGTGTAAAGTTAAGGACATTGTTGTTTAAAGTAAAGTTAAGAACTCTGTTGTGTAAAGTAAAGGACTCCGTTGTGTGAAGTAAAGTAAAACACCCCTGGTCACTCCATGAAGGAATTCAGGAATAAGGATACAATGTCAAGGACTCTTTTTCACACCGTGAGGCGTATAAGGTGAGTAATTTATTTACTGATCAGCATGTGATTGTTTTGCTAGATAAAGGCAGTGTGGCATTGAGACACGTCCGACCGCTTTCGACTTGAATAGAAGTGTTTCAGTTCACCGTTTTGGCTGTGTTAATAATCTTAACGAAACAACGAAAGATTGGTATTCACCCCCTGAACCTGGGGTAGTGGATCGAACGTCTAACCTTGCCGGAGAAGGGAGAAAAACTAGGAGGACCGTGGACACATTAAACTGCCTCGACAGCTGAAAGTAAAAATGGGTAGACCAAATAAGGCATTATCGAGGTAACACTTACCAACAAGAAAACATACCCATGTGATTTCGGTATACACATACTGTTCTTTAATCCTTGACGGTGCTACGGAATTCGTGCACTGTACAAAGATTCCCCATGTGTGATCTATAGGAGGAGACTGGAATACATTTTGATATAACTTTCTGCAGTGAAAGTCCTTAACCAAAAACCCCAATGAGAATGAGAAGAGAGTGTCTTTAGTTTTCCAGGTAGAGATATAAAGAGAAGAAGCACCAGTGGCTTGCTAGCTAGAGAGATAAAGAGAAGAAGCACTAGTGGTTTGCTGGGTATAGAGATAAAGAGAAGAAGCACCAGTATTTTGCTATGTAGAAAGATAAAGATAAGCACCAGTGTTTTGCCATGTAGAGAGATAAATAGAAGAAGCAGTATTTTGTTAGAGGTAGAGAGATAAAGAGAAGAAGCACAAGTATTTTGCTATGCAGAGAGATAAAGAGAGGCACCAGTGTTTTGCCATGTAAGGAGATAAAGAGAAGAAGCAGTGTTTTGCTAGGTATAGAGATAAAGAGAAGAAGCAGTATTTTGTCAGGTAGAGAGGTAAAGAGAAGAAGCAGTATTTTGTCAAGTAGATTGATAAAGAGAAGAAGTAGTGTTTTGTCAGGTAGAGAGATAAAGAGAAGAAGCAGTGTTTTGCTAGGTATAGAGATAAAGAGAAAACGCAGTATTTTATCAGGTTGAGAGATAAAGAGAAGAAGCAGTATTTTGTCAAGTAGATGGATAAAGAGAAGAAGTAGTGTTTTGTCAGGTAGAGAGATAAAGAAAAGAAACAGTGTTCTGCCAGGTGGTGAGATAAAGAGACGAGATGACAGTATTTTACCTGGTAGACAGATAAAGAGAAGAATCGTTCATTCTTAGCCATTTAACACGATAAAGTGGGGCAGTGTCAGTGTTTGCACAAGAGAGAGATAAACGATCACAGCTGCCTTCTCGTGGTTTCTATGGAATGATTACATGAAAGTTGTTAATTGTTCGTGTAAAGGATAACTGATCAATGCATGCAGATGTGTTTGGTATAACGTAAGATGAAGCGTATAAACATGTTCATTGTTTGCGAAATGATAATAATGAGATCTTTCTAACAAGAACCCAGTTTTGAAGGGGAGAAATGTTATGTGCATGTCTTTTACAGAATGTCGTACTCAATCCCAACATTTTTTGACTGTGGGTGATTTAGTAGCCAAGTTTACTTCCAATAATTTGCCATTGCTTTCCGAACGATCGACGCTCATTTCATTGTAGAAGACCACAACGTAAATGGACGCAAGATGTGCTAGATAATTTACACAAAATAGCAAACAATAAAAGATCTGGCATATTATAGAGAAAAATTGCGAAAGACTTTCTTGGAGTCGAACTTCAGCGCAGGACAGTCGACTAACTGAACATACGATAAGAATACGGTAAGTGTTTACCAATGCAGAAAGTAACGAATTAGCTCAATTTAGGGACGCAAAGGTGTTTCCATGACACCAGGGCCACGTTTTATACTGGCCAAGACCTACTGGAGCAACAGTTCTCTTCGGGGTCCTGGCTAATGTAGTAGGATCGCTGATTCTTCCGAAGTCGGAGAGTATCTGCATGCACGGCGATGAACCACCAGTCTGCACACCAATAAGCCAGACATGGGACAGCGGATACTCACGCAAACCTCAGTCCGGTATGATATCACACTGATGTTGGACAACAGGATGTCACCATCCGACATACAGGACTTCACGCTGGAGTTCACAGCCAGCGAACGCAAGCAAGCTCAATTTGTTTGCTTGGGTTTACTTGAAATCTTTAATATGTCTTTGAGTTGTGTTATGTGGCGATAAAGAGTCCCCCAAATGTCAGCTTGTACTTGGAGCTCACGATGAGGTAGATAAATTGCATAATCAGATCTATCCAAGAAAAACCCCAATAAGGAAAACGATTGGTGTTTACGACAAACAAAATCGAGAAAAAATTAAATATTCTGGTCGTGTAAAAAGACATGAAAGTCTGGAAAAAAAATATTTATGAATGAAAGTTTACCGGATAGGTAGAGGAAAGAAAAATATGGATTAATTCAAGGTGTTATAAACAATGGCAGGCCGTATGGCTTTTGACAGAGAGACATTTAAAACATTCTTATTGGTGAGAAGTTCAGCAGAGGACAGTTATCTGAATCATCATAAGATTAAAAAACATTGTGTATTATGTATTTAGAAAGCAACGAATTAGCTCAGTTTATTTATTTGGGTTTACTTGAAATCTTCAATATAACTTTGAGTTGTGGCATATGACCAGGAAGAGGTCATCAAACGTCTGCTTGTACTTGGAGCTCATGCTATAGTAGAGAAAGATGTTGGCACTGGAGTTGATGGCCTGAAAGATGCAGCTGATTGACCACATTGAGATCACTGTGTTCACATACCGCTTTCGCAGGTCAAACTCCGGTTCCACAAAGGTCACTAGGCTGACCATGGCGCTAGGCGTGAAGCAAAAGATGAGCATACAGGCAATCAGTGTGATTAATTTAACGGTTTTCTTGTCGCGGTTGGACATCTGTAAACCTTGATCACCACCAGATGTCACAGATTTCCGCCACTGAGACGTCTCTTTGAGTTTGATCACCAGAATGGAGGTGAACAAAATCACCAATAGAAATGACGTGACGCCAGTCACGAAGCTGAGAAAGAAAACTATCCCGAACATTTCTTCTCTATTTCTTGTGAAAGCCAAAGACAGAAGTGTACGATTTGTACCTGGGAAGAACTTCCATTCCAGATAAGAGGTCATGTACTCTGGTATCACCGTTAAGATATTCAGGACGTATATCAGAACAATTATCACGGTCGTTCTTCGAGGTGTAATAATCTGTTTCACTTTTAGGGGAGCTAATATACACATGCATCTCTCTCCAGTAACATACACAGTTATGTAACTTGTTATTCGTCCAGAAATGATATGAGGCCAGGCAGCCGTGAGATATTGAAGCTCTTCGAACACCCACGGAAGTCCAGTTTTTGCAAAATACGGATTTAAACACACAGATATCCATTGCAATGACACAAGGCAACACAAATCTGAGATGGCCAGTCCGAAAAAGCAAATATTAACCGTGTTCTCGAATCCTTGCTTTATGAAAACAACGATGTTGATAATATTGGCGACTATGCCCAGAAAACAAATACCCGTGCAGATAATAACAAAGTTGACCATAACAAATATGTTCCTCTGTTCCAGAGTTAGAATGTCAGGTTGGGAAATGTCTGCAGGTTGCTGACTCCTCGTTACTCTGACAGGGTCATGACTACTGATCGTTGAATGTTGCTTCATAATGTTGATATTATTGTCTGTCTGTCTTTGTTTGACCCATGAATTCTTGAGGGTGTATGAGAATATCATGAAACCAACTGCTGGTGGCATTGGGCTTGCGCAGTAGCAAGCACACTTACCTGACGGCCCAGTTATCTTATGTTTGAATACAGGGTTGAAGTACAGATGGTCAACGTAATTGCTCCGGGTTTAACCCAACTAGCTCGGTCGCTCTCTGCAGATCGCAAAGAGGACGAAATCCGTATCTCCGGGACAACACTCAGGGAGCACCGAAAAACTGCACTCGAGAACCGAATGGCTGAGTGCGGGAATGAACCCACGACCCTCTGAGTATGAGGCAAACGGCTTAACCGATCTATCAAAATAGAGGGGGACGTCTTGCCTTAAAGTTAACCAAAGCCAACAAAGAAGAGAGGCAGAAATTTGTGGACAGTTTAATATAAAAAAGAGAAATTCAAAACAATGTTTTCCCGTAGTGAATTTGAATAACGAAGACACAAACAATAGATTGCACGATTTATTGCCTGGCATATTTCGCTGCATCTCGTCAGGTACATACTGCAGAAATCACACAACTTACGTGAAATTAACTAGATAAATCCTTCAAGTTGAAATATACACAATTTCGCACAGTAATGTCGATTGTCTACCACGGTAATTTTAAGCGGACTAACATGTCTTTCTGTTTACACAATTCTGGCTTGCGTTGATAGATCATAATTGCTTCTGCAAATTTTAACAAGCGAGTATTCTGTGTTCTAAACAACACGCGAAATGCAGTCTCTCTGGACACAACATGGCGACTGGCGACAATGTGCCTGCCGATTGAAGACGCCGGGAGCTTCCGGTGTGTCGGCTCCTCGTGGCTATCATCTCCTGTGTGTTGTATCTTGTGATCAGTGATCAGCGCCATTGCCAACAGCCCAAACCCAAAGCAGACGTAACTACAGTCCCTAAACTCAAGGTATTCATCCAGCTAACCTTTCGAGGGGATGACGCAATGCAACGTCTACAAGACCGGCTTACTACAGCAGTAGGTCGAACATTCTGTGCGGCAACTCCAGTCATTAGATGTAAAACCGTACCCATTCCTACACCAACAGTCAAAGAGCCTGTTCCTCTGTACGCCACAAACAATTGTATTTACCAATTCACATGTAGATGCCAGGCCGTTTACATTGGCCGAACGGAGAGACAGCTTAACAAACGGGTGTCAGAACACATACCTCAATGGGTCAACAAGATACAACACACAGGAGATGATAGCCACGAGGAGCCGACACACCGGAAGCTCCCGGCGTCTTCAATCGGCAGGCACATTGTCGCCAGTCGCCATGTTGTGTCCAGAGAGACTGCATTTCGCGTGTTGTTTAGAACACAGAATACTCGCTTGTTAAAATTTGCAGAAGCAATTATGATCTATCAACGCAAGCCAGAATTGTGTAAACAGAAAGACATGTTAGTCAGCTTAAAATTACCGTGGTAGACAATCGACATTACTGTGCGAAATTGTGTATATTTCAACTTGAAGGATTTATCTAGTTAATTTCACGTAAGTTGTGTGATTTCTGCAGTATGTACCTGACGAGATGCAGCGAAATATGCCAGGCAATAAATCGTGCAATCTATTGTTTGTGTCTTCGTTATTCATAAAAAAGAGAAATTAAAATCAGTAAATATGCTATACAAAGAAAAATTAGTGGGCACACTTTACAAAGAAGAGAAATAGAAATCAGTGAAAAAGATACAAAGAAGTAAGTAAAAATAAGTGGAGACGTTATACAAGGAAGAAATTAGTGGGCATGCTTTATAAAGAAAAGAAATAGAAATCAATGTAAATGATATACAAAGAAGAAAAGTAAAAATAAGTGAAGTCGCTATACAAAGAAGAAAAGTAAAAATAGGTGGAGACCCTATACAAAGAAGATTTGTTGAAATCAGTGGAAATACTATATATAAAAGAGAAGTAGAAGACAATAATCATCACCATGTCCCATGCCGGTAACCGTGGGCGGTCATGTTTCGCCATCTCACACGATCACTGGCCATTGATCAGCTATATTTTCTTGTCTCGACCATACCATGTGGCCAAGCCATCCAGGTATTTACTTCTCTGCCCCTTCCTCTTGTCCTTTTCCCCTCAATCTTGCCAGTTGTCACCAAGTTATCTAGTAGACAGGCTTTACAAAGAAGTGGATGCTTTATACAAAGAAGAGAAGTAGTAATTAGTTTACGTGTTATACAAAGAAGAAAAAAAAGCAGACACGCTATACAAAGAAGAGAAGTAGAAATCAGTAGAAACGCTATAAAAAATAAACATCGTGGTAGCGAGGCTTGTGTGTTCCAGTGACCACAAGAGCTATGACGATGGTAGCACAGCTACTGGTAGGGTCGCTCGACAGGTCAAGGGTTAGGGATCGGAAGAAAAGAAACACAACCCTGCTGTCTTGTAGCTAGACTGGGGACAGTCAAAGGTTGGGGGAGGTAAATCCGAGCTATAGACGTGACGAAACCACATTTCACTTAATGATGTAATGATGTCATTTCTTCAAGATGTCTTTTGTTAGATCTCGTCATTACATGTGAACGTATGTGAAATGCTAACCCAGCTTTATCATCTCCATATTTATATGTAAAGTAGGAGGATAATTACATATTTTATTTTGCGTCGCTCGCTTTGAATTCAAGCCAAGTCTATACACGTGCTATTACTTCTTGTACACCGGGCAGATTTTGCTGTATAACAGAAATACAGAAATTGTATGGAACCAATCTGAAAAAAAGGCTGAAGTGTTTGATACTTTAATAACAGTAGATGGAGGATGTATTAAAGTAGTTACTACTAGAATAGTCACAATAAAAGCAACGTGTAAAGAATGGTAAAGTAAAGTATATGAAACCAAAGAAAAGTATCGTACAGTATGGCAAAGTATAGAATGATAAAGTAAAGAATGGTAAAGTAAAGTATACGAAAACAAAGAAAAGTATTGTACAGAATGGCAAAGTAAACAATGATAAAGTAAAGTAACGTATCCGCATCAGCAGCATCATCATCAGCATCAGTATCATCATCATCAGTACCAGTATCATCATTATCACCATCAACAAGTTATGAAATCCTAACATTGGCGCCTAATCCGTCTGACCATGTCACTGCACTGCTACATCCTCCCTTAATTTCTCTTCAGCATACGCCCGAACCAAAATGCATAGCGTATCCAAAATGGGGCATCTCGGGTGTTTTGCAAATGCATTTCATAGGATAGTTGAAGACATTCACGTGAACAATCATAATGCAAACTAATTTCTAATGTGAAAAAGATTATTAGTGAAAGCTCCACTGCTGTCATTCATTACGCCTATAGTACATCCTTGGTCTGCCGACTGTTGCTGGTAGGCTCAAGGTGATGCAGGCGAAAGCATACCTCAGAGTAGCTGCAGACACAGACCACCCACTGCATGAGGCGCTGGACGCAGTTAAGGGTCAGCGACTGATAAGAGGGAAATCATGGATGGCTCAGGCGGAGGATACGATCAGACAGGTGTGCCCCTTGGAGAACATTAGGCGAGGAGAGGAGTGGGTCAGAGTGCCAGCGGAACAGTCAGACTTATGCAGAGTTATAATCACATTAAGCCGGGAGTGCAGGGAGTGGCAAGCAGAACCCACGGAAGTGGAAATCCAGCAACTAATTCAGGACAATGCTCACTCGAATGATGTGATTATCTACACAGACGGTTCGGTGTCAAGAGGTGAGAGAAGTGGCTGGGGGTTCATAGCCAAAGCTAATGGTCGACGTTTGGTGCAGGAGAGCCTGGCATATGATACCACAACATCCAGCTTAATAATGAAGGTGGATGCAGTCACTGCGGCTCTCCGCTGGATGGAGAATACGACACACACACACACACATCGTGATTGTAACTGACTCAGAAAGCATGCTGACGAGGGTGAGGACGGGCAGGCTTCGTGCGGAGTGGCTTGCTTCGCTTCGGAGGTCACGGGTGACAAGCATCGCCTGGATCTTTTCTCCGGGGCATGCTGGTGTGCTGGGAAATGAATAGGCGGATAGGTTGGCTGGATCTGCAGAACTTGGTGGAGTATTGATACATGACACGGCAGACGTGGTTGCGGCCTTGTGGGAGCACGTGTACACCTCGGAGGAGCAAATGGATTACCATGGTCTGGCAAGAATGAGACAACGAGGAGTAACGACGGGATCTGGCCGACGCTCAACGCTCTGAGGAAAGGCGAGACGGACATATAATCAGATTGCTACTGGTACTATTAGTGTTGGAACTCTTCGCTGGCTGCTGAGGATGGGGACGGAGCGCTTATGGGAATGCCCCGAATGCTGTGATGTCGATTCCTAAATCAATTAATCAATCAATCAATCATTACGCCTATAGTACTCTGTGGTGTAGTTCAGATCGGCAGGGGTGGGGGAGAGGGGTCTTGAGCCTGAGGAATTAAGACAGTCTGGCTAGCAGCGCTCTGTGCACGCTAGAGTTTTATTTTTACTCCCGATAGAAAATTATCCACAAATTTATAGAGGATTCGAACTCAGGTCTCATGAAAAGCAGCACGGCGTTCTAACCAATCGGTCATTCGCTCCTCAAGCTCCACTACGAGTGCAGAGCTTCAATGAAATCCCCCTCACAATTCCTCTGTCCCTCGACCTTGTCCTCACCCTCTGGCTGCAAGCACTATTTGATTTTTTCCCCCTCATAAATAACACTGAAATTGAGAACGCTGTTTGTAGTTTCAGCCACGACGAAGCTTCCTAGTTTCAAGTTGTCAAGTCGCTGTTTACAAGCAATACTTTTTGTGGAAGCCTCGCCGAACTTATCTCATCTCGCCGCCTCTTGTACCTCTTGTACCTGGCGGTGTCGAGATGAAGTATAAACAGAGGGAGACCTAGTCGCTCTCAGCTCAGCTCATCTCATCTCAACTCATCTTATTTCTCTTGTACTTTGCGGTGTCGAGGTGAAGCATAAGGAGCGGGAGACCTCGCCGCTCTCAACTCATCTCATCTATTTTTTACGCAACACAGTGTATGTGCATAATTTGTTCTCCAGTTTTAACATTTTTGTGAGAATGCTCACGATAATCGTCAGTGTATGTGTGTGTAAAGTGTGGGAGTTCGTTCACATTAGCTTTAGTGATTATGTGAGGCATCCCTGTATGTGTTTAGATGTGAGGATTGTGTTTTCCTTGGGGATGGGTTTGTGGGTGGGGGTATGTGTGTGGGGAATGTGTGTTTGTGGGTTGGGAAATGTGTGTGAGTTGGGGATTTGTGCTTGTGTGGGGGGAATATGTGTGTGGATGAGGGATGTGTCTGGGTGGGGATGTGTGAGGGTCGGTGGGGGATGTGTGTGTGTAGATGAGGAATGTGTATAAGTGGGTGGTTATTTATGGGTGAGGGTGGGTGGATGTGTGGGTGGGGTATGTGGATGGGTGTCTGGGGATGTGTGAAGGGGGTGTGGGGGGTGTGTGTATGGGTTGAGGGATGCGTGTGGCTGATGTGTATATGTATGGGGGAGGTGTGTGTGAGTGAGGGATGTGTGTGTGGGTGGGGGATGTGTGTGTGGGTCGGGGTGTGTGTAAGTGGGGGAATTTCGGGATGGAAAGTGCATGTGTGGATTGTGGGTGTGTATGTGGGTGGGAGATGTGTGTGTGGGTGGGACATGTGTGTGGGAGTATGAGAGAAGTGTGTGTGAGTGGGGGATGTATGGGATGTATGTGTGCAAGGAGATGTGTGCGGGTCGGGATGTGTTTGTGTGGTGGAGGATGTGTGAGTGAGTGGATGGGGTGTGGGATATGTGGGTTGGAGGAGCATGTGTGGGTGGTTTCGGAGATGAGTGGGTGGGAAGGTGTGTGTGTGGAGGGATAATTGTATGGTTGGGGCGTATGTGGGTGGGGAATATTGAGTGGGTGAGGTATGTGTGGGTGGGGGATGTGTGTTTTGGTTGGTGTGTTTGTGTGGGTGTTTGTGGGTAGTGGTATGTGTGGGTGGTGGTAGGTGGGGGATGTGTGTGTGGGTGGGTGTGTTGGGGCTTGTGTGTAGGGTGTGGGGGATGTGTGTGTGTCGGTGGGGGAATGTGTGTGGTGGGGGAAGTATGTTTTGGTTGGGGATGTATGTGTGGTTGGTTGGATGTGTGGGTGGATGTGAAATGTGTGGGTGGGTGGACAAATGTGTGTTTGGGGATGTGTGTGTGTTTGGATGGGAAGATGCGTGGGTATGGGTGGGTGATGTGTATGTGGGAGAGGGATGTGTGTGGGTTGGTGCGGGATGTTGTGTGGTTGGGGTGGGTGGGTGGAGCATGTGTGTATGGGTGAGTGTGTGTGTGTGGGTTGGGGTATGTGTGAGTAGGTTGTGAGATGTGTGTGGGTGGGGATGTGGGTGAGGGATGTGTCTGTGGGTGGGTGCGAGATGCCTGGATTGGTGGGTGGGATGTGTGAGTGGGTGGAGGGATGTGTGGTGGGTGGGAGATGTGTAGGTATAGGTGGGTGATGTGTGAGTGGGTTAGGGATGTGTATGTGTGTGTGGGTTGATGCGGGATGCGTGTGTGTGTGAGGGGGATGTGTCACATAAGATAAGATGATAATATGCATTGTTTATGCTTACAACATTCATTTGACAATGTTTTTTTTCCTATGTGAATGTATCATGCACTGTTGATGAACGATAGATGAGTGATTGGAAGGGCCGAATGTAAGACGGGCCTACTTGCCCAGTTTGTAACCCTTTTAAAATAAAGTTCATTTCAATTCAATTCAATTTAATTCAATTCAATTATTTCAATTCAGTTCATCCTATCTCATCTCAACTCATCGCGTTCCTCTTGTACCTTACTGTATCGAGGTGAAGTGTAAACAGCGGGAGACCTCGCCGGTATCAAGTCCAGTTTCAATATCCTGGCAACAAGAATCACTCAACTTGAGACAGCAGGTGTACAACCAGGTCGATGTTTTAAACTTGTGAAAAGTGTTGCCATTCAGTTCAATCAAGTCCATGGTATGGTGGGTGACAATGTATTTGTATACACAACAAAATGTACGCTGTAACAATGGGGGACAATCAACAAGCTGAAAGATTAATGACATTTCTAGTGGTAGCAGGCAAGATTCGATGAAGACTATCCGGGGCTTCGTTGTAATGATTCCTCCAACAAGCTGCCGCAGGGAGTGACCAGAGGATCTGGCCGACACTCAGAACTCCGAGGAAATGCCAAATGGACACATAATCAGACTGCTACTGGTACTATTAGTGTTAGGATTCTTCGCTGGGTGTTGCAGATGAGTACAGAGCACGAAGGGGAAGTCCCGAGTGCTGTGATTTTCTTTCTTGATTCAACTCAACTCAGCTCAACTCACACAAACCCAAATTGCTTCCTGTGCTAGTAAACTAACTTTTTTTTACATGATAAAACGTTGCTAAGTGAATAAAAGAGCTCGTTGTTTGTTTGAAAACCTTCAAAGTGTATGTAGGTTTTTACTACAATTCCGATGATAACAGCGATGACTAAGCATGATTCGCTATGTCTCATTATCTATTTTATATTTTCCTGGAGTAAATCGGCACAAGCACAACTGGGAGGGTACAAGCATTATCCTAGTTCTAGAAAATGCAACATACAGACTAAATGTGATGGCAGGGCAGACCAGGCCCTAGGCATTGGTCAGCAGCTGGTATAAGATCAAAGCTTCGACAGGCGGACAATTATAATATTGCTTTGCTAATCCGGCAGCTTCTGCAGCTTGTCTTATTCTAGATGCATTGGTGTTACGTGCCTCTGGAGTAAACTAGGTAGGTCAAGAGAAGGATATTAATGCATGGGCAACCCATGGTCTCCATATTTCAGCCCAGACTTTACGCTATAGATAAGTATAACTCCATACCTGGTTCACACCATGGGTTATAGTTATTGTGCAGTTCTTGAAGCGCAATGTAACAAGCTATCGTCTGTCAAGATGGCCAGGTGTCAGTAGTAGTAAATCGGCACAGAAGCAATGATAAAGTCAGTATTAGAGCATATTTTGTCATTGTCAGATCTATAATGCACAAATTTTGGGGTTTTAAAATAATAATAGTTTTCCTGCAGCTAACATGAGTAAACACTCATTGTTGGGGTTGAATCTTGAGCAGGATGTGTTGCGTGGACTTGCGTTGAGATGTGTTTATGCTCCATCCACCCATCTATCATGTGCCATGCCGATAAGCGTGGGCGGTCATGTTCTGCCATCTCACTCGATCACCAGAGTCGTGGATCAGCTCAGAGTTCCTTTCTCGACTATGCCACATGGCCAATCCATCCAGGTATTTACTTCTCGGTCCTCCCCTTGGTCTCTCCCCTTCGATCTTGCCAGTCGTCACCAAGTTCTCCAAGTCATTTCTGCTCATAACATGCCCACAACATTTTGACTATCTACGTTTAATGACTCTAATCAGTTTACGATCTTCATTTGTTTCTTGAAGGACTTGTTCATTTGGTTTTCTGTCTGTTCATGGTATTCTTTGCATTTTCCCCAGAAACCACATTTCCACAGCCATCAGCTTTTTTCAGCTGGACTGTTTATTGTCCACGCTTCACATCCATACAAAAGTGTAGGTTCTATGTAGTACTTCAACACTCTTTTTGTCGTTTCGGTTGATATCTTTTTATTGATCAGTATGTTTTTCATCTTGCAAAAGGCTACCTTCGCAATTGCAATTCTTGTTATAATCTCTTCATGGTATCTCCCATCAGATGTTATGACAGTGCCGAGATAACTGTATCAATTCACTTGCTTAAGAATATGCCCTTTTACTCGTATATCACATTTTGGTATGTCCTTCTTCCCAGTGACGACCATAATCTGTGTCTTTTTAATATTCAGTGCTAACCCGAGTTGTTCACTGTGTGCAACAACCGCATCTACTAAATGTTCCAGGTCCTGTTCATTGTCTGCAATCAAGACTTAATCATCTGCATATCTAATGTTATTGATCTATCGTCCCCCAGTGTTGATTCCTTCCATATCTTCTATATTTCTGAAAATAATGTCACTGTACAGGGAAAAAAGATCTGGAGACATTGCACATCCCTGTTTCACACCTCTTTTAATAGGCTGATATTGACCTACATCGGTATCAATTCTGATGGCAGCTTGTTGTTTCCAACATATGTTTTTTTTTTTTTACATGTCTATGGTCTTTTCCATCAATTTGAAAATCTTCACGCATCCTTATCATGTCGACATGTCTCACTTTATCGAAAGCCTTTGTGTAGTCAATAAAGCAAAGATATGGATCTTTGTTTACTTCTATAGAACGTTCAACTACTGTTCTCAGTATATACACATCATTTACTGTGCCCTTGCCTTCTATAAACCCACATTGTTCTTCTCCTATTTCGGGTTGTATTTTCTTCCTAACTCTTTGCATTATAATTCTCAGCAGAATCTTCGTGATGTGGCTCATTATACTAATTGTTCAATGTTGATCACATTCCAAGGCTCCTGATTTCTTCGGGATTGCAATAAATATAGAATTACATAATTCAGGAGGTATATCTCCAGTATCGTATATTGCGTTCAGCAGTCTGGTGACTTGGTATATTCCATATTCTTCTTAGGCAGTGGTTCTCAACCTTTTTTGGCCCATGCCTCCCTTTACCATATAATCATAACTTCATCCACCCCCCCCCCCTTTTCGAATTTCCTCCCTATAAATCCCCCCACTCTTACGCAGTATACATAAAAATGGAAGTTAAATTTAATAACACATACTAGAACAAGTTTAGACATCTACATAAAATATGATTTGCGGTTATAAAACGAATTTCATTAGGGTGAGAAGTACAGAACTGTAACATCTAGAGGGAAAAACAATATCAAGTAACTGGTTCTTGTATTAATGAGATCTTGACATATATCTTAATTATCCCCCCCCCCCCCAGCCTCCCCTAGAAACCCCAAAATTCCCTCCTGGGGGGAATTCCCCACCGGTTGAGAACCACTGCTCTAATTGATTCTATTGTGATGTTATCTGTACCCGGGGTCTTGCCAGTTTTCATATGGTTAAGAGCATTCTGAACTTCCATCTTCAAAATTGATGGTCTTTCATTATTCCGTCGATCATATTGTTCTTCTCTTGTATGATCATAAAGGTCTTTCACTTAATCTGACCACGCATGTAAAATCTGATCTTTTTCTATTATGATTTTGCCATCTTTGGTTTTTAGGCAACCCGTTGATGTGTGTGATCTTTTGTTAGTGATGTCATTAATTCTTTTGTGCATTAATTTGCTATTCCGGGGTGCTTATGCTAGTACACGGAATTTAACGGCCCTCTCCCACTCCTAAAGGCATATTGTGTTTATGGTTCTAGCTCAATAGTTTGATAGTTCAGTGTGTATTCGGTGGGTGATGTTGTCAACTTCACGCGGCCGCTTTTACATTCGCGGGAAATTCCCTGATACCCATTGTCGGCCGGATGTACCTGAGAGCAAAGTTTATAGAACAAATCTCCAGTTTCAGAGAGAATTCGAATATTAGCCATGGAGCCGGCAGGCAAGCTTCTTACCCGCTGCGCTACCGAGGCTTCTGGTATACAGTACTAGCTCAACATTTTATAAACATCGTTTAACACGATACTCTTACAAGTTTAATAACATCCAAAACAAACCCACAAACAGCATTATTGTCCGGAAACTGGAAAACTTCGGCCGTATTGAAAGTCACAGTGGTGTAGACAGAACGGTAATGGAAGGCATGATGACTGGAAGAAGAAGTAGGTTTCTTCAAGTCCGGCACGACCTTCCACATGTGTATATACTTGTACACTGTGTTTTGTTTTAATGTTTGTACCAATGGTACAAGTGTATATACATGCACGTTGTGTTTTGTTATAATGTTTGTACCAACGTTTCATGTGTATATACATGTACATTGTGTTTTGTTTTAATGTTTGTACCAACGGTACATGTGTATATACATGTATATTGTGTTTTGTTACAATGTTTGTACCAACGTTTCATGTGTATATACATGTACATTGTGTTTTGTTTTAATGTTTGTACCAACGGTACATGTGTATATACATGTATATTGTGTTTTGTTACAATGTTTGTACCAACGTTTCATGTGTATATACATGTACATTGTGTTTTGTTTTAATGTTTGTACTAACGGTACATGTGTATATACATGTATATTGTGTTTTGTTATAATGTTTGTACCGACGGTACATAACGTATGTACTTGTATATTGTGTTGTGTTTTAATGTGTGTACCAACGGTACATGAAGTATGTACTTGTATATTGTGTTTTGTTTTGACGTTTGTACCAACGGTAAATATGTATAAACGTGTATATTGTGTGTGTGATTTTTTTTTATTGGATGTTTGTACAAAAGGCACGGGTGTATATACTTGTATATTATGTTTGTTTTATATGTTTGTACCAACAGTACGGTACGTATAATATTCTTGTATAATGTGTTTTGTTTTGAAGTTCCTACCAACGATATCTATGTGCACTTTTATATTGTGTTTTGGTTTTATATTTCTACCAAGGTTATCTACAAATATGCGTTTACTTTCAAGAATTATAATATTAGTAGCCGCATCAGATGCTGTCAAACTATTTCATAATTGTAGGTATTGTCCAAACAATGTCAAAGCATCTTCTCGAAATCCAGACTGAAAGCTAAGCCATAATTTCTTAAATTTATCATAACATACTTATAATAGATAACAGGACGCGGTAAGTAAAATTATATTCTTGCTGCTGTAGATAACAAGTGTAGTGAACAAACTACATAAGTTTCATCGTGTATCTGTTATGTTCTTTATATATTGTCATAATTAATAACATCATTTGCGAATCTGGATAAGACGCAGGTTGCATTAGCCATTAGTATAATAAAAATTATACTAAACTACCGTCTCTGAGAGTACGGACCAATGGATTGTAATGTTAAATGGCGAGATAATTACAGGAATTAGCTGCCTTGTATTGCAATGTTCTGCTTTATTTCAGAAATTACTGATTCCCTCCTGGAATTCTAAATGCAGCTTTCCTTTTTGTATATGTCAATATTTACAGGATAAGTTACTTGTATGATAAATCTGACTGTATTTAAGAAAAATTGATTAAGTTGGGCGGAGGTTGGGAGAGGGGGGGATGAGGGGAATAACTCTTGAGAATATTGATCGGGTGACATAACTCTTTATTTTAACAGCGATGAAGACGGAGCAGTAGAACATCAGATGCGCAGACAGACAGACTGACGGACGGACGAACATGTAGAACATCAGACTCGCAGACAGACAGACAGACAGACAGATAGACAGACTGACGGACGGACGAACATGTAGAACATCAGATGCGCAGACAGACAGACTGACGGACGGACGAACATGTAGAACATCAGACTCGCAGACAGACAGACAGATAGATAGATAGATAGATAGATAGATAGATAGATAGATAGATAGATAGATAGATAGATAGATAGACAATGGATGCATGGACGGACGGACAGACAGACATACAAACAGGTGGACGGACTGACAGACAGATGGACGGGTGGGCCAGCGGGCGGATGGATGGATGGATGACATGTGGCGCTAACCACACATTATACAAACCACTGGATGGGATATGATGTCAATGCCACGCCGGCCGCTTTGACTGACCAGATAAGACGTCTACCACCCAGTAAGGCTGGACTCACCTGAGTAGGCCCAGGGCAATTATTTTAAAAACTCATGGGCTCTGCGGGGATTTTAACATAACATTTCCGGGACGAAAGGCACGAGTGCTAATCACTCCCCAATCTTAGCTGCCAACTCGGTAAGGTGCCCCTGATAAAAACAACAAATACCACGTACAGGATTAAGCGCTGAATTGTGTTGCAGACTGAAAACATACTGACTGTCTTTGTCAAAACATTTCACAAACGAAACAATTGTGGACAGTAATCTTGTAGTTCATCACGTGGGTTGGTCACTATTATCTACGATTTTAATTAATCTTCTGTTACGAAATAACATCCTCAACTCAAACAAAAGAATTGTAGAATTATAAGATCGTGTGGGTCGCCATCTTGTTTTGTTCGTTACTACAGCATATCCTTTTAGATTAATTCGTTGCCTTGTTCATTGCTTGAATGCTTTGATAGTAGTTGTGTTTAGCAAACAACATTGCTTTATACGTTGCACTAATTCTTTGTGAACATTAAGTGGTTTTTCACAGATATATAATAAATGTTTAATTGGTGCTACAACGGTTTTGAAACTAAGGACTTGCTTTCCTTTGTAGATTATTGTGTAAATTGTAGATCTCGTTTGCTGTGATAAACACAGCTTAGCCGCCATATTGAAATCTTTTGTTGGGCTAATACACGTTGTGATTTACATTCGCATTTTTTATTATCAATCTAATGCAGCACTGTTTTTATTTGCATAACTTTCACTTTGTGTCTTGCTAGAGGTAAAGTGAACTTTATAGAATGCATTGTAGTATGGTCATATGTTTAGTTTGTTGTGGGCTGTTTGTTGTGTGTTGTTTGTTGTGGGTTGTTTGTTGCTGGTTGTTTGTTTTTGGTTGTTTGTTGTGGGCTGATTGTTGTGTGTTGTTTGTTGTGTGTTGTTTGTTGTGGGCTGTTTGTTGTGTGTTGTGTGTTTTGGGTTGTTTGTTGCTGGTTGTTTGTTGTGGGCTGTTTGTTGTGTCTTGTTTATTGTGGGTTGTTTTTTGCTGGTTGTTTGTTTTTGGTTGTTTGTTGTGGGCTGTTTGTTGTGTGTTGTTTGTTGTAAGCTGTTTGTTGTGTGTTGTTTATTGTGGATTATTTGTTGCTGGTTGTTTCTTGTGGGCTGTATGTTGTCTGTTGTTTGTTGTAGGTTGTTTGTTGTGGTTTGTTTGTTGTGGATTGTTTCTTGTGGGCTGTTTATTGTGGGCTGTTTGTTGTGTGTTGTTTGTTGTGGGTTGTTTTTTGTGGGTTGTTTGTTGTGGGTTGTTTGTTGTGGGTTGTTTGTTGTGTGTTGTTTGTTGTGGATTGTCTCTTGTGGGCTGTTTGTTGTGTGTTGTTTGTTGTGGGTTGTTTGTTGTGGATTGTCTCTTGTGGGCTGTTTGTTGTGTGTTGTTTGTTGTGAGTTGTTTTTTGTGGGTTGTTTGTTGTGGGTTGTTTGTTGTGGGTTGTTTGTTGTGTGTTGTTTGTTGTGGGTTGTTTGTTGTGGATTGTCTCTTGTGGGCTGTTTGTTGTGTGTTGTTTGTCGTGGGTTGTTTCTTGTGGATTGTCTCTTGTGGCCTGTTTGTTGTGCGCTGTTTGTTGTGTTTTGTTTGTTGTGGGTGGTTTTTTGTGGGTTGTTTGTTGTGGGTTGTTTGTTGTGGGTTGTTTGTTGTGTGTTGTTTATTGTGAGTTGTTTGTTGTGGATTGTCTCTTGTGGGTTGTTTGTTGTGGGTTGTTTGTTGTGTGTTGTTTATTGCTGGTTGCTTGTTGTGGATTGTCTCTTGTGGGTTGTTTGTTGTGGATTGTTTGTTGTGGGTTGTTTGTTATGGGTTGTCTGTTGTGGGTTGTTTGTTATGGGTTCTCTGTTGTGGTTTGTTTGTTGTATGTTGTTTGTTGTGGGTTGTCTGTTGTGGGTTGTTTGTTGTGGGTTGTTTGTTGTGGGTTGTCTGTTGTGAGTTGTCTATTGTGGGTTATTTGTTGTGTGTTGCTTGTTGTGGATTGTCTCTTGTGGGTTGTTTGTTGTGGGTTGTTTGTTGTGGGTTGTTTGTTGTGATTTGTTTGTTGTGGGTTGTTTATTGTGGCCTGTTTGTTTAGGGTTGTTTGGTGTGGGTTGTTTGGTGTGAGTTGTTTATTGTGGACTGTTTGTTGTGGGTTATTTGTGTGCTGTTTTTTTAGGGTTGTTTGTTGTCGGTTGTTTGTTGTTGGTTGTCTGTTGTGGGTTGTTTGTTGTGGGTTGTTTGTTGTGGGTTGTTTATTGTGGGCTGTTTGTTTAGGGTTGTGTGGCGTGGGTTGCTTATTGTGGGTTGTCTGTATGCTGTTTTTTAGGGTTGTTTGTTGTGGGTTGTTTGTTGTGGGATGTGTTGTGGGATAATTGTTGTGGAATGTCTGTTTATGGTTGTCTGTTGTGGGATATTTGTTGTGGGATGTTTGTTGTGGGCTGTTTGTTTAGGGTTGTATATTGTGGGATGTTTGCTGTGCATTGTTTGTTGTGGGTATTTTTGTCCTTCTCACAAGTGTGATAGGTAGCTACGTGGCGAAGTTGATACACCACCTACCTCGCGCTCCGAAGATTGTGGGTTCGATTCCTGGCTACGTCGTTCGGATGACGAATGCAATTTTCTCTGAGACTCCTTGGGGTCGTCACTGGAGCTACGGCGTTCATGCTTTGTACAACGCTTTTGGTAGGACTACCTGCAGGAAAGAGACCGAGCCATGTGAATAAAACTCAGTGAAATGAAGTCGATCCTCTCGTCTTTTAAACATTTGTAAACACATGTTTGATAGATGAATAAGTAAAACAGACGACCAACTGTGGGATATTGTAGCAGTGAAGAGTGCAAATATAAGGACGTTCCTTGGATATCAAGAAAACAGAAATAATAGCTATATCTATTGGCACCCTGTTATATTGAGCTTCATAAATGCGCAATAACTTCATGACCTCTCCATAACACGAAGCCTAGGGATCGGAACATGTGACAACCGAGCAAAATATTCTGGAAAGAGAGATAGAGGAAGACAGTGAGCGAAGATCCTTTACAGTCTTGTGTCATACTACAAAAGGAGGTCAACACATAATTATCCACAAATGGTAGAAATAAGATGGTATTACAGAAACTACAACACAATCTTCCTAACAAACTCTATGCTATGTATGCTACAAGTGGACAATGACAGAAAAAGTGAAAATAAAATTACAACAATGGAAATGAGCTTCCTGAGAAGAATACTCAATGTATCAAGAAGAGGAAACATTAGAAACGATGCAATCAGGACAAAATTCGTTTTAAAGCAGCGCTAGATTTCATTAGAGTACAGCGAGTTAAATGGTTCGTCCATAAAACTAGGCTACCTACTGACAGTATACCACAACAAGCAGAGCTATGTACACACCAAACGGAACCAGAAGAAGAGGCTGACCATATAAATGATAGACAGAGAGAATAACAAAGTCTATGGAAATCTCAATGTAGGAAGCCGATAAACGGGCACTCTCTCGTTAAGAAGAAATTAGAAGCAACAGAGATGTGGTTCCTGAGACGAATGTTGCGAATTCCTTGGACTGCCAGAGTAACTAACGATGACTGCCTGAAACAGGCTAATGAAACTAGAACATTATATACAACAATAAGACAGAGACAAACATCTTTCTTCGGTCACGTGATGAGAAGAGAGGCATTGGAGAACATCGTAACAACTGGAAAGATCGAGGGGAAGAGAGGCAGAGGCAGACCAAGAGAAATGATGCTGGATGGATTGAGATGTGGCATGGAGGAATATCAGCAGCAGAGTTGATCCAGAAAACCAAAGACCGAGATCTGTGGAGAGCCATGAACGCCTACGCCAGCTGGCACGGCACTTGATGATGATGATGATGATGTATCCCATTTAGTCTTAACATTCTACTGATACTAATTGTCCCTTAATATACCGCACGTCACTTGGAGTGGCTAAGAATCGGCACTTGTATTTCTGTTTTTGAGCCCAAACATTTACGTTACTCATCATTATCATAATCGTGTGCTTTGCCGATAAGTATGGCTGAGAAGGGGGGGGGGGGGGGGGTGTCATAGTTCAGCATCTCACTAGATCACTAGAGCCTGGAATCAGGTCTGTGTTCTTGGTCCGATGACATCATTTAGTTGAGTTGAGTTGAGTTAAGAACCGACATCACTGCACTCAGGACATTCCCATACGTGCTCCGTCCCCCCGTTCAACAGCCAGCGAAGAGTCATACTACTAATCGTTCCCACCGCTATCTGATTAAAAGTTCTCTTGGTCTTCCCTCTCAGGTTTGAGATTCTTCCAGAACCCCTGCGGATCCCCCACAATTTCATTCTTTCCACATATGGGTTCTCAATCTGTTCCTCCGCCTTCTCCACCTGGTCCCACAAGCGCACGACCACCTCCCCCTTGTCCATAGGCAAGATACCACCAAGAGGTGCTGACATCATTTAACGACGCTGTACACACTTATATGTCTCTATCTTCTACTGTCTCTCTCTGTAGACTTAACATAACGGCTCGTTATGTTTTTTTTTTTTTTTTTAAATAACGAAGACACAAACAATAGGTTGCGCGATTTATTGCCTGGCATATTTCACTGCATCTCATCAGGTACATATTGCAGAATTCACATAACATAAAGTAAAATAACTAGATGCATTTTTCGAGCTGAAATATATATGCCCCACGAGATGCAATGAAATATGCAGGGCAATAACTCGTGTAGTCTATTGTTTGGATCTTCCTTCTTCAAATTCACTATGGGAAAACATTGTTTTGAATTTCTGAAATGTTTGTGTGTGTTATTTTAACAATGGTTAATGAGTGCATTCGGTTTATTGTGATACATTTTGGAATATGGAAGAACAATTTAGGATAAGGTTGGGAGCAACGGATGTGCAGTTTCTGAGAGGAATGTTGCGGATACATGGGACGGTGGGAGTAACCAACAATTGTTGTCTGTACGAGACTAATGCAGGTCAAACGTTATACACAACTGTAGAAAGTGTCAAACATTCTTATTTGGTCATATAATGAGACGGGAGGCAATGGATACAATCTTTCTTCGTAATAACCACGATTTCTGTTTCTCCGTTATTCAAAGTTAGTCCTGTGATCTGACATTTTGTTGCAATCATATCTATCATTTTTTATTAGTGTGGGCGTTTTTCCTTAGTCCATAACCATATCATCAGCATGACGCCTGTTGTTTAGATTATGTCCACAAAATTATATTGCTGAAGTGGATCCCACCAGTATTTCTATGTACACTGAACATATCGGGAGATGTTACACAACCCTGTCTAACAAATTGTTTAATTTATTAAAAAAAACAATTCATAGTGGGTGTCAATTCTTATGTCTGCTCTTTGTTGCCAATATATGTTCATTATTAATCTCAGCACTTTGCCATCGATGTTTAAAATGTTCAAATTTCGTATAATTTCTTTGTGTTTCACCTTATCAACTATCTTAGTGTAGTCAATAACACACAAATATAGATCTTAATTCATTTTATCATTCTTTCAGTTTATATTTTCAAGATGTATATGATGCTGTTTGTGTCTTTACCTTCCTCAGATTCACACTGCTCATCTTTAATGTTTGGTTGTATTGAAGCTCTTATTCTTCACTGTATGGGATAATCATCCTCTGTGGCGAAGAGGTTGCGGACGCAATTCGTAATCCCGCATACCGCGCTCGAACCACAGCTGCAGGAGATTTGGCAGCAGACAGCCGTGCATTGGTTTTCATGCAATTGTATGATTCCCAATCGTTCAGAAAGCAATGGCAAACTACTGAACGTAAACTAGTCAAGAAATCACAAATTGACAAAAAACAATGCTGAGTTACCTGCAACGTTTTGTAAAGGATATGCAGCTAACTTCTTACATTTACAATTGACATATTTATTAAGAAACTGTGGTACAGGTTTCATTTTTAATGACCGTGCAGTGTTTGAAAATATTGCCGGTCCAAGTTTTGTATTTACCTATTATGTTGCATGAACTTTACAGAGGGTGAATAAAAAACTTGGACAGGCAATATTTTCAAACACTGCACATTCATTACAAATACACCCTATACATCACCAAGCATGATAAAGTAACACTTGTGAGTCGTGGACTAGATTGCAGTTTCTAGAACAGTCTGTTGAGTTTAAATGTTAAAGATGTAGGCCAGCGTTGCTGAATGGATAAGAGCACTCGTTATCAAACATCCGGTGCGCTGATGTCCAGGTAACGGGTTCGGCCCCTACACCGATCAGTTGGATTAAAATGTTGACTTCCCGTCCTTGACTTGGGGACGTTAATTACAAGTATAGGGTATATTTTTAATGACTGCAGTGGTTGAAAATATTGCCGGTCCAAGATTTGTATTCACTCTGTAAAGTTCATGCAACATAATAGGTAAATACAAAACGTAGACCGGCAATATTTTCAAACACTGAACAGTCATTAAAAATACACCCTGTATCTCTGAAGTAGGAGAGGGATCGCCTGATGGCTAGGGACACTGGTATTAAGGAAAGCTAATTTACACGTAAACACCAATCCAGTGCATAAGAAGTAAATTAAAAGCATTTATAGTAACGCTCTTAGGATAATGTGGACCCCGTCAGCACAGTCAGCAGTAAATGTTAACAGTTAAATAATATACATTTAGAATAGCCCAAACAGAAGCAACATTTCACAAGTTGAATACAAAAAATATTCCTGCAATATATCTTTCTTTGTCAGTTCAAGTTGTTAAGGAAAGTTCTTAAGAGCTATATCAAGGCAGTCATGATGCACGAAAGTCAATCATGAACGATTAGCTGATTAGCGAGGAATTATTTAGAAGCTATAGTGGTGTGGTTTTACAGGCGAATGTTGAGATCTCAATGGTCAGATAAAAAGCGTAATGAAGATATTTGAAAGACAACTGGTTCCTCGCATCAGAAGAAGTTGACCCACATTATTTGGGCACATCGTTAGATGGGACAGCTGGGGAACGTCGTGACAATGGGACAGCTAGAGGAGTATAGAGGCAGGAAAAGACACAGAGGATGCTGAACAGTTTCATATCATGATATGGAGGAACATCGGTATCAGAAATAGTTAGTTGTGCAAGATACAGAATTGTGTGGAAAACATAATGTCAGGTTCATTACGGTTTAAATTATAAGAAGAATTCTTATGCTGGCACCTTGCCGTCTTGACATACGATAGTTTGCTATATTGAGCTTAAAAAACATCATAGGCCTACATCTTGGGCTGAATTGAAGAGGGAGTATGTTGCCCATGCAGCATTATCCCTTTATTGGCCTGCCTAGTTTACTCCAGGTGGAAGGTAACACGAATGCATATGGAACAAGACAAGCTGCAGAAACTGCCGGATCAGCAAAGCGATACTCAAACTTTCCACCTGTCGGAGCTTCTATCCTAAGCCAGTTGTCGATGAAAGCTTACGACCTGATCTGCCCTGCCATGACTATTAGGTTGCATTTCCTCGCACCTATATAAGGCTCTTACTCTCCCAATTGCACGCCTCAGAGAAGAAGAAGAAGAATTGTTAAAAAGTAAAATATAATACATTCTTAGAAGTCCAAAGTATTGCGTATTTGTTGCTAACCGCTTATTTTTGTTGATCAGTCATCATATGATGGATGACGCCGTCACAATCAAGTCGATCGCCTTTACTTCCCATCATATTTCCTAGTACCCATTTTAGTCTAGGTCAGCCTGGGAGATTAGGTCATTTAAAAACAATCTGCATTGATGAGGATTTAAACAAATGAGCACCGGGTTGGCAAGCAAGTGTGCTAACTACTGCGCCTCCTTGGCTCAAGTATTGATGGTGATATGTAGGAATTTGTAGACAGTTATATTTGTTCTATGTAGGAATTTGTATAAAGTTATATTTTTATATATTTTGAAAACTTGATATTTCAAAGCGTTTTGCACATTATGGACCGGTTAGTAAACTAAAGTTGAATTGAGTTGATTTGAGCTAAGAAACGACATTACTGCACTCAGGACATTTCCACACACGCTCTTTCCCCTCGTTCAACAGCCAGTGAAGCGTCACACTGTTAATGGTTCCAACTTCCATCTGATTGAAAGTTTTCCTGATCGTCTCTCAGTTTTGAGATTCGATCAGTGCCCCTGCCGATCCCTCGCCATATCATTCTCTGCACATATGAGTGCTCAGTCTGTTTCACCGCTTTCTCCGCCTGGTCCCACAGACGCCTGACCACCTCTGGCTTGTCAATAGGTAATCTACCACAGAGAGATGCCTTCCCTGACATCCCATCAGTCTGTTTATTCTCCCGCGTGACTAGGGCAGCAGAAAATTCATACAATTGTGATCTAAAAATGAAATTGTAGTTCATACAAGAGACAGCATTACTGATATAAATAATCAATTTCTGGCGCACGAAAGAAGAAGAGAAAGGAATTTTGCAGAACGTTTTAGAATATCTTAAAAGGAGGTATTATAACACGCTTTGTTAGCATTTTTTTTTCTCTTAAATCTGAAATTTCATAGAAATTGCCTGGAGTAATATAAATACTGATATTATCATGATATTTCTGGCACGCCAAGTGCCCAGAATTTTAAAAGAAATATATTCTGCTTTTCGGGAATTGTGAAGACTTTTGGATTGGAGATTGTGTAGAATGTGATGCTGCTGGTCGTGGGGGGGGGGGGGGGGGGGGGGGGAATTTTCTTCAGGGATTCTAAAGACGCTTCCTTTTTGAATGACAGGATAGAACATAATGTAGGAGTCGGGGTTTTGGAATTTTCTTGTACTTGGTGTATTGGTCATTATGATTATGTGGTCTTGTATCTCCACAAAGCTCGGTCCTTGGTGTCCCTGATCAACTCTGCTGATGATATTCCTCCTTGCCATCGTCTCAGTCCTTCAAGCATCAATCACTTCTCTTGGTTTGCCTATGTCTGATCTCCCACAGATCTTGATCTTTGCTGTCGTGACTATGTTTTATTTTTCTATATCCCTTTGTTCATTCTGCCGGTGCTGTAGCGAAGGGATTACTAATGCAGTTCGCAATCCCACATACTGCGTTACAATCACAGCTGTGGGAATATTGCGCTGGTTTCCTTATAATGATGTGAGTGGCGGTAGTTCAGAAAGCAATGGGAAACTACTGAACGTAAACTTGCCGAGAAATCACAAGCAGCCAAAAAAATGATGGGGCTGACTGCGACTGCATGTAAAAGATATGCAACTAACTTTAACTCTTCTCATTACATGACTAAAGAATGATGATTGCCTCTTTCTTAAAATTGTATATAAAGTTCAGGCAATCCTTCTTAGATACTAGGTTGTCCAAGATATTCACATATGTCTCAGAAACCATACCCCCTTGCTTATTTTCTTAAATGCAGCTTTCTCTTGGTCTAATCTGCTCTTAATCTCTTTTAAGCATCTTCCATCTGATATTATGATTGCCTTTGGGGCAATCCTAGTACAATGCAATGTCCCAAGGAGCAATTTGTTTTTTAGGCAATTTGCAATTTGAAACAAATCACAATTTATAACAGGACAATGTATCTGCAATTTGATTAAGTGTTTTCACTACTTTGTTTGAGTACTTTGAGGAAATAACAGAACTGATCGTCCATTTGAGAGATCATTGTATCTATATGATAATGAGAGAGATCAAAGAAAGGCTAGGAACACTAGTTGGAAGTTATAATATAGACAATATACGCTATGCAGAGGACATGGTGTTGAAAGCGGAAAATGCAAAAGAAAAAAACAA
>JACEFZ010025417.1:0-13735 GCA_014155875.1 Cepaea nemoralis
AAATAAGTGTAAAATTAGAATTTAAAAAAATTTAAAACCAAAACGATTTTTAAAAGGACTTGCTCAGTTCACCTCTAGACAATGTTTATCAGCTTCCTGCCCCGGGGATGATGCTCGGGGAATTCTGGATGAAAACCTTTATTGATGTTTTTAAATAGACATGTGCCAGTCAAGGAAGTTCGATTTAAAACACCACGTCAAGCCCCCTTTGGATCCCCCAGGAAATACTTGAAATTATGAGAGACAGAGAAAAGCACAAAAAAAGGGCGGGATCTCAGGCATACCGTACTTTAAAAAACAAAGTTCAATAAAACATACGAGGGGAAAAAAAAAACTACTTTAAGAACTTAGTAAGGGAATAAAAAAAATAGTAAGGATATAGGGGAAGGCAATTAACACCTTGACAAACAAGTAAAATTCCGAAATTTTTACCATCAAATCATATTACATCGACCAATTCAGAAAATTTTTTAAAACTGACATAGCCCATTTTGAAGGCTTCAATACCTAATTCTCCTTGCAACTTATCTTTATTGTCATCGTTTTGCGAGAATAGATGCTCCCGCGATATTCTTTCCGACATACCGCTAATGACAATCACTGAAGTTTTCACTTACCTCAGTAACCTAAAAAACACAACCTCATCTGGGTTAGATGGAATCAGCAACCGGATTCTCCGTTGTGCTGCGCCAGTGTTTGTACATCACTAACCTATGTATAAAATCAGTGTCTAACCAAAGGCCATTTTCCATCAGCTCTCAAAATCGCTAAAGTGTCCCCCTCTTTTAAATCTGTTTCATTGGACAATGGTCTCCCGAACAATTACAGACCCATTTCCTTACTATCATCACTATCTAAGCCACTAAAAAAAACACATCCAAAAAAGTAACATTACAGTATTTAGTTCGCAACAAGCTTATTGTTGACACCCAATCAGGATTTGACCAAAATATTCTTGCCATAGGGCCCTAACAAACATGATAAAAATTGGCCCCAAGAATATAAACACAAAAAGTCTATGTGGAACTGTGTTTATTGATTTCAAGAAAGCATTTGATATGATAGACCATGTTTTTTTAAATTTAAAAAAACTCGAGACAATAAAAATTTGGGCCCTTTAATGTAGTCACTCTAATATCATTTTTTCTATAAAAACAGAAAGCAAGTAGTATCACAAATAAATCTCTGCCTCAAACCACTCCCTTCAATTTTGGAGTCCCGAAAGGGGCTCTATTCTTGGCCCTCTTTTTTTTTGCCATATATATTAACGATCTACCTTTGCATCTTTCGTCGTCCTCGATCTATTTGCAGATGATGTACGGTGTACAAAAAACGCGGGAAAACTGTATTTTACTGGAGTCGTCTTTACAACAAGAATTAAATAATGTATTTAAAGGGGAGCTATTAAAAACCGTATGCAAATTAATCACTAAAACAAAGCAATGTTATTAACAAACCCGACAAAGACTTCAAACTCTAAACCCACACACATCACTTAAAATTTACATCGATAACATGCCCGTAGAAAGTGTAATTTAGCACAAAACCCTTAGGCCTAATAAAGGGTAGAAACCTAACCTTTAATTCCAGTTCAAGCGCTCATTAAACAAACAGCGAAAAAAGTCTACTCAACTCGCCAAGATTAAAACTTCCTTGATGAGGACACAAGGAAACTATTCTATACTTCTCATATAAAGACACACTTTGACTACTGCTCTACAATCTGGGACGGTTGTTCTAATTCAAACACCAAGCGACTTTACTCACTCCAGAAACGGGCCATGAGTCCTAATTTATAGCAAACATTTATCTGACAATCCTAGCCTGTATAAAACGCCTTCAGTTACTACCATTCCGCAAACGCCTGCTTTTCAATAAGCTAAACTAATTCAAAAAATCTGCAAAGGAATGCCCCAAATTACCTTTGGTCTTTGTTTAAATATAATGCTAGACACAGTAAACGTTTAAATATACTACACATTCCGAAGCCTAGGATTGACTTATACAAAACAAGCTTAACGTACTCTGCATCTCAGCTGTGGAACAATCTTCCACAGGAAATCAAAGACATCACCAATCCCTATTCATATAATCGCAAATTATTCGAACACTATCTCAATACGGATTACCTTCCCCCTTAATAATTGAGATAATAATAATAATAACAAAACCCTAGTATAACAGCCAATCACCTTTTTGTAGGCCAGTATATTCCACATGGCTAATAACAAGTGTCAGACCATTATCTAATATTACTGTGTCGTGTAGTTTTGATGTTTGCATTTTGCCCATGCCTTTATAATGCATATCTTTTATATTGGTTACTGTTCTTGTTAGCCTTGAATGATGTGTGAATGAAATAATGTATGAAAGAGAGTGATAGAAGGGCAGAATGTTAGACGGGCCTGCGTGCCCAATTCTTAACCCTTTGAAAATAAAGTTTGTTCGTTCGTTCGTTCGTTTGTTCTTCTTCTTCTTCTTCTTCTTCTTCTTCTTCTTCTTCTTCTTCTTCTTCTTCTTCTTCTTCTTCTTCTTCTCTTCTTCTTCTTCTTCTTCTTCTTCTTCTTCTTCTTCTTCTTCTTCTTCTTCTTCTTCTTCTTCTTCTTCTTCTTCTTCTTCTTCTTCTTCTTCTTCTTCTTCTTCTTCTTCTCCTTCAGCGTTCCGAGCCATTGAGGTTCTTTGCTGCAGATACAATCCATTTCCATTCGTCTCTCTGGTTGACCTTCTCTTGCCAGTCGTTGATTCCAAGTGCTTGTAGGTCTGTATATATATATTACCTCTCCACCGTCTTCTTGGTCTACCTCGAAGTCTACGGTCATTTATTTCCTGAGTGTAAGCCAGTTTTGTTTCTCTATTGTCTTCCATTCTCTCTATATGCTCCAGCCATTGTAGTCTATTAGCCTTCATGATACCAGTGATTAGCGGGGACTTAAACAGATCATAAATGTCTTTCTTACTTCTTCTTTTCCACTCTCCACTTTGTGTATCCCTAATGGGTCCAAAGATGCGTCTTAAAACTTTGCTCTCAAAGATTTGTAACAAGCTTCGTCTCCTTTCGTTGTACTCCAAGTTTCATAGCCACACAACACAACTGGTCTGATCAGTGTTTTGTATATTGTGATTTTGGTGTTACGAGATAGCGCATTTGATTTTAATAGATGTTGTAGTGCATAGTATATCTTATTTCCAGAATTCATTCTAGTTTGTATTTTTTCCCTTATGATGTTGGAGCAGTTGAAGATTGTACCCAGGTATGTGTATGTTTCCGTTATTTTAATGGTCTTATTATCTATTTGTATGTGGCCAGAGTTTTCAGTTATTCCTTCTATTGAAATTACCATATATAGATGTTTTGTCTGTTCGAGATAATTGTACAGATTCACTTGTTTAAGAGTATATTACATTATGGTGTTTCCTTCTTCTTAGTGACGACCATAATCTGTGTCTTCTGACAATTTAATTCTAACTCTAGTTATTCACTGTTCTTTAGTGTTCTTATAAAGTCAGTAATCGGTGCTATTCCTACACGTGTGCTTAGTTTGTCATATTGCAGTTTCATATAGTACTATAGTTTATTATGTATAGTTATTTTATAAGAACATATTAACGTCAGGTTTCGTAGATTAATAACACCTATTTCCCTATTCCCATTTACATACAGGGATAATTAGTCTTAAAAATAATTACCTTATGTTAATCACATCCTATGAGTCTCCTAAGATACTATCATTCCATAATTAATTAAATAATAGTTAGGACAATCTAGTTAGTTAACACAGATTAGTTTAAAAGTATAACATCAGTAAATATTTTTACCATCAAGTAGTATAGTTAGATTAAGGGAACCAACACATTTCACCCCATTTCATTTAATTACGTAAATTATCTCCCCGTAGTTAGTGAATCTCAGTACACAAAAGTAGAGCATATTTAAATAGAGTAGGTAGTATACTTAGAATGAGGCCAAACAACCCAGTCAACTTGTAAATATTGTATTTAAAAAATACACAGTGTGAATATATCGCATTATTATTCGGCTCAAAAACGTGTAGACTGAGCCAAAACTATTGTGCATTTCTTAATTTTTTCCAATGGTTATATTTTCTTTTTATTATATTTTACAATAGTATTTTAATGACATAACATGGTACTTTTTAAACATGTGAGAAACTGAGAACTGAATGTGCGAGAGAAGACGAGAACAAGGATAGAGTGAATGTATTAAATATAAGGCGAGCGAACAATGATTTTTTGGCGCACCCAAGAATTTTTATGATTTGTCTGCGTCTTGTGTGTAACACATGTGCTTGTGTAGTTTACGTGTGTTGTTGCCATTATTACATTACATGTATAGGAACATTTTTAAGCTTCCTAGGTCGGCAAGGCAGTCACAAATTAAGCAAACGCATTCATTCGTGACTGCATAAACCAACCTGCGATGCTTGAAAAACATCATTCAGTAAATTATAAACATACACCTATGTTTCTGATTTAAACATACATTAAATTTAACTAAACACACAAACAACCAGATATACTTACCGATAAAAATGCAGACAGCAATAAAAAGGAAAGGGGGGGGGGGGGACTCATGAACAGGGGACATAACAGACTTACTAAACTCTGAGGACACAATGAAAGATTTAGCCACAAACGGAAGTTAGAGAGGTGAACATCAGCACACACACAACATGTAATAGAGTTGGAGAAACATTAAATGAGAGCATGAATGTATATTCATGTATTGTACCCGTAAAAGGGACAATCTGTGCGGGATGTCGGTCAATCGACATTTTGAAAAGCAGGTCTTATAGTCAATGGCTTTGGTTCGTTACAGCTCTCATATATGTAATGTGAATGAGTATTTACTCTAGCCAACAGTACAGTTGTGCAGCACTGATTAATAAGACAGTGGATAAGTACGACATTGTGACATCAGACGGTCATAAGTTAGTGATTATACCCAAGACATGAGTACTTAACCCTACCAGCACTTGACAAAATTAGACCCAACTAATTTTTAGATATTTCAACAGATTGCGTCACACCCATGAGCTAAATTTGGTGACGCAATACGGGGGGGGGGGGGCGAGAGCGTGTCAAGAAGCTGGATATGTATAGAGAGAAGTAGGACAAGACGGATGAAAGGAAAGGACAGAGACAGGACATAGATAAGGACCTTTACAAGAGAATAGATAGAGAAAGACAGTATAAGGAGATATAACTCCAAACAGTTATATGACAGGACCTAGACAGGACACGCACGTATCATAGCTAGGACATAGCTAGGACATAACTAGGACATAACGGGATTAACTCCCGAGATAGGACAGAGTACGTTAACCACGGGGACTACCCGTAACCAGACTGAACAATAGTACAGCTGAAAGTTAACGAGGACTGGACCACTGGACTGCGTGACAAGTGACTCAGCACTCCGTGCGGCTGACCGCACGAGAACGAAGGACCATAGCTGAACCAGACCTGTGAATTCAGGCAGACGGGACCCGACAGTTAGAGCGACAAGACCTGTGTGTTTACTCTCGCCATTTGTGTAGTTTAGAAAGGGCGCAGTTATACGTAGCGAGTGTAAAGAATGTATTTAAGTGTTGAATGCCATTTATGTATGCTCGAGAAACGAGCTGTATATTATGTAGAATAAATCCTGATTCATTATATACCATTCGTACGAAACGTGTTTGTGATCGTGAGGTATGAATGAAGTGACCAGCATGCCTGTGTAAATTCAGGTTGTTGACAGATCGAATGTAAGACGGGCATGCGTGCCCAATTTGTTACCCTTTGAAAATAAAGTCCGTTCGTTCGTTCATTCGTTCGTTCGTTCTGTCTATCTGTCTTGCCGTCCGTCCGTCTTTCTGTATGTGTCTCTGTCTACTTACCTACTTACCCACCTACCTACATTTTTATCTTTTTTTTTGTTTGTTTGTTCGCATATCCTTTACAGGATATCGCTGTCAACATCAGCATCTTTCAGCTGATTGTTAATTTCTTGGCAAGATCACGCTCAGTAGTCTGACAATTGCTTTCTGAGCGACCGGCTCACATACCCCGTAAGTTACCGACGCGGAGAGAACAGCTACCGATTCTCGCGCAACGTCACGTTACTTACGAGAGTATACGATATTACGGAGAAAGTCGTGTAACCTATATACCAGGGAGGTCGGCACCTTTTTATCTACCTGTTACCTATTTGCCTACCCATAGATTCCCGGTCTGCCTTTCTGCATGTCTCTCCGTCCGTCCGTCCGTCCGTCTGTCTGTCTCTCTGTCTCTGTGTATGTATGTCTCTGTTTCTAGATGTCTGTGTATGTGTATACATATCATCATCATCATCATACTCAACATCATCATCATCATCATACTCAACATCATCATCATCATCAGCAAGTGCCATGCCAGCTAGCGTAGACTTTCATGACTCTCCATGATCTCGATCTTTGGTTTTAATCTGGCAGTCCAAGGAATTCGCAACATTCGTCTCAGGAACCAAATCACTGTTGCTTCTAAGTTCATCCCAATTTGTTCATTTATATTCCACGTTTTACTGCCATACAGCAAAACAGGTTCTATATAGCACTTCAGCACTCTCTTCCTTATATTCAATGATAGCAACTTAAGGCTTAAGATAATGCCCATTTTCTAAAATGCAGCTTTTGCTAGCCCTAATCTGCTCTTAATCCCTGTTGTGCATCTTCCATCTGATGTTCTAAATGCTCCAAGGTATCTGACATTATCCACTTGGTTAAGAAGTTCCCCTTCTATTTCCATAACACTGTTTGGTGTTACCTTTTTCTTTAACATCACTATTGTTACTGTTTTCTTAATATTCAAGGAGCGTCCTTTCTTTGCACTCTCTGTTACTACACTGTCCAAATGTATAAATATAGATTTGCATAATTGTTCACATATGCAATTGCAATAGAACGAATATTGAATATTAATACTTGTGCAAGGTAAACGTTAAACTGAAATTCATATAGCATGGAACACTCATACATTAAAGTGAAATTGATATGACATGGACAAAACGAATACATCAAGATCCGTTTAAATAATAGTGCTATGAACAATGACATGCCCGGGAAAGGTACACTGTAAACTATTAGAACACACATTATGTTTCTTTCTTTGCCGGCAACAAAATTAAGGTGATGAATTGAATCTTGATCAATTGTCTATTAAATAGTATAAATATGAAATAATGTCTACAAAATGCTGTTGTGAATGCTCACCACGTGATACAGTTAGTGTGGCTGTATTTTAGGCTGAAGATCTAACTTAAGCTATTATCTTCTATCTATTGCTCTGACTTTGAATGGGACAGGACTGGCGGTAATTCCAAAAATGGCTTCAATAGGTGGTGGGGAGGATGGATCAGGAGCTATAAATCTGAACCTTTGGATCATTGCTCCAAAAAACATGAACAGTTCCATCTTGGCCATGGCTTCACCTGCACATATTCGCTTTCCTAGAGAAAACGGAACAAACTGTTCTGGACATCGGATTTTCCCAGTCTCGTCTAAGAATCGCTCAGGTTTGAAACTATGCGCATCATCACCCCAGATTTTCTTATCGAACAAAATGGAATCAAGGCTAGGAATAATATGTGTTCCTTTTGGCAACATATAACCTCCGATTGTGACCTTTGCAGTGCACAAATGTGGGCCATTTAATGGTACAATGCTTGAAATACGCTGAACCTCCATTATCACAGCGTTCACGTAGGGAAGTCGGGGCTTGTCCGACATTGTTGGTAACCGAGCAATCCCCACCTCCTTTTCTATTTCAAGACAGACTTTCTCTTGCACGTCTGGGTAATGTACCATGTAAAGAACACACCATAGGAGAGTGGAGGACTAGTGTCTCCATACCAGCACCGAAGAGATCAAACACAGCTTTGATAAGATTGTCTTCACTCAAGGTGGTTGGTTCACCAGAATTTATTTTCTTGTTCATTTCAGATATGTATAAAGCAACGTAGTTGTCAAGGTTGCTCTCATCATACTCTTGATAACCTTTTTGTCTACAAAATGTGCTGCAAAATTTTTCCAAAATAAACTTTGCTTTGTTGCCAAATCTCTTAGCGCCAAAAATATCACCAGGGAGGTATTGTAAAAACGTGAAAAATTTACTAAGTTCGTTCCTGCACTATCAAGAACAAGTTCTCGGAAATATTCACAGCATTGAATGAATTGTTCATCGTCAGTGCTGAAGCGGTGTCCAATGATGATTGAACATATCACATTTGCAATGCTTCGTGGTTAAAATGTTATTGATGTCCATGGGTGTTCCCTTTAAATTTGCCAGGGCTTCGTTGTTGACTGCAACAATATCTGCAACTTTCTCGACCATAATGTGTCTGGTGACGCCCAATGATCTAAATATACTCATCGTTACCACTCTGTGTTCTCTCCAAATAGCTCCCTGAAGAGAATGTAAGTACCTTTGCCTTCTGCACCGGTTGCCTGAAAAACAGTAGAAAAGGACAATGGCTAAAATCAAATAAAAAGTAAAGAGCCCTGTTCCACGCATTGAGGCTTTTTAAGTAAAATCAAATCAAATCAAATCAAATCAACTTTATTAGGGTCACAAATTGGGCGCGCAGGCCTGTCGTTCATGGTGCTAGGCCCATATTTCTGGCTCTCGATTTGCGGTGTGTGTTGATTATTACGCCTGGCTCTGTTATTTCCCATGAAATTACATTCATTCATTCATTAAGTAGCATGTCCTTTGCAGAACCTCGCTACTATAACAACCTTCCGGAAAACTCAATCACAAGCAAGATGTCCCTCGTCCGATACAGCCATCTGGAGATCATCCACTACACCCTGACCTTATCTTTTCTTTGTAGAAGGAAAGAGTATAGTAAATGCTATGTATATACTGAGAACCGTAATCGAACATTCTATGGAAGTAAACAAAGATCTACACCTTTTCTTTATTGACTACACAAAGGCTTTCGATAAAGTGAGACATGTCAACATGATAAGGATGCTTGAGGATCTACAGATTGATGGAAACGACCTTAGACTTGTAAACAACATATATTGGAACCAACAAGTTACCATAAGAGTTGATAATGAAGTAAGCCAATATCAGCTTATTAAGAGAGGTGTGAGACAGGGATGTGTAATGTCTCCAGATCTGTTTTCTGTGACGAGTTCACCTTGGGTAGTGAGAGTGAACCACACCCTAGGTGTCTCTGGCACTCCCGTGTATTCTAGCCCCAGGGGTTGGATGAGCAGATACACCTTTTTCCTCTGTGGTTGATCTCATATTAGTTAATTACGTCTACAAGCCCCTCCAGATTCTAGACCCCCACTAACTACCTACACCTGTGGAACAATGAACACTGAGGCATCGTCCGAGACCACACTCAATCATTATACAAAAAGCAAGTCAACTCACATAAAGTTTATTCTACCCTTGAGAATATAGAACTGAAATGAACATCCTGATAGAAGAATCTATTTACACAAATAGAAGATAGAGTAGAGATAGACTCAGAGATGTAGGTGTCTTCATCGAGTTGAGAAGTAGATTGGATGCAGATGTTCCGTCCAGTCGGTCCGCCACTCACCCGGCTTCCTTCCAGTGAGATGACTAGAACCTTGGAGACCACTCTGTCTCCAGAGCGTGGATCCACAACACTAGAGTCACTGCTGAACCACACTTCACTGGACCAACTGCATCTATATCACTCCCACGGAGTCACTGTTAATACACTTCTCGAACAATACCAGTTGGGAGACAATCCGCCTGGACTTGACTCCAAGTATTAGTCACTTCGATGAACTTAAACCATCACTGACCAATCTAATGGTCTGTCACTCCTCACACAGTCCTACTGCAGAACCGCTATGGTATTGACCAATTCAATGGTCCCTTCATCACAGCACCGGAACATGAATGGAAAAGTGTCACGGACCAATTCAATGGTCTCCTACAGTCACACTGTTTGTAGAATCAGATATGGCTACAGAAATGTTACTGAGTCCTTTTAGAACACCGTTGACAATCTTGATACTGCAACAGTACATTAATAGAACCAGACATCTCTTTCACGGAAACAATTCAGGTTGGACTATACTCCCATAGTCCCTTCCACCGGGTTACCTTGACACAAGTCACTAACTGGTGAAGTTCTTCTCAAGACCTGCCACTAGAGCTGTCCAAAGAACCATTCAAGTGTCTGAAGAGTAGTTACTTCTGCGTTTAGGCAGAACCCCCGTCAAACTAGACGGACCGGTGTTCCCTGTCGTTGAGCATGATTACTCAACATACTGAAATGTTCCTGGCAAAACAGAGTGTCATCTATTTATCAAAACGATCACAAACCATCACTTCACACACGTGCACCTTCAGGGTGGTTGTCTGTCTTGAGGCAACCTTCACTCATGGTGAATCACATTGGGTACCTGATGTGGTTGAGTCTGGCGTGATAAGTAAAGAACTGAACCCTTCGCTCTGTCACACGAAGTGGTTTCCTGCCAACAACATTATAGTTGACTGGTTCCTCAACAGGCAAACTCCTGAAAAGGAAGAGCGACCGGTGAGAGTATACTGGCCCAAACATAAGTCCACATGCATCCTACCAATACCTACTCAACCCTCAGTCATGCTACTTAGTTATGCATATAACTAAAGCATTATCTCTATATGGAGAGTAGTATAGCATGGGTTTGCAAATGTCAGCTGGCCTCACAGAACAGCCCGTCAAGCAGAGCAAGAAATCAGAATGACGAGTCTGATCTTTGGTCTCACCTCTCCCTAATCATCTACCCGTCGTCGCTAACGTCAGTAGTGATACAAGGCTGTTATTATAGTTCTAAGTTAATCGAACTAAACATAGGTAAAGAGTCCCTAGACTCGTTCCTAACATCATCAATGTACATTAAGAAACATAAGCTGGATCAATATCCTATCCCTCGGGATTTAGGAATAGGACATGATCACATCCACTATGTACACAAGCCTGTTTGCTGGTGGGACCACCTGCCCCTGCCCTAGCGAACTCTTCTTATTAGACTCTGCCTTAGAGTCAAGAAGCCTTCTTGAGAATACATGTTCCCCACATGTTCCAAGGGTAATCTTCCAGTTCTGTCCTCCCCAAGTGGGTTAGCCTTGGCATGGACTGAACTTCATCGTTGGCTTGGCCTACCAACTCATACTTTCATAACTTGCTTTTACATCCCCCATATTCTATATTTCCCCAGTCTCATACAGCCTCCTTGCATCCTTCCATACTTCCAGCACCTGAGCATTCACTCGCACTAGCGCCAGTATGAAAGAAACAGGATAGCTTAGTCAAGATTTCAGAACGCACATTTATATCGCGACGGCACGCAGTGTTATCTCACGACGACCTATTCGGCGTTCGGACGTACTCCAGGAAGTATCACATGCCATGGCCTAATATATATACACACAATGTCCCATCATATATATATATATAAATATAGCACCAAAGCAACTTACCTTGACACAGAAATCCGCTGTTCCACACAATGAATTCACTATTAAGTTATTACCCAATAGTTACATCATTCCTGGTGGCACAGAACTAAGTTCTTCCTTTACTTAGTAACTAAGCACAATTTTGTCTGAAACTCCACCTACCAACTTACCTGGTTTTCTAACCGTTCTTCTGGCTTCAGCAACTGACTGAACTAATCTAGGTTTCCATCCGGCACAAGTAACTAGGTTTTATTCTAACACAGCAACCTAATAGATGTAACGATTGTCAAAATATGGTACACATATTTGGAACCCAAATCGCCTACATCACAATACGGCGTTCCTAACAGCTGTTTCGCAAGCACACGGTAAACAAACACGATTCGCCTTCAACTGCGTTATCGATCGGTTTGCTAATTAGTATGCGAGGACATCCGCATAGGTAATGAGGTTAGAACAATGGCGTGTGGAACACACGTACAAAGTTAAATGATTTAAACAATTATCTACCTGCATTGGACAACCAGACCTCCAGACAGCTCCGAACTGTTCAAGGGCTTCTCAGCTTCCTTGATCTAACAGTCAGCCGCATAATGGTTGAGGGGAGACGCACACAAAACGGCTCACATTCGGCCTGCGTCTATTCTGTGGCAACGACAGTAAGTGAATGACTGATTTAGCCACATTCCCGCTTCGTGCCAACTCAATGCGCACTAGAAGCGAGTGCTTCTCGAGAAAAGATACTTTCTCGGGAAAACCGTCATTCCCCGCCTAGAGTTTCTAGATCGCTCTGCACGGGAATTTAGAGCGATACCCAGCATCACGGGTTACTCGAATTCCGGTGTTTCGAGAATATTCTAGATCGTAAGTCCTTCATCGGCTTCCCTCAGTCTATTCTTAGCTGGGAAAGTCCCCGATGACGCGCCAAAATAGTGCGGAATCTTGACGACCCAAGACAGATAATCGCGTTTCGTCACATTTTCCCTGTACAGTGAAAGTATTTTCAGAAATATTGAATATATGGAAGGAATCAACATTGGGGGACGATGCATCAATAACATTAGATATGCAGATGATACAGTCTTGATTGCAGACAATGAACAGGACCTGCAAAATTTAGTAGGTGCGGTTGTTACACACAGTGAACAACTAGGGTTAGAATTAAATTGTAAAAAGACACAGATTATGGTCGTCACTATGAAGAACGAAATATCACAATGTAATATACAAGTAAATGGGAATATTCTTCAACAAGTGAATAGGTACAATTATCTCGGAACAGTAATAACATCTGATGGGAAATGCCTTGAAGAGATTAGAACAAGAATCGCCATGGCAAAAGTAGCCTTTAACAAGATGAAAAACATAATGACCAATAAAAAGATGTCAATTGAAACGAGAAAAAGAGTGTTGAGATGCTACATAGAACCTGTAGTTTTATATGGATGTGAAACTTGGACAATGAGCAGTCAGGCTGAAAAACATCTGATGGCTGTAGAAATGTGGTTTTTGAGGAAAATGCAAAGAATACCATGGACAGCCAGAAAGACCAATGAACACGTTCTTCAAGAAACAAATGAAGATCGTAAACTGATTAGAGACATTAGACGTAGACAGTCACAATTTTTTGGGCATGTTATGAGAAGAAATGATTTGGAGAACTTGGTGACAACGGGTAAGATCGAGGGGAACAGACCAAGGGAAAGACCTAGAAGCAAGTACCTGGATGGCTTGGCCTTGTGGCATAGTCGAGACAGAAACACGGAGCTGATCCACGACTCTGGTGATCGAGTGAGATGGCAGAACATGACCACCCACGCTTACCGGCATGGCACATGATGGATGGATGGATTTAATAGCCAACCTTCTTCAATATTCAGCTATTGAAGTATGGATGCATTTGTTCTTTTCTTTATCCATGATATTTTTAGAACCCGTTTATAACATTTGTATTCAAAGGCGTTTATGCGCTGTTCAGCTTGTTTAGTAAGTGTCCATGTCTCACAGGCGTATGTTGCAATGGGAAAGATGCATGCTCTTAAAAATCTAATTTTTGTAGATCTGTCTGTCTCATTCCATAATTTATTCAGTTGTTTTAGTCTTTGAGGAGCAATAGATAGTCGTCGTTTAATTTCTTTTATTGTGTCACCATTGCTGGTAATCAATGACCCAAAAATTAAATTTTTCGGAAAAAATTTTCCAAAAAACCACCTTTTTTTTTTTAATTTTTTTTTCCTTTTTTTATTTTAAATATATT
>JACEFZ010025418.1:0-85000 GCA_014155875.1 Cepaea nemoralis
ATGGACGTTCTGAGTGACCCTTGTGTGTGGAAAATCTCATCGGAAGTTTATTAATTACAACTCCCAGACAAATATGACTACATAGCGGTCTTTTCTCACTTCTTTTTTTATTTTTTTTTCCCTCGCAAAGAAGGGGGGCAAACAACAACAAAACCCGCCAAAGCGCATGCGCCCACACAAAAGACAAGAATACAGCACAGGAACTCCCGTGTAGCCCTCATGACTGCCTTAGCTCCTACCTAACAGCGAAAACATAATTTCCTCCAGCCGAAACATGCAAAACCACAGAGGATCAAATTCACATCGAGCAGTTCATCAGCGACAGCGCCGGGTCGCCCATTGTTATCCGATGTTCCGAACATGAGGCAGTTCTCAGCGAGCTAAACAAAGACAACGAAAAAGAGCGGGCATATGTAAAAGCATTCCACGGAATTTTCACAGCTCACAGAGCGTTGACGGTTCCTTGCCTATCCGCCATGTTGGTTTAAAGACTAGAACAGAACATGCCTGACATAACTTCATTGTGGAATTATGAAGTAAGGACATTATGAATAAGAAAAAGCAAGCGTGACAATTTTTGGCTAAAGAGTAGAATACAATAAAATTATTCCAAATACAGACGAATCAAGGAAACGAATTAAAGCGATAAGAAGAGCTATGGCAGTTTCATCGTGAATGTTTGGGGGGGGGGGGTGGGGGACGTGAGGGGAGAGGGGAAGCGGAAATGGTTTGTCATATGCTTTATGAGCGAGATTCCCGTGGACTCCGTTCAGGTGCTGTATCACCATTGCTTATGTTGTGGTTACTGGTCAGTTTGTTATGCCCTCTATCCATCATTAAAAATTGGTTAACAAGTTCCAATTTGTCTGTCTTGCATTGCATACGTTGAGCCATCTATCAGGTCTCTTTCCGGTATTGTTGGTGTTATGCTTCTTTCTCTTTTTCTATGCAGTGTGTCCGGGTTTGTCCAGGTGGTAGCATATAGCTGGTGGAAGGATTGTGGTTGTAGCGTACTGTTTTAATTGTCTACAAGTACGGTGTGTGTCTTAGTATTGTGCCGTTTGTTCAATGAGTTTTTTATAACCTTATTGTCTTTATTTCAGTGTTTCAAGTGGTGAGTTGGTTCATCTTCGATGGTCATTGTTGTATTTAAGTTTCTGTCCTTTTCGGTTGATTATGTCCAATGGACATCTGTTTTTACCTGATTTAAGTTTCTGTTAGTTCCTTCACACAGCGTAGGTTAGACGTATTTACGGTGGGACTTTGTAATTCTGCTTCTGATGTTTGCTAGTAAATGCTTGAATCGTCCGCAGCAATGGGAGGTCGTTCATGGGTGTAACTTTGACGTTGGTTTCTTCCTTCTGGGGTAATCCACCGGCGTGCTGTGCATGCTGTTTCTATTGTGCTCGTGTTTCCTTTAAACTAAATATGTCTCTACAACTATAGTATTTCTCTATAGAGTTTTCTGCTATATAGGTTATGAGTAACAGAGTGGAAAGCAGACAATCTGGAGTACTGCGGGATCTTAGGATAAAGGGGTCCGATGTCCTCCGTTTGTTAAGATGTCTACGATCACCCCATATAGCGTGTTGTAAAAAGATTTTCCACATCTTGTTTTCTGTGACTCTCATTCGCCATCAAACAAACCTCAGAAAGAACAACCCAAAGAAAAGGATGGACAAAGACAATCCGAAAAAGGCAACCCGGACAAGTTTGCCATGTAACACGGACAGCATATGTCACCCAAAAATTAGTTCTGATGAGATTTGGGTTTTAGTACTTAGAGATAATCGTTCTATGTGAAAGAAGCTAGTGCTAAGAGTATGTCCACATTTGTTTGCCTTCATTCACGATCATTATTTTGAAACTGTCTGGTGCCAAATCGTTATGAAATTTGTGCCAGCGTCTTATAATTTCCCCCATCCAAGGAATATGATCTTTGGGATAGGGCCCGCTTCCAAAAAACAACTTAAATCATTGAAAAGCGCAGGCGACCTTCCTTGGGATGTTTTCTGAACAATAGTGATTTCCCTCGCTAACAAAGTTATTTTTTTTGTAGGTAATGGAAGACCTGGCAAGTCAGATGACACACAAAGGCGTATCCGGATTCGGATGGGAGTGGGTGCATCTGAAAGAACACTTAAATCGCACGGTTGGCGGCTGGCATTGCAAACCGGAATTCTTTATAATCCCATTTGGTGCTCATTTCTTTCCGCGAGCGCGGAAAGCCGCTGCGACACAAGCACGAACGCCGTAGCTGCCAGCGACGACCCTCGTGAGTCTCAGAAAAATGCACTCGTAGAAATGAAGGACGCGCCCCGGATCGACAACCCTTCACCACCGGAAGAATCCGGAGAGGGGTGCAGTGTGGTGAATATTAGTCACAACGCAAGAGAAATTTACAGCCGGCACGGGGTAACGGAAATAATTTTGTAAATTACAACCGAAAAAGGTATAGCAACTGAATCTATTTCTTATACCTTATTTTTTCTGTCCTTCACTTGTTTCTTGTCTTCAGAGTTTATACAGATTATCGTGGGTTATCTTCATCTGCACAACTCCGGACGGTGGAATAAGGTGCAGTGCAGGGAACTCTCCCCCCCGCAAGCTAAAAAAGAGCATATTCAACGCGGCATGCTACGCTGTGGGGTGGCTATACGGGAAAGCCAGTTCGTTGATTGGCTTCTGAACCGAGGGGCGGAGCACCACCACGAGCATCCTGTGTTTGTGGGAGTCAGCGCCGATTAGAAGCCTCGTCGAACATCTAGGCCCCTATAAGCCGACTTTCCTCATCCCACCGATCGGGTTTGCATCCTGGACACGATGTGAGATTGGCACGTGAAGTCAAAGGTCCATCTGTTCGTCGTCCTATCCGTTTAAGGAAAGCTATTTAGGATATCATCGGCACGAGCCATGGGCTGGGCCATCTAACAGGGGGTGCAAAGGCGCAGCAGTCTATCAGCTAGTTCATTTCCCCCCGCGCTCCCGCATGTCCCGGGAACGAAGGAGAGGTGACTTTACGGAAACAACAGACTTCCGCGCGGACTCAGACCCCGTCTACGTACAGATCCAGCGCGATCTTCCTAATCCTGCGCTTGATCAACAGATACACACACACGTTGGTATAATGCGTGGTCCAGCCAATACGTGAAAGCCTGTGGTACTGCCTCACCTCCGTCGTCATGCTAGCGCGAGGTCGATAATTGGGCACACTGGAGTCTTCGAAGCGGTTTCGGGCCCGCTGTGAACGGCCTGGTGTACAAATGCACACGCATCATTCCTCTTAGGTTGTGTGAAGTGTGCGGTGAGACAACTAGATCAGTGATCGGAGATAGATGATCGCCACTTAGCTCTGGTGGTGGAGCCTATCTGAAGGTGTTCTATCGAGCATAGGGAAGCGCGCTTGACTTCGGAATGCGCGTGCATGTGGACGAGCGCCGCGTCAGCGCAAGAGAGGTTAACGTGCTCTCTGCACTCCGTCTGGCGCAAATGTAGAATGGCAGGAAGTCACAGGTGGCTACTAAACTGGAATAGGCAGTGCAAAAACCACGGCATCACCCATCATCCTTGGGCAGCGTCGGGCGGTCAGCACTACGCCTGGAGTGGAGAGGGAGACTGCAGACAGCCTGGGATTCTGACCGGACGATCGGAGTGAGGTCCCAGCTCCGGGTAGACAACGGCAGGTAGGCCACTCGAGCTTTTGCCTTCTCTTTAGCCTGTGCACCATTGTGGTCCTCTGAATATAGCGTCATTGGCTAGGTGCGGTTGCAGGTACTGCCATTATTTTACATATTGGACCCGCAAGCTCTCACAACCTCCGGCATTTGGAGTCCCATGTGGGTTCCATGTGTCGGGAACGGAGCAAAAGTCAATAGTCAGAGGGGTATCTTAGCACTTCGTGACTAACAGCGGGGGTGTCTTTCGCGGCAGCCCAAAATGATACGACATGGCTTCAGTTTTGGTGTGTACCTTTGATTCTAAAGTTCGAAGGTTCCAGCAACACGTCTGGTGTAACAACTGTGGGAGTGACGCTGGGACGGGAGGATGGCCGAAAGGAGGCGTCCGTCAGGGGCTCGGACACGACGCGAGTGGGGATTGAAATGCTGTGTCTAGAGTGGATCTGAATTCCAAGTGAGGGGTGGGTGATGATACCTCTTTCAAGGTGCATAGAAGGAGTTCCGAATGCCGCCATCCGTCTGCTGGGATAACTCGCGAGCAGACTCTACACGTAAGCGATCGGGAGGTAACCGGGGATGGTCCAATACTCAGGTGCAACACATGGTAGCAACGAGGCGCACACTCAGCATGGCACTGAGGGTATTGAAGGCATGAACAGCACATTGGAATCAGTGATGGAGCCAGTGGGTACTGACAAGGCAATCGAGGGAGGGCGGAGTAGATAGATAATGGCCACAGGTGTGGGCAGGCATGCTACAGAGGAGAGAAAAAAAGGTGGCCGTGAAGAGTAACTTGAACGATAGCGGTTGGATGAGGCGTGGAGGAGGAAAAGTGTGATGCTCTCGGGCACGTAGAGAGAAAACAACTGAGAGGAGGGAGAGTGGGTGAAGGACAGATGGGGTCAGTGAAACGTGTGAGAGTGGAATGGGGAAGACCTGGCATGACGTACTGGGAGGAGCGTGAACCCAAGGGGTGTGAAGTTCCATTGTGTAAATTGAGAGGCCGCACAAACAGGGTCGTGTCTATAGTGGGTATATGCAGCATGGATGAAAGGAACATAGCGGCGGGGAAGGTCCGTCAAGTCACATGGGCAATGCCCTTCTAGTCAACGGTTGAATGTGACTCAGAGGATGTCGTGTAAGGTTTCTTATTTTGATTTACGTCTGTTTCGTTGACGCAGGGACCAAGGAAGAATCACACATAGTGGGATAAAGCAGGAGAGTGAACTACAAGGGGAGGGGGGGGGAGTGGGGGTCTGGGAAAAAGATGGGATAAGGGTTCCCTTCGGACCATATAGATGCGGATATAATTGGTGGTGCTTGCAGCAGGGAAGAGCGGGGGGTGGGTGGGCGTTGGGCGCACGGATGGGCCGTTATTTTGTCTTCTTTGGCAACAACATTGTGATATGATGCACTGTCCATGATTAGACAAGACGGTCTATCAAGGGATGGAAGTACTGTATTCTCGAACCAATCTCTAAATACATTACCATTCATCTCATTATAATAATCCCTATTGTCTGTATGCTTTGATACGAACACGAGCCCAGCATTCTGTAGTAAGTCATTATGAGTACTACCAGCATGGGCTATGACCAAACGCTGTCCTTTACTACTGGGCACGTATCGTTTTATCTTTCCATCCATTGATTGCGCATTGATCCACGTTTAATCCAAATACACTATGTCATAATTTTCTTTGCGCATTTCCCTTATTTCACGTAGATATCTGCTTCTCTTGGCTCCTAAATGCGGTTGCTCGCAAAGGATATTTCTGCCTCCCCTGTACTTTCTAAAAGTGAAGCCTAATATCCTGATAATTTTCCACAAAGTTGTTTTGGATAGCTCTATGTTATTGTCCTTTCTCAACAAAACCCTCAGTTTTCTTACACTCACTGTTTCTTTGGCATCCATCATTTTTATAATAACTCGTCTGATGACATCCTTGTCAAAGCTGTCTACAATTGCCTTTCTATCTACCGTTTGCTTTTCGCGTGTTGGTTTCATTCCAGATTCTTGCACCCATCGACGAAACGATCGTTTACTCAAACCTAATGCATGCACTGTTCTTTTTTCGGGATTTGTAACTGTATGAAACAGTTTCCTGCGATCAGCTTCTTGACAAAAATATGTGTACAACTTCATAGCGATGTTTTGAAGTGTACACAATTTCACTTTTAATCCCATTGAACAGTATTAACACATTCAAATATTAGCTATTAAGATTACATTAATGGTAAGATTTATTTATATAATCACGTTTCATGAAATAACCCACAGTTTGACGACACCTCTGATCTATTACACTCAGTCTGTGCAAAAACGAAAGACCGCCAGACAATTTTTAAAATAGCGCGAATGGTCTTGCTGGAGCTGTAATACTCTTAAAATTAAGGCATTAATGGCGGGGCTATAAAATATATACGGCATATAAACAAACATTGAAATATGCTGTACAATCTCCAGAACAAAAATTTTTTTGTTGGGTGGACTTAATTATAAAGGTTATATACTAAATTGCACCATTTTCCCTCAGTTGGTTACTGAGATATTGAATTTTATATTGAGGCAAAAAAAAAAAAAAAACAAACAAACAACACACACACTATAGTTGTCCAGTACCTGATTTACCTTTGCACAACGGTGTGTGTTGTATTCTCTGTCCATTATCCCATCTGAAGCTAAAATTAACAATATATTTTTTTTTAAATTCACTGGTTTGTTTTATTTTCAAGTTCTTTATTTTTAATGACAGTTTATCTGATTGCTTGTCCCCTATTGCCTCTGTCTTTTCAATGCTTATTTTCATGTTATATTTCTCCTACATATACATTGGTTACGTTCTTGGAAAATGCAGCTTTACGTGAAACGACGTATAGCGAAACACTTTCCCATAAAATTAAATGAAATACAGTGTATTATGTAATGTTTATTTTGATAGTTATTGATATTTATTGGCTAAATAGAGGTGGGTTGGAGGGCGAGTGGTAGAGTTATTGGGACGTAGAGGCATTAAAACCACGATTCGACCCAAAACTATCATCAGTACTACTAGTACTGCTCTCACCCGCTTTCTTAGCTAGATCTTCATAGAGAGACTTTGCTTTCTCTTGGATAGCCATCTTGCTCACAGGCATATTCCGTTGATTTTGGTTCTGGTCTTCAATCCAGATGGCCAATAGTGTTTCCATTAGAGTACTTCTGGTACGGGTGATCTTGGAAGCACTCAAAGGTGTTAAATTTTTAGCACATTCTTTTATTTTGTAAGCACCTGCACGAATTGTCCTTACCGTGGTTGGAGGTAAACATGGACTTTATTGATATCAACAGCCCGATCGCGAGCCTCAAAACGACGTAACATATCTAACTTCACCTCAAGAGTAACACTTTTCCTGGTTCTCTTACAACCAGCCACACTATCAGCACTTACTTTGCGCTTTAGTCTCATAATTATGGTAAAATCCTGGAAAAACGCACTGCACAAAATGTAAAATGACGACGTTAACGCAGCATAGCAACACTGGTGACGAGTTATGTCGGAAAGTAGCGACGTAAAGTGAAGTTATGTCCCATTGTGAAAACGATGTTATAGCGAAATGACGTAATCCGAAGTGACGTATAGCGGGGACTCCCTACATTGAGATAGGTTCAAAAGTCTCTCTTCATCTTCTGCTATTAACACTTGGTCTTCTGCAAATAATTATGAAATGTTATCGTCTTCTTCGCTCTGGTTTCTTTACAAATGTCTATATATGTCATGAATAAGAGGGGAAAAGTACACAACCTTGTTCTACTCCGAAACGATGCTTCTCAGCATATATTGTCAATGTATGTTGCAAAAAAGTAGGCGCGTTTACTTTGGAAGGTTTTGGTGTACCTGCTTTGTTCTTACGCACTTTGTGCTTGTCTTATGTAAACTTTTGCAAACATTAATTAGATGTTTGCTAATTCCGTATTTTCTTGGACAATCCCATAGCATATTGCTGTCAATTCTCTAAAAAAAAAGCTTTTTCCTAGTCTCTAAATACGGCCTTACAAGTCTTATGATGTTCAACTGCTTTTTCTGTCGTTGTCTAAGTGTGAACATTGTGCCAGGTGCAGCTTCTGTTAGGTCTAAAAACTATCTGGGTTTCTGATAATTGCTCTTCCAGCAATGATCTTAATTTTATTTCAATGATTTTGGCATACATTTTGCTGCGTGACTAAGTAGAGAGATTCCTCTATAATCATTGAAATCTTTCTTATTGCCTGTAATTTTCTAAATTGGTACAGTTATGACGATTTGTCAATCATCTTATTGTTCTTGGTCTGACCAGGCGATCTAGAAAATTCGTCTGACCCATTTTGCTTCTATTTCTCCAACTGCTTTGATGGCTTCTACAGGTAAATCGCCAATACGTGTAACTTTGTGCCTTGTTTCCATTGTAATCACTTGTTCTACTTCAGCCAGTAATATTTATGGTTCCACTAAATCTATCTCTGTTTCTGTATTATTTATAATTTTATTTTCATGTTTGTCTGCTTTACTGAAATTAACCAGTTCTTTAAAATAATTTCTTCATTCGTCTAAGACCAGTTTGGCGTCTAGTATAGGTGGCCTTTTTTCATCATTTACTGTTTCTGTTGGGTTATATTCCTTATTTTGCTGTCTTATCCCTCTTACGTTCTTGTAATATTTTCTTATTACAGCTTTTTCTTCTTCTGCCAAATCCCCCCCCCCCCCCCCCCCCCCAAACATTCACGATGAAACTGCCATAGCTCTTCTTATCGCTTTAATTGTTTCTCCTCTGATTCGTCTGTATTCTGAATAATTTTATTGTATTCTACTCTTTAGCCAAAAATTGTAAGCTTTCTTTTTCTTATTCATAATGTCCTTTACTTCATAATTCCACAATGAAGTTATGTCAGGAATGTTCTGTTCTAGTCTTTAACCAACATGGCGGATAGGCAATGAACCGTCAACGCCTCTGTGAGCTGTGAAATTCATGTGGAATGCTTTTACATATGTCCGCTGTTGTTTGTAGCGCGAACTGCATGTTCGGAACAATGGCGACCGGCTGTCGCTGAATTGACTGGTTTGCATTTTCGGCTGGAAGTCGTCGCTGGAGCTACGGAGTTCGTGCTTTGTGCGGCGCTTTTGGCGGGTTGCCCTGCGGAAAAGACCGAGTCATGTGGGATAAAACCCGGGTCAATGAAGTCTTTCTAGTGACTCCCGATTCCATCGACGATAAACTGTATTTTTCGTGGAGGACTTTTGTGTTGGCACTCTGGCGGCGGCATTATGCACAATGTACCTGTGTGGGCTGTTGGCTTGCCGAGACTCCTGTCTGTTCCATTTTCACATTGGGCAGTGATGAGCAACCAACCAACCAATTAACCAATCAACCAACCAACTAAACAAACAAACAAACAACCAACCAACCAACCAACCAACCAACCTACCAATCTTTCTAGTGACTGCCGATTCTATCGACGATGAACTGTATTTTTCGTGGAGGACTTTTGTGTTGGCATTCTGGCGGCGGCATTATGCACAATGTACCTGTGCGGGCTGTTGGCTTGCCGAGACTCTTGTCTGTTCCATTTTCACTTGGGCAGTGATGAGCAACCAACCAACCAATTAACCAATCAACCAACAAACTAAACAACCAACCAACCAACCAACCTGAATGAAGCTATGCGCATTATTCTTGGATGTACAAGAGATACAGCATGAAGGGCGATGCGCTACCTTCTTGATTTTCCAACCATTGAAGAGAGAATACAAGTTTGCAGGGCACACGCCTACCTCAGAATTAACGCAAACACACAACATCCACTGCATAGTGAAATTAGGAAGGTGAAGGGCAGCAGGTTAAAAAGAGGACGGTCGTGGATGGGTCAAGCAGAAGACATTCTTCAACAGGTGTGTTCACTTGAGGACTTAGAACCTGGCGAGGAGTGGGTGCAAGTGCCAACAGACTTCTGCACATCCTTTTCAGTTTGCATCCAACTAGATAGAAAATGCAGACAAGAAAATCCGGCTGCTGTTGAGGCTGAAGTACAAGCGTTGATTTTCGAGAATTCGCTAGACGGTGACGCGGTCATCTACACAGATGGGTCGGTCGTCCGACATGTGAGAAGCTCATGGGCCTTTACAGCTCGGGCCGGAGGGAGAATTGTGAAGGAGGACTCTGGTGCTTTCACTGAAACCACAAGTAGCCTGACCATGGAAGTCATGGCAGTAAGTAAAGCAAATAACATGGCTCGAGACACAGACATTCACAAGGGCTTGTTTCCTTAGCGACTCAATGAACATGATCAAGAGGATAGAGGAGGGGTCGATCCGAAGAGAATGGTTGCTGCCTCTGAAGCGGTCTCGGCTGGCAAAGATTAGTTTCATCTTCGTGCCAGGGCATGCGGGAGTACAAGGGAATGAGCGGGCTGACAAGCTCGCAGGTGAGGCTACTGTGGAGGGCGGACGCGCCATGGACCAGGCTGACATTCTGAATGCTCTACGAGAAGTGAGACTTTTGCGAGAACCAAGTGATGACTGTGAATCTACAACAATGGCCAGACTGCGAGAGCAGCAAATTAAAAGAGGGATGGCCAAACATGAACACTACGCAGGACGCCAAAGAAGATTGATAAACCAACACAGAACTGGCGTCGTTAGCCGCTACACGCTGCGGGATTTGCTGAGGAGGGGATCCGAGCACTTATGGACTGAATGGTTCGATGTGCAACGAGGATCATCTGTCGACTAACTAACTAACTAACTAACTAACCAACCAACCAATCTTTCTAGTGACTGCCGATTCTATCGACGATGAACTGTATTTTTCGTGGATGACTTTTGTGTCGGCATTTTGGTGGCTGCATTATGCACAGTGTACCTGTACGGACTGTTGGCTTGCCGAGACTCCTGTCTGTTCCATATTCACATTGGGCAGTGATGAGCAACTAACTAACTAGCTAACCAACCAACTAACAACCAACCAACCAAGTTGATTGGTTGGTTGGTTGCTTGGTTAACTAGTTATCTAACTTTAACAATGAACAATTAGTTAGCTAACTAACTGACTGACTGACTGACTGACTAACCAACCAACCAACCAACCAACCAACCAACTAACCAACCAACCAACCAACCAACTAACTGACTAACTAACTAACTAACTGACTAACTAACTAACTAACTAACTAACTAACTAACTAACTAACTAACTAATTAACCAAACATTGCAAGCTTTATTTTTCTTATTCATAATGTCCTTTCCTTAATCATTGCCCAATGGTGTTATTTCAGGAATATTCTGGTCTGTTCTTTAACCACAAATTGTAAAACTTCCTTCTTCTTATTCATAATGTCTTTTACTTCATCATTGCACAATGGTGTTATTTCAGGAAGTTTCTGTTCTGTTCTTTAACCAAAAATTGCAAATCTTTCTTCTTCTTATTCATAATGTCCTTTACTTCATCATTGCACAATGGTGTTATTTCAGGAAGGTTCTGTTCTGTTCTTTAACCAAAAATTACAAATCTTTCTTCTTCTTATTCATAATGTCCTTTACTTCATCATTGCACAATGGTGTTATTTCAGGAATGCTATGTTCTGTACTTTAACCAAAAATTGCAAATCTTTCTTCTTCTTATTCATAATGTCCTTTACTTCATCATTGCACAATGGTGTTATTTCAGGAAGGTTCTGTTCTGTTCTTTAACCAAAAATTACAAATCTTTCTTCTTCTTATTCATTATGTCCTTTACTTCATCATTGCACAATGGTGTTATTTCAGGAATGCTATGTTCTGTACTTTAACCAAAAATTGCAAATCTTTCTTCTTCTTATTCATAATGTCCTTTACTTCATCATTGCACAATGGTGTTATTTCAGGAATGCTATGTTCTGTACTTTAACCAAAAATTGCAAATCCTTCTTCTTCTTATTCATAATGTCCTTTACTTCATCATTGCACAATCGTTTTATTTCAGTTATGTTATGTTCTGTTTGTTTGTTTTAGACCAAAAACTGTAAGCTTTCTCTTTCTTATTCATAATGTCCTTTACTTCAAGTGTCAGTTGAGGAAGCTTTTTATAGCATTGTGGTCGATGTCAGCATGGACAAATGAATAAGAGCGCTCGTTCTTAAACATCTGATACGCTGATGCTGATATACTGGATTCAACTCCCACACAGGTCAGTTGGACTAAAATGTTGACTTCTCGTCCTTGATTTCTCGACCTAAATTACAAGTACCTATAAATTTGGAGTGGGTTCACCAGATGGCAAGGGACACTGGTAATAGGGAAAGCTAAGCTAAACGTAAAAATCAGTCCTGTGTACAAGAAATAATAGCGCATGTATGGACTACGCTTGAGTTCAAAGCGAGCGAATGAAACGAAAAACGCGTCTCATTACTTGGAGTCTAACTATTGAAAAAATTCCCAAAATGACATGTACACTAGTGGGTAAATTCCTAGTGATCTATTAAAATCCATCATTATAGCTCCGCCAAAGAAACTAGACGCTTTAAAATGCGGAGAGCATCGCACAATAAGTCTTATGAGTCACAACCAGTGTAGATGTGTAGAGGGAAAGGAAACAAACAATGATATATATATATATATATATATATATATATATATATATATATATATATATATATATATATATATATATATATATATATATATATATATATATATATATGTTCTCAGGACACTATTAGAAAGAGCTATAGAAGTAAAAACAGATCTGTACTTATGTTTCATAGACTAAACAAACGCATTTAACCATTTGAAACATGAGGAAACAATAACATTACTAAAGCAACTGAACATTGACGACAAAGAGCTGCGAATAATAAGGAACAAATATTAACAGCAAACAGCAGACATAAGAATCAACAACCTTGCAGGAACATTTCAGTGTGTAAAGAAGAGCGTCAGACAAGGTTGTGTATTGTCTCCTGATTTGTTCTCATTGTACAGTGAATATATAATGCGATCTACAGAAAATATGCCAGGGATTATCAGTTATCAGTTATCAATTGGGGCATTTTCATTGCACTCCAGACAGGTCCATAGGTGCTCAGATCCTTCTTCTCCCCCCCCCCCCCCCCCAGCGTATGCATCCGTATTCGGTGGCTAATAGTGCCAGATCTGTGTTAGTTGACGAGAGACCCCGTTTCCCGGATGTACCTCTCGCGTCTGGCTGTGCCGATTCTTACTCCCAAGTCTTTCATCCTGGACAGCGATGTGGATTCACTGGCGTCAAAATCCTCTGTTATCGACATATCTTTAAGGACGTTAATAACATAGGCACGATCCATGGGCTGGCCATCTACAGGGGTTGCAGAGTCAACCAGTTTATCAGCTAGTTCATTTCCCTCGACTCCCGCATGTCCCGGGACGAAGATGAAGGTGACTTTACGGACACCAGACTTCCGCAGCGACTCAGTCCACTGTATACGTACAGATCCAGCTTCGACCTTCTGAATCATGCTCATTGAATCACTTAGTACACACACGTTGGTATAATGCTGTGATTCCTAGCCATATGAAAGCCTGTGTAACTGCCATCACCTCCATCGTCATGCTGCTCGTGGTCATGGAGTGGGCACCACTGGATTCTTGAATGGTTCAGCCCGCTGAACGGGCTGTAAATGCCCATGCACTTCTCTGCTGCTTTAGAACAGATCCATCAGTATAGATGAGTTCTTCGGGGACTATCTGAGTGTTCATAGATGAGCGCGTTGACCTCTGCATTGACAGCTGCAGGGTTCTGCTCTCTGCACCGTCTGCCGAGTGTGATATTGCAGGAGAAAGTGCACTTAAAAGCTGGAACCACCGGCACCCATTCCTTGCCGGGGTTGATACTGGTTAGACTGCAGACCTGTCTGACGACATCTTCCGCCCGACCCATCCAAGATTTGCCCCTCTTTAGCCTGTCACCCTTTTCTCTGAATATAGCTTCATGCAGAGGGTGCCGCTCATCTGCACTTATTTTTAAGTATGCACGAGCTCTCCAGATCTTGATCCTGTGGTTTATAGTCGGGAAGTCAAGGAGGTATCTCATTGTTACACAGCTGGTGTCTCTCGTGCAGCCTAAAATGATGCGCACGGCTTCGTTTTGTACCTTTTCAAGTCTTCCAATCTGTGTAGGGCAGACAGTGAGGATGGCCAGGGCACACTCAATGGGTGAAAGTACCAGTCCTTGGAACAGGAGTATTAGCAGTCTTTGCTCGATTTTGGCAGTCGCCATGACTCTCACTGCTGACAAACTTTTTCGAGCTTTCGTTATGACATAATCGACATGATCTCTGAAAGACAGGCTACGATCAAGCCTCACGCCAAGATATGTCATCGACTGGGTTCTACTAAAAATGCTCCCATCCATTCTCACTGCCGACAGGTCTGTGTTCACAATATGGTTGTTTAGGGAGAACCATGTAACCGATGCCTTTGCATGGTTGACAAGGACACTGGCACAGCACACCATGAGGAAATTCGATCTAGTTCGCCCTGCATATCATTGGCAACCGCCTGTCTATCTCGACCCTGTCGATACCCGAGAATGTCGTCAGCAAATGACAGTCTTACCCGTCCCGTCCAGCCGTTGTTTAGTGATAGGCACTGTATACACGTTGAATAGTACTGGTGACTGTGGTGAACCTTGCGGCAATCCTGGACATATTGTTATCGGCTCAGAAGACCAACTCCCGCATCTTAGCACCACCTTCCTTTTTAGCAGGACTGCAGCTATCCATCGTACAAGGTGAGGGTACACTTTCAATCTGAGGAGGGTTTGCATCAAGTGCTCGAAGGATACTCTATTGCATGCGTCCTCAAAGTCTATGGCGGCCGCACATGTCTCTTCTCTGACCTGAAATCCTTTGTAAACATCTTGAGCAAATATTGCCGCATTCAGCCATGACTATTTGTTACGTCTGTATCCTCCAAGTGTGGGCGGGAAGCAGCAGAGTTTGTGTGCTACAAGCAAGTCTGTGTGCTACAATTTTCTCCAGTAGCTTGCCAACAGTGTTCTGCATCAGAATGATTCTGTAGCCGCCTATCTTGGAATGGTCTTTGTTCTGTTTTGGAAGCGGCAGAAAGTAGCTGTGTAATGCCAGGGATTCTGGTTGGTGGACGTAAAATAAATAACTTACGTTATGCTGACAGCAACTAGTCAGAAGGGTCTAAGGACATGATAGATACAATGATTGTAGAAACTGAAAAATTAGCCTTAGTTTGAATAATAGGAAGACAGAAGTCGTGGTGATATCAAAGAAACATATTGTGCCTAAATGTGCAATTACAGTAATTGAAGTTATTTTGTGGCACGAGCAGAAATTCAAATTTCTATGCACATGGATAACATCAGATGAAAGATGCATCGCCAAGATAAACAACAGAATAGGACAAGCAAAAACTGCATTATATAAAATGAAGAACATTTTGTGCAATAAGTAATTGTCTTTGAACGTTGGAAATAGAGTTCTTGCATGTTACATAGAACCAATTTTAACATACGGCTGGGAATCCTGGACAATTAGTAAATAGGCGAAAAATTCCGGCGGTCTTGGGGACATGGTTTTATAGAAGAAATGCTGAAAAGTTAATTGAACAGCCAAAATGAGCATGCTGGACATTTTGAGGGAAACTGAGTCGCAGAGACAACTTATTACAAGCATCGGAAAAAAAAAGCATTCATCATTTTTTCGCCACATTGTGAGAAGACAAAAACTGGAACATGTGACAACCGGGAAGATTTGTAGGAAGAGAGATACATGAAGACAGAGTGAGAAAATTCTTGATTGTCTTATGTTATGGCACAAAATGGAGTCAACACACGAATGTAATCACGCCGTCGGAGATCGCAATTTGTGGAGGAGCATGATCGCTCACGCGAGTCGGTAAGACACCGGACGATGATGATGATGATGTCTCATTATTTAAAATAAACCCACTAAATTGGCACAGAATATAGGACAACATGTAGAAAGGATTATTCACTGCGTTGAGTCAAGAACAAACATCACAACTCTCGGAGCATTTCCATACTCGCTCCGTTCTCATCTTCAACAATAAAAGAAGAATCACAATAGGGATAGTCCCAGTTGCAGTTTGACGATGTGTTGATGATAGAAGATTTTCTTGTTCTTTGTAGGACCTGGCAATCACATCGAGCATATTGGCTATATGTGACTTACGAATGTGCGGGATGTGGGTTTGTCGAGACTCCTGTCTGTTCCACTGTTCACAAATCAGACGGGCCTGCGTGCCCAATTCTTAACCCTTTGAAAATAAAGTTCGTTCGTTCGTTCGTTTGTTCGTTCGTATATTCATTGGCACAGCAATGTAGCATAATGTGGCAACCCTTTAGCGTGAAGTTGGAACCGCGACTAATTAACTAACTGTCACTTACAAAGCAAGTTGTACGTTCAGTAGTTTGCCATGGCTTTGGGAACCAGAATCAGCGTGTAAGTCCAACTGACCGGTGTGTGGAACAAACCCACTACGCCGCCACCAGAAGAGAAAGTGTAAGCACGTTCGACTTCTCAGCCACGTCGAAGGGGGCTTAAACTTTCTCTTCTGACGACGTCAAAGTGGGGTTGTTCCACACGCAGCTCAGCTGGATTAAAATTGTTTCTTCTCTTTCAGAAAGCGATGGCAAACTACTGAGCGTAAATTTGCCCAGCAAAACACAAATAACTAGCTGGTGTAGATGTGATTAAAAGGTCCTGCAAAGGACATGCAATAAAAAAAAGATCGTAGATGTACCCAGAAATGATGGTTTGTGCGGATTGAACAGTTGTACAGTTGTGTGTTCAAGATTGAACATTTGTATAGTTGTGGGTTCAAGATTGAACATTTGTAAAGTTGTTGGTTCAGGACTGAACATTTGTAAAGTTATGGGTTCAAGATCAACATGGCGGAGACCCGACAAACACTTGAATGGTAATTAGTCTGGATTGCAGTCTGATTATGTGTTGATGATGGTAGATGTACCCAGATACGATGATTTCTGCTGAGTGAACATTTGTGAAGCTCTGCGTTTGAAGTTCGGCATAGCGGAGACCCGACAAACACTTGTCTCGTAATTAGTCCCGAAGTTGTAAAGTTCCGTGCCCATAGCATCACATGTACATACGACACAAGACTATCCCTTCTTTGCGCAGTAAGTTGGAGAGCAAATTAAATTGAACTCTTTATGCCTGAACCGGTGGAAGCTCATCGAGAAACTCTGTCAAGTCTAGCTCCGTCCTACATTCTTGAAATCCTTTTATCTGTTCAATTTAAGGAGACATTCCCATCTATCCTTCTTTCTACTCTTGAGAAAGAAATCGAGAACTTTGGCAAGTGTTTGTGATCGGAGTTTGTGTTCATCCTGTACGACGCCATATGACGTCTCCTACACCTTGCAATTTTCATTCAGTCAAAGCGAAACCGCTTCACTTCTTTAAAAAAGAGAGAACCTCAAAGACGAAGAGGGGAAACACTGCAGCTGAAAAACCTCATCCAAGGGGACACAATTCACACTTTGACACAAGACAAACATGAACAGGGCGATCATCAGATTGATTCAGAATGGGGACAAAAGGTAAGGGGTGGGCGCGAATGAATACTGTGTCCTCCGGCTAAATTCGGGGTGGGGAAAGGGATGTACATCTCCGTCAGAACTTCTCCGCATCGTAATCTCCAGCTAATATTAATTTTCTGTTTAAACACACCCTACTCACTCAAACATGTTCTTCTGCATAATGTCCCCCCGATCTAGTTCTGTTTCTATTTCCCCACTGCACTTCCCACCCCATCAACTTTCTTTTACGTCTGCTGGTTTTTATCTGTAGCAGATGATATTTTCTATAACCCCTTGCTCACACAGTTTTTCTTTGGCGCTAGCCGTTTGAAAGTTTTCTCAAGATATGATCTGCTCATGTCCGTCCGAGACGAAAACGTTGCATTCAATGCGACTACAGCTTTCATTTCTGCTGCCATGAAAATCTTCCCTTTGTATTTGAAATGCTTTTTATTATGATTATTTGGCGTGGTGATTTTAGGAATCAAACCACTTGGCAATTTCTTCACCTTCTACATTCCTCCTTCCCTCTGCTCTTCATTCCTCTTTCGCTCTGCTCTCCATTCGTTCTCGTTTCTCGCGTCAAAAATCGCTTTCTTTACATTTCATGCACTCAAAACTTTTACAAGCTTCTTTTGAGGGCAAGTTTTTCATTTCACAGCTAACAGGTCCGTTTTTTGCTGCCTCACTTAGTACATAGCAAGTTTCTTGCCAGAGATTTTCTTTGTGGAGTTCTGTTTAATTAAATATCTTGACTTTTTTCGGGCTTTTGTTTTCCTCTTCCGCATTTGCAATCTGCCTTGTCCATGTTTAGTAGGCCTCAGCACTCAACAAGACGGAAAACATACTCAAAGAGAAATAGGCTGCGAATAGCAGTGAGAAAAATATCGTTAAAATGCTATTATATATATATATATATATATATATATATATATATATATATATATATATATATATATATATATATATATATATATATATATAATATATATTATATATATATATATATATATATGCGAGAAGAGTGACTGGCCGAATATATATATATATATATATATATATATATATATATATATATATATATATATATATATATATATATATATATATATATATATATATATATATATGTGACTGGCCGAGTGCCTAAGTACGCCGGGTTCTCCTTCGAGGGACTCAGGTTCGAATCCTCGGTAAGGGGTGGTTTTTTTTTGTCGAGGGCAAAGAGAAAATTCTAACCTGCACAGTTCGCGACGACTGCACTAACCAGGCGGCCTTAATTCCCCAGGCTCAAGACTCTCCTGCCCTACATTGCAAGGTACTATAGGCAGTAGATGGCAGACATATGAGACCTGGACAATAAGCAAGCAGGACGAAAAATATCTGATGGCAGCAGGTATGTAGTGGCTGAGGAAAGAATAAGAGAATACTATATACACTGAAAAAAATCAAAACCGTAGTCCTTCAGACAAATAATTTAAAAGCTTAAATTGATGCTCTCTGCATATTATAAGGAGAAATAAACTCGAACACTTTGTCATAACTGGAAAACTTTTCAGCAAAAGAACAAGAGATAAATGCAAGATGGCTTGGGCAGATGGCACACAACCGAGACAGGTGATCGTGTGAGATGGCAAACTATGGGTGTCCGTTGGAGGCGAACAGGTGTAGTTGTGTTGCACGATCATTAGTGATGGAGAATATTGAATCATCATCATCATCATCATCATCATCATCATCATCATCATCATCATCATCATCATCATCATCATCTTCATCATCATCAGCACCACCATCATCATCATCGTCATGTGTTATGCCGATAAGCGTTGGCGGTCATGTTTCGCCATCTCACACCATCACCAGAGTCGTTGATCAGCTCTGTGTTTTTGTCTCAACCATACCACGCGGCCATGCCATCCAGACTTCTCTGCTTTCCCCTTGTTCTCTTCTCCTCAATCTTGCCAGTTGTCAAGAGTTCTCCAATTTTTTTTATTTCTCATAACGTGTCCAAAAATGGTGACTGTCTACCTCTAATTTCTCTAATCAGTGTACGGGTTTCCTTTATTTCTTTTAGGCCTTGGTAATTGGGTTTTCTGTCTGTTTATGGTATTCTTTGTATTTTCCTCAGAATCCGCATTTCCACAGCCATCAGATGTTTTTCAGCTTGTCTGCTCATTGTCTACGCTTCACGTCCATACAAATGTACAGGCTCTATGTAGCACCTCAACACTCTTGTTCTCGTTGCAATCATAGGCTTACAATTAAGGGGCACATCATTTGCCTTTAATTCAGCTTTTACCAAATACAGCAGAAAGTGAGCAAGAGTTACAAGACTTAGTGGAAGAAGTAAACAGGCACAGTGCAAAATGTGCCTTAGATACTAACATCCAAAAAACAGAAACTAAGATAATTAACAGTGAAAAGGAAAGGTCATCAATGAACATCACAGTAAACGGTCAGATACTAGAACAAGTTACAAGTTTCGCCTATCTTGGACATATAATAACAGATGATGACAGAAGTGAAATAGAAATCAAAAAGAGAGTAGGAATGGCCAAAAATGCTTTCAACGGCATGGAATCAGTATTAACATCTACAGAGATTAATAACGCATTGAAAAAGAGAATTGTCAAATGCTACGTATATTCAACGCTACTGTATGGCGCGGAAGCCTGGACATTGAACAAGCAGCTAGAAAGTCGCATAGAGGCCCTGGAGATGTGGATATACAGACGACTATGTCGTATTTCTTAGAAACAAAAACAATCAAATGCAGAGGTCCTAGAAAACATGGGAATGAAGAAAGAGTTGATGAAAGAAATAAAGAGGAGGCAAGTGAAATATTTCGGCCATGTTAAAAGACATGACACTCTTATAAAAACCATACTGGAAGGCAATGTTGAGGTCAAGCGAGCAAGAGGTAGACAACGATACAAGTGGGAAGATAACATCAAGAGATGGACGAACACCAGCCTGACAGAATGTATAGTCAAGGCGAGAGACAGACAGTGTTGGAGATCCATTACAGCCTACCTTCATTGTGGAGACGGCATCTGATTTATTGATTACCAAATACAGAACCTGAATTCATTCGTTATATGCCATGCCGATAAGCGTGGGCGGTCATGTTCTGCCATCTCACTCCAACACCAGAGTCGTGGATCAGCTCCGTGTTTCTGTCTCGACCATGCCACGTGGCCAAGCCATCCAGGTATTTAATTCTTGGTCTTCCCCTTGGTCTGTTCCCTTCGATCTTGCCAGTTGTCACCAAGTTCTCCAATTCATTTCTTCTCATAACATGCCCAAAACATTTTGACTGTCTGCATCTAATGTCTCTAATCAGTTTACCATCTTCATTTGTTTCTTGAAGGACTTGTTCATTGGTTTTTCTATCTGTTCTGGTATTCTTTGCATTTTCCTCAGAAACCACATCTCCACAGCCATCAGATGTTTTTCAGCTTGTCTGCTCATTGTCGACGCCTCACATCCATATAAAAGTACAGGTTCTATGCAGCACTTCAACACTCTTTTTCTCGTTTCATTTGATATCATTTTATTGGTCAGTATGTTTTCCATCTTGCAAAAGGCTACCTACGCCATGGCAGTTCTTGTTCTAATCTCTTCAAGGCATCTCCCATCAGATGTTATGACTGTTCCGAGATAGTTGTACAGATTCACTTGTTTAAGAATATGCCCATTTACTTGTATATTACATTGTGGTATTTCTTCCTTCCTAGTGACGACCATAATCTGCTAGTTAGTTAGTTAGTCGACAGATCATCCTCGTTGCACATCGGACCATTCAGTCCATAAGTGCTCGGATCCCCTCCTCAGCAAATCCCGCAGCGTGTAGCGGCTAACGACGCCAGTTCTGTGTTGGTTTATCAATCTTCTTTGGCTTCCTGCGTAGTGTTCTTGTTTGGCCACCCCTCTTTTAATTTGCTGCTCTCGCAGTCTGGCCATTGTTGTAGATTCACAGTCATCACTTGGTTCTTGCAAAAGTCTCACTTCTCGTAGAGCATTCAGAATGTCAGCCTGGTCCATGGCGCGTCCGCCCTCAACAGTAGCCTCACCTGCGAGCTTGTCAGCCTGCTCATTTCCTTGTACTCCCGCATGCCCTGGCACGAAGATGAAACTAATATTTGCCAGCCGAGACCGCTTCAGAGGCAGCAACCATTCTCTTCGGATCGACCCCTCCTCTATCCTCTTGATCATGTTCATTGAGTCGCTAAGGAAACAAGCCCTAGTGAATGTCTGTGTCTCGAGCCATGTTATTACTTTACTTACTGCCATGACTTCCATGGTCAGGCTACTTGTGGTTTCAGTGAAAGCACCAGAGTCCTCCTTCACAATTCTCCCTCCGGCCCGAGCTGTAAAGGCCCATGAGCTTCTCACATGTCGGACGACTGACCCATCTGTGTAGATGACCGCGTCACTGTCTAGCGAATTCTCGAAAATCAACGCTTGTACTTCAGCCTCAACAGCAGCCGGATTTTCTTGTCTGCATTTTCTATCTAGTTGGATGCAAACTGAAAAGGATGTGCAGAAGTCTGTTGGCACTTGCACCCACTCCTCGCCAGGTTCTAAGTCCTCAAGTGAACACACCTGTTGAAGAATGTCCTCGGCTTGACCCATCCACGACCGTCCTCTTTTTAAACCTGCTGCCCTTCACCTTCCTAATTTCACTATGCAGTGGATGCTGTGTGTTTGCGTTAATTCTGAGGTAGGCACGTGCCCTGCAAACTTGCATTCTCTCTTCAATGGTTGGAAAATCAAGAAGGTAGCGCATCGCCCTTCATGCTGTATCTCTTGTACATCCAAGAATAATGCGCATAGCTTCATTCTGTATCCTTTCCATCCTTTCTATCTGCTTATGGCTGACAGTCAGGATTGCCATTGCATACTCCAAAACAGACATGACCAGCCCCTCATACAGAAGACATAGATGGCGCTGCTCACAGTTTGCTGCCGCCATCACCCGCATCGCTGCCAAACCCCGCTTGGCCTTTGTTATCACCTGGTCTATGTGCACATTATAAGCAAGGCTTCGATCAAACCGTATCCCCAGGTAATTCATTGCCTGCGTTCTTTCCACCGTCTCTGAACACAGCCACCGAACACCGTCTCTGACCATAATCTGTGTCTTCTTACAATTCAATTCTAACCCCAGTTGTTCACTGTGTGCAGCAACCGCATCTACTAAATTGTGCAGGTCCTTTTCATTGTTTGCAATCAAGACTGTATCATATGCATATCTAATGTTATTGATGTATAGTCCCCCAATGTTGATTCCTTCCATATCTTCTATATTTCTGAAAATATGCTCACTGTATAGGGAAAAAAGATCTGGAGACATTACACATCCCAGTCTCACACCTTTCTTAATAGGCTGATATTGACCTACTTCATTATCAATTCTTATGGCAGCTTGTTGTTTCCAATATATGCTTTTTTACAAGTCTAACGTCTTTACCATCAATTTGTAGATCTTCAAGCATCCTTATCATGTCGACATGTCTCACTTTATTGTGTAGTCAAAAGCAGAGATGTTGTCACTTGTCGTCCCGGGAGGAAAGTGGAATCAACAAGCACACCTTTAACTTATTATACTTTGGGATTATTGACAGACTTTTGGCTACACTCCTCCCTTCTGTCTTCCATACACTATATATATCTCTCTCTCTCTCTCTCTCTCTCTCTCTCTCTCTCTCTCTCTCTCTCTCTCTCTCTCTCTCTCTCTATCCTTCATAACATACCCTGACAACAGTTTCCTCCAACAATTAATAACATGTTTATTGTTGAAAACTATGTCAATTGTATGTATTGAAAGTGTATATGTAGTTGGTAGTGTCTGCTAATGTGAATGCAAGATATGACTCGGGTAATCGTATGTGCCGTAAGCTTTCTCCAGTCTTCATAAACGGCCATACGACAAGACGCCACACATATAATTATAACGTTCTCACCCTGGATGCTCCGTTCAGCTTGAATCTGGAGGTAAATCCGTTATTGAAAAAACAAAACTGTTCACCACTGTATCACCGTAAAGTAATGTGATCACTGTAAGTCTTATGCTTAGACCGGGTTTTCTTTGATTAATCGTTAATTAATAAATCCACCATGGAAAACACATAGCTAATGTCTAGCACTGTCTATTGGTCCTGCAAACGTTCTACACACGGTATTCCGTTCTTTTATGAACATCCTTTTGTACGCATGGCAACTCTTCATGAATGATTCATTTGTGTCTTTATATTAATTTACAGTGTCATTATTTTCCGTTCTGGGTCATCCTGCCTTTTTATAATGATCGTTATTTCCATTATTTTCTAAACTTTCTCTTCCCCCGTGAAGTGCCTGATTAAAGTGAAAGTTCTTTCCTTTATTATCAACACTGCTTTCTCTGTACAAGAGACGTACTGTTCTATCTTCTTTGATATGTCAGGCGGTGTATTGGAACCTGGATAATAAATATTAAAACAGGTGATTTAAGTCTGCTTCATATTACTGTTTATGTGAGTGTCTTTCTCCAGCCGTAATGAAAAGCTTCCGAAAGAATACTCTGACATAAAACAGCAGAATTCACTAAAGTCTAAACTATTCACTAATAGAAAGCAATGGTAAACCTTAAGCACAAACACATATTTCCCTATGCTAACTATTACTCTAAGGTTAGTTTTACCTTATATATAGAATTTATGTAACTCCCAGCATTGAAATCTATCAGCACATAAGCCCTTCTATCCCATTGCAAGGGATGATTTCTTTACTATTTCAGGATACATAAATATCTCGGCCCAGTTTTGGAACACACACTGCTTCAAAACCCGTTTTCCACTCATTTATACTCAGTGTCCAATCCTTCGTTGTTTGTTTGATCTACCATCAAATTTGCCGTAAGTCCCCACATCAAACGTCTGTGAATTCACGTATTGTTAATTGCTCGTTCCTTTCCGTCCCTCCGCTGTTTCCCTGGGTTTCCCTACGTTAGTACTTCTAAGCGTCCGAATCCTTTGATCGCCGTGCCCGTTCGTTTTCCCGTTGACAGAGCTGGTCAATGACTCCTTACACGGTATCCTATTTTTATATCCGTCGGTCAATGATCTTTAATTTATCCTCCTCTCAGAATGAAGTACACGATTGTTAACCCTCCTCATACCTTGTAATTAATCTTACTAGTTTATCAGGGAATCATTAACTCACAGTATCCAGTGACAGATGTAGATCTTTGTTTACTTCTATAGAACGTTCAATTATTGTTCTCAGTACGTACACAACATTTACTGTACGTTTGCCTTCTACAAGCTCACATTGTTCCTCTCCTATTTCCTGAATATCGAGGCGTAATCATGGCGTAGTTGAGAACATCATACATCCTCAGATAAGAGAGAACATGTTGGACCAGGTGATCATTGCGCACCTTAAAAATCCACGGGGAGGTGAAAATAGAAAATTTTAGGTCAAAAACGTAACTGCATGGATTACTTTGGGAAATATAACACTTACCAGGAGATGGGCCTTGTGATAGAAACTCGCTAAGCACACCCAGTTTTCAATTAGGAGTCGATGTGTGTGTCTAGTATGGCTGTGGGGTTTGAAGAGTAAGGCTGTGGGTCCCGACGGCTGTGGGTTACACTCAGTATGGAAATGGGTTCCGATCAGCACTATTGGGGGTTCGACCAGTACGGCAGTGGATTTCGACCACTACAGCTGTGGGTTCAGAATAGAACAGTTGTGGGTTCCAACCAACACTGCTCTGGGTTCCAGCCAGCACGGCCGTGGGTTGCGACCAGCATGGCTATGAGTTGACGCAGTCTCATAACATGGGTGAAGACATTTTTTTATAAGTTTTGGAGAATTTTCTGGGGATAAAACTTGGCGTGTATAGCTACTGGTCACGATACTTCAATACGCAGTTGACCGAGACTATGTGAAAGCATAACATTTTACATCCCAGCGGTAGCACTTGCTGCGTGACTACCTTTGCTTAACGCTTGGAGAAGAGCTCTGTAACGTAACAATTACACTACTTAACGCTTGGAGCAGAAGCGCAATAATGTAACAATTGTCGCTTGCCCATCAAGAGTGATGATGCCCATTCATTCATCCAGTGGGGATTAAACGTATGGAGCCGTGAGTTCTAAGATGGCTGATAATGCCTATTTTGGCTCGAAATGTTCTTTGAAAATGTGAGCAATGAATGCTTGACGTTCCAGGAGGAGGATCTCCTGGCGTGGTTTTTCTGTCCAGCCTTTTCTTCACAGATCTTGCAGTCCTGGTTGTTTCACGAGTATCTGCACCCTTGCGTAATGATGTACGCCACGAATTTCGGTCTTTGACAGCGGTCTCCCATGTGTCATGATGATTCCACAAGCTTTCAGTGAGATTTTCAGAGTGTCTTTAAAGCGTTTCGTCTAGCTGCCTTGAGAGCGTTTACCACAACGCCGCCCACCGTAAAAAATTCATTTAGGGAGCCTGTGATCTGGCATGCGAATTAAGTGTCCAGCCCAGCGAATCTGATTCTTCATTAGCAGAGTGTGAATACTGGGTATGGACGCTCTTTCTACGACTTCAGGGTCTGGGATATTGCCTTGCGTTTAATCTTCTATAGTTTCCTAAGACAGACTCTGTGGAAGTGGTTAAATTTCCTAGCGTGTCGCTGATAAACAGTCCATGTTTAACAAGCATATAGCAGTGTGGATAATACAACTGCTTTATAGACTTTCAGCTTTGTTTGCAGGCTTTATTGTGTGTAAAGTGTGGGAGTTTGTTCTTATTAGTTTCAGTGATCATGTGAGGCATCATGTATTTGTCTAGATGTGAGGATGTGTGTATGGGTGTGTATGTGAGGGATATTTGAGTGGGGAATGAGTGCGTGTCTGTGTAAGAGAGAGAGAGAGAGAGAGAGAGAGAGAGAGAGAGAGAGAGAGAGAGAGAGAGAGAGAGAGAGAGAGAGAGAGAGAGAGAGAGAGAGAGAGAGAGAGAGAGAGAGAGAGACTTCAGTGCTCGCATGTCCTGTAACATGCCATTCCATATTTTTTGTATATTTTCATCTTTCACATTATCATTTTGTATGTATGACACTTGATTTTATCATGTATAATATAACATTACTGTAATGTGAGTGAGAGCGTTAGTGAGTGAGTGAGAGAGAGAGAGAGAGAGAGAGAGAGAGAGAGAGAGAGAGAGAGAGAGAGAGAGAGAGAGAGAGAGAGAGAGAGAGAGAGAGAGAGAGTTGAATTGCATCCCAAATTTTTAAGTTACAAAATGTATATGTACAATTTTTCTCCATTTTCTTTACAATTTTGCGACAATGCTCACGACAATCGTCACTGTATGTGTATGTAAAGTGTGGGAGTTTGATCATAATAGTAGGTTGGGGGATCGGGGGATGTGTGTGTGGGTGGATTCGTGATGTGTGTGGGTGGGCTCAGGATGTGTGGGTGGGCGGGGTGGGTTTGTGTGGGTGGGTGGGGGATTTGTGTGTGGGTGGGTGGGGGTTTTGTGTGTGGGTGCGTGCGAGATGTATGGGTGTATGGGGAGATGTGTTTGTGGGTGGGGATGTGTGTTTGTCTAGGTGGTTGTGGGTGAGTGGGTGGAGGAGGATATGTTGGTGGATGATTGATGGTGGGTTATGGGATCGGTGGGGAGATGTGGGTGTGGGGATATGTGGTGGGTGGGAGATGTGTGCAGGTGGGGGTGGTTGTGGGTTTGGAGATGTGTGTGTGGGTGAGGGATGTGTATGGGTGTAGGATGTTTGGGTGGATGGGTGAGTGTGTGTGGGTGAGAGATGTGTGGGTGAATGTGTGTGGGGGATGTGTGTGGGTTGGGGGAGAGGTGGGTGATGGATTTGGAGATGTGTGTGTGGGTGGGGGATATGTCTAGCTGGGTGTGGGTGTGTGTGGCTGGATGGAGGATGTATGTATGGGTAGTGAGGGTGATTGTAGTTGGGGGATGTGTGGATGGGTAGGAGATGTGTGGATAGATGTGTGTGTGGGTGAGGGATGTGTCTTTGGGATGTGTGTGGGTGTGGTATTGTGTGGGAGGGGAGCTGGGTGTGGATAAATGATGTTTGTGTGGGTGGGTGAAGGTGTGGTTGGGTTTGTGGGTGGTTGAAGGATGTGTGTGAGGGTGGGGGATGTGTGCTTAGATGGGTGGTTGGGATGTGTGAGTGTGGGTGGGTAGATATGAGATGTATGTGTTGATGAGTGGGTAAGGGATGTGTGGGTGTTAGTGGTTGAGGGATAAGTACGTGTGTCTAGGGATGTGTGAGGGGATGAATGTATGGGTTGTGTGTGCGTGGATGGGAGGTGTGTGTTTGTGAATGGGGAATGTGTTGGTGGGTGGGGATGTGTGTGAGGGATGTTTGTATGGGTGGGGAGATTGTGCATGGGTGGGGATGTGTGTGTGTGTATATGGGTAGGGGTGTGTGGTTAAGGGATGTGTGGCTGGGGGAATGGGTGGACGAAGGATGTGTGGTTGGGTGGAGGATGGGTGGTTGGGTAGAGGATGTGTGGGTGGGTGATTGTATATGAGTAAGGGTGTGTGGTTAAGGGATGTTTGGTTGGGGGATGGGTGGGTAGAGGATGTGTGGGTGGGTAGAGGATATGTGGGTGGGTGAGTGTGTGCAGGTTAGGAGATGGTGGGGGATGTTTGTAGGTGTGGGCTCGGGATCTGTGAGTGGGCTGGGGGAGATGGGAGATTATGTGGGTGAGTGCGGAATTTGTGTGTGGGTAGGTGCGGAATATGTGAGTTGACGGGGAGATGTGTGTGTGGCTGAGGAATGTGTGTTTGGTTGGGTGGTTGGAGGTGTGTGGGTGGAGGAGGATATTGGGTGAGTGATTGATGGTGGGAAATGGGTTGGGTAGAGGATATGTGAGTGGGTGGGGAGATGTGTGTAGGTGGGGGATGTGTGGGTTATTGAATCTATGTGTGCTTGGGGTGTGGGTGGATGGGATGTATGGTGGGTGAGAGGTGTGTGTGGGTGAGGAGATGTGTAGGTGTAGGGATGTGGTGGATGGGTGGGGAATGTAATGTATGTGTGTGTGGTTGGGTGGAGGAGTTGATGTGAATGGGGGATGTGTGGGTGTGGGTGTGTGTGTGTGTGTGTGTGTCTGTGGGTGGGTGGTGGATGTGTCTCATAACAAAGTAATATGCATTGTTTATGTTTACACAATTCATGTGACAATGTTTTTTTCCTATGCAATGTTGATGAAAGAAAGATGAGTGATTGGAAGGGCCGAATGTAAGACGGGCCTGCGTGCCCAATTTGTTACCCTTTGAAAATAAAGTATGTTCGTTCGTTCGTTCGTTCGTTCGTTCTGTCCCATACATTCTTGTACAGTCTGCGCAAAGGCCGCGCTGGCCTTGGCGATTCTTACATTCACTTCGTCATCAATTGTGACAGCTTGTGACACAGTGCTGCCAAGATAGGTGAATTTGTCCACAACACTTAGTCTGTGACCATTCACTTTGATATTCGGTACAGTGTGATTATTCCCTGGAGCTGGCTGGTACATAACGACACTCTTCTCTCCAAATTGATATTGAGCCCAAAGTTGGCACAGGCATATGAGAAAGCTGAAACATTATGTTGCGTGTCCGCCTCTGAGTTGGCATATAAAGCGCAATCATCAGCAAACAGCAGTTCTCTGACTGTGTCGCCGTTAGTTTTGGTTTTAGCTTTCAGCCTTCTGAGATTGAACAACTTTCCATTCATGCAGCAGTTGATGTTTATTCCTATGTCGTTGTTCTCAAAGGCATTCGTCAGCATAGCCGAAAACATGAGGCTGAACAGTGATGGTGCCCGGAGACATCCATGCTTCACTTCATTGGTGACAGGAAAGGGCTCAGACAGTTCACAATTTTTCTGAAGTCTTGCCTGCATACCATCATGAAAAAGCCGCATTATTTGGACAAACTCTCGTGGACAGCCATATTTCGCCATAATCTTCCACAGCCCTTCTCTGCTGACTGTATAAAAAGCCTTGGTAAGGTCAATGAAAGTGGAGAACATTTCGAAGTTCTGTTCCTGACATTTCTCTTGCAGCTGCCTTGCAGCGAAAATCATGTCAACAGTACCTCGTTCTTTTCTGAAGCCATATTGACTCTCAAGAAGAAGACCTTGATCGAGATGGGCCGTGAGGCGATTGAAAAGAATTCTGGCGAGTAGCTTCCACGCAATTGAGAGCATGAAGATGCCTCGGTGGTTGTCACAGGAATAGCGGTTTCGTTTACGTTTGTAAAGGTGGACTATTGACGCGTCCTTGAAATTTTGTGGCATGGTCTCGTTTACCCATATGTTTGTAAAGACGTGGTGAAGCTGCTCTATTGGGACCTGCCCACCTGCCTTGGATATATTTGCTGGGAGATAGTCAGGACCAGGCGCCTTACCGCTGGAAAGTTGCAGGATGGCTTTGTTTACTTCCACTATGGTTTCCAGGTCATCAAGTGTATCATTAGTGGGAATGAGACAGTATGGAAAATGGTTTTCACATACCGCCTGAGTTTACTGGAGGGCATTGGCTGGAATAATTTGAGACAGAAAGTTCACCGACCAGTATAAGTTCACAATTAGTGAGTGGCCGGGCAATGACTCTGCTGCAGCCCGCTAACCGCCGGTTTACCTTTCGTTGTTAGTGAAATGAGAAATTCAGGAAACATGAAGCCAAACTTAGCATAGGAACTGTCAAATGGGCAAGAAATACAACGGATGGGGCTAGATATTTGGGGACGAACACGCCCCCATGACCCAAAAGTTGCAAAGGTGGTAAAAATAGGTACCGTAAGCTGGCAGATTTACGGCTGTGGGAACACACATGCACTCACAGCGGACTATGAACTCGAAGACAGGGTGAAGATAGTTAGATTAATAATAAGATGCAAATTAAGCAGAGTACGCGAGGTACTGATTGGGTAGTCTTTCACAAGGAGAGAAACGTCACGTGATTCAAGAAATGCGCCAACTCAAGAAGTTATATATACTTTGGGATCCAGTCAGTAGGAGAAGAGTCGAACAGGAGAGAGGACAGTTGATAGTGGACTCCGGGAGTGGCGGGGGTCTGTGCCCTATTGGGGCAGCCCAAGGAACATAGTAACAGGACTTCAGAAATTGGGCTAATCCGTGCCCAAGTCTGTATAGTATCTGTAGGAGGAGGAAGTGAAGGAAGACGGACAAGCGCCCATGCTAGAACTCGTCTGAATCACTGATAGGAGTGAGAGCGACTAAGGATCTGTGAACGGAACCTACCCAAGGCAGATAAGCCAAAGAAGGGAAAGACACGCAGAGTCCGAGGGTCGTTAAAGTGCAAGAAAGCCACTTGAGTTAAGAGGACCGCCAGCCAAGGAGACCGCTCGCGAGTGGCAGTAAATGGCTAAACGTCAAATAGGACGACAATAGCCAGGGACACTGCGGTTGGAACCACACAGGAGACTAATGTCAAATACAACTGGAAACCGTGTGGTGGGATCCACGGCAAACGAGAGGTTGAAGAGAGCAATCGTATTTCAAATATGGGACCCAGATGATCAACGGGACGGCAGAAGAAGAATGTAAGTTGACATAAGACTTAGACCTAATTAGTTTAATTGTATATTATAATCAGGTATCTTAGTTTAGAGAGCTATAGCAAACTACCGTAGGTGAACTTACCGCGTAATCATGAACGACCGACAAATGTCAGGACTGAGTGCAGCGTCCTGCAAAGGGCCCACACCTAACTAGCTAGCTAACTATAATAGCAGTCTAAACAAGGAAGCGTTGACAAACTACTGAGCGTTAACCCACTAAAGGGATCACGACCCGGCAAAGGATCAGGACTGAATGCGACGTCCTGCATATGACCTATATTTAAATGGCCGAAATAGAGTGTTGGGAGTCATATTAATCGGTTAGATGGGCAGAGTGTGGATAAACTGTATATGTGCATGTAAACTAAGCAATTAGGCTACAAGATTAATGATAACTAGGCGGGTCGACACAGCCTGTAAATATAAAACGAAAGGCTACTGCAAGATATAAACAACACAGAGGCCGGGTCTAGCAGACGAGCTGCACCGGCGAAGCGACCACTGGGTCAACCAGACAATAAGGACAGGTGAGATCGGCGGAGAGACTTGGGCGGTATGGAAAGGAATGTTGTCTTTTGTTCGCTGGACAGAGGCGACGCGGGGTCACATTTCTGTTGTTGTGTAGTTAAGTTAGCCTTGCAGGGTACAGGCAGCGAGTTCAAATCTACACGAAATCCGGGTAAATGGTTAAATACTTAATGTTGGCTGTAGGCGGCGCGTCGGGAAATAGGCGATAATAATGTTAGTTAAATATATGTAGGCGATAGATTACTGTGTTTACAATACTGTTCTTAATTTATGTTATGGCTAAGATATACTAATACTAGTATAGATAAAGAAGCGATAGATGTTAAGGACTTTGTAGGTAGTGAAAGACTAAAGTTTATTTTGACATAACACTCACGGGTATTGTTTTATAATGTTTCAGGCATTGCCTGGGTAAACTTGAGTTGCCTAGACATACCGGGCATACTTGACTAAACAGATATTCATCTGAATAAAATAATCCCTGGGTATATGGATTGATGGATCAATCTATGGATCAATGGGTATTTGGGCTGAATATATGGACCACTAATAAGCCTACGGAAAGATAGTTACGAAACAAAGGCCGGTGTAATTCCTAGCTTTAGTCTTTTACTTCATGCGGTTAATAGGTGATCATAAGTGGCATTCCCCTAACATCCAGTTGCATAGGCTGTTACACTATTTATCTCTCCCTTGTGAGGTAATGCAGCATCGTATTATTACAGTTCAATATGCATTATGTGTCTGCAATGCATGTACTGATTACTCTATGCGATTATGTTGTAGATTGTCACTCTGTTATTGTTCAGAAGGAAATAAATATATGATTGAGTTGTCTTTTATTTCGACTTGTCAGTCTGAAGTAATATAAGTAGAGTAGCTTAGAGACCTTGTGAGGCTGTACATCTCTTCTATAACCTGATAACATACACCACGAGACATTGATGGTGCAATAGTACAATTAACTATTGTTCTCACGCGGAGACACGAACCTAAATCTCTCCTATCCCTTACTCTCATCCTCTTTTCTCCTTCTCTCTTCTCTCTTCATCTTTCCTTATTATCAAAGATAGTGCGTTGTAGGCAGAGTTCGACTGAGGAACGAAATTTTAGGCTTCACACTATGTATATCGTTTCCCTCCTCACCCTCTTCTTTCTCTTCTCCTCCTCTCTCCCCTTCCTCCCTCTCTCCTTCTTATACCTGTTTTTTTCTCTTGATCACAGGAAGTTGAGGAAAGCAGTTGATGGTTTCATCATCGAAGAAGGAAGTTGCATTTAAGATGTTGCTGAAATGCTCTGCCCAACGTTGAAGGATTTCTTTCTTATTGGTGACCAATGTTCCCCCATCTGCACTGAGGAGGGGAACTATGCCTGGTGATGTAATTCCACAGACCGCTTTCAGTGAGTCGTAGAAGCTTTTCATATCATGTCTGTTAGCAAAGCCTTGAATTCCATCAGCTTTGCTGCTCAGCCAGGAGTCCCGCATGTGCCGAAGTTTCTGCTGCACTACTCTTCGAATGTTATTGAAGGCATCTTTTTTATGTTGACTTCGGGTCATTCAAATGTGCCTTGAGGAGAAGATGTTTCTCGGCCAGCAATTGGTTGATGTCTTCGGAATTTTCATCAAACCAGTCTTTATGCTTTTGAGCGGAGAGGGGGGGGGGGGGGGGGGGGGATGGAGCTGGACTCAGGATTTCCATAGCAGTATTGTAAATTATGTCCTTTAGAGCTCTCCACTCTGTTTCCTCTTCCTGTTTAGCTGCAGCATTGGGCTTGAGTCGGTCTTCCAGCATATTTTCAAACGACAGCTGCATTTGTTTGCTGTTTAGGCGGTTGCCATTTATTTTTTTTATTTATTTTTTTTTGGGAGGGGGGGGGGGGGGGGGGGGGGACTTTTACCCCTTGAGGACGCCGTGGTGGTTTGATGTGTATGTTTATGTTCGATATAATGAGACGATGGTCTGTCCAACATTCGGCACCACACATCTATTTTGTCACCCGAACGTCTTGTCTGTCACTCCTCCTGACGATGACATAGTCAATGTGATACCAGAGTTTCGAGAGGGTGCATGCATCCACGATGTCCTATGGGAAGACGGAAAATTGTGTTGGTAATCAAGAGATAGTGTTCCGCACATGTCTGAAGGAGGAGAAGTCCATTGCTGTTACAATTTCCGACTCCGTGCTTTCCAATAATGCCACTCCAAGAGATTGTGTCCGTGCCTACTCTAGCATTGAAATACCTAAGGAGTATAAGTTTGTCTCCTTTTGGAACAGATGTTAATACATTGTGCAGGCCCTCATAGAACTTGTTCTTGACATCATCTTCATTGGTCATGGTTGGTGCGCAGACACTCACGATGGTTGCATGCTTCCTTCAATTCAGCAGGGGCAACTTAATGGTTACATAACAATTACACGTGAAGGAAGAGTTCATCATGATCGGCAGAAGTAATTACCTGCTGTTTTATTGGAGCTGCCATAGTATTATTGTACACTAGTAGTGAATCCGACGTTCAGTCCTCTTGGACAGGGGAGGAAAACTGATAGGACCCTATGCATGTATAGATAATTCCTTCGTAGTTGGTCATCCGTGGTTAATTGGTTAAACCGCCTGTCTCTCGCTGCGTAGGCTGTCGGTTCCTTTCCGGAGTCCGTCACTCAGTTCACACACTTATATTTTCATTGCTCACGTTGTGGGTTCATTTCACACGCCGATTAGTTTGGACTTCTATGTTGACCTCTCGTCCTCTACTCGGGGACGTAAATTATAAGTATCACAGAGGTTAGAGAGGGTTCCAAGATGGCGGTGGAAACGGGTAATAGGGAAAGGTGGGAGTTTCCGTGACGAAATAGTTACGCCGTCTGCTTAGCGCTGCGACGGTTGTGGGTTCGATTCCGGGCTACGTTGTTAGGTTCACGAGTGCAGTTTCCTCGGAAACTCTTGGGGATTGCCGCTGGAACGACGGAGTTGGTGTGTTGGGCGACGCTTTCGGCAGGCCGTCCCGCGGAAAGAGATCAATCCAAATGGGATAAAATCCGATGCAACGAAGTGGATCCTCGTGCCTTTTACATCGTTTATTTAAATAAGGAAAGCTAAATCTCAAGCACAAATCAGCCCAGTGAACTAACTACTTACACCATGTGTGTGATATGCGCTCGAGTTCAAAGCGAGCCAACACAAATGTTCACGAGTACAGTGGTTTTCGGAGACCACTTTGGATTGTCGCTGGAGCCCTGTTTGACCCTTCTGGCAAGCTGCCCTGAGAAAAAAGAAAAAGATCGACCCATATGGAATAAAACCCGGTACAATGAAGTCGATCCTTTTGAATTAATTTTTTCCCCATATCCCTTACAGGACGTTATGGCAAACTACTGAGCGTAATCTTGCCAAGAAATCAACAATCAGCTGAAAGATGCTGATGTTGACAGCAATGTCCTGTAAAGGATATGCAAAACATTTTTTTACAGGACGGTGCAGTCAACGTCAGCATTTTTCAGCTGCTGATGATGTACTAGGCAAGATTACGCTCAGTAATTTGCCATTGCTTTCTGAGCGGCCGGCTCACATACCCCGTAGGTTACCAACGCGGCGAGAACCGCTAATGGATTCTCGCGCAGGTTACGTTACTCACGAGAATATACGGGATTACGGTGAAAGACGTTAACGCCTAGGCCAGGGAGACCGGCTTTGAATTAATATCTATAATCTACAAACAGTATGTTGAATGGGACGCTACACGGACTACATTTCAAAATTAGGATACGAGCACACAAGAATGTTTATGAATTTCAAAACAATGTTTTCCCGTAGTGAATTTTAATAACGAAGACACAAACAATAGATTGCACGATTTATTGCCTGGATTATTTCACTGCATTTCGTCAGGTGACATCATGATTGTCAATTTTGCCAGTGAGAAGTCCTGATCGTTCGGGTCCCATCGATTGACGGACGTCGGTCGCGGCGATTGGGCAATCTTGAGCATAGCCTACGATGGGTAGCGTTGTGATATTCTGTTGTGATAATTTGGTGTGTCCAGTGTGTGCCGCGTGGTTACACACCCGCTTCACACGCGTGATCCGGGACTGTTTTCGGATCCGGTCAGGGATATGCACTACTGACGAGCTCAAATGAGGGCGAAACTCGAGTATAGTGCTTCCATATTGACGTGGATAGGCCTTAGGTTCATACCAGAATGCGATCGGCGTTGCCAGTAGTGGGTTGTGCTCAATATTTAAATTTAAAATTACTCCGGGAGACAACTGAAATTACTGTGTGAATATGTGTGCTGTCTAGTCCAGCTTGAAGGATTGATCTAATTACTTTAGTTTATGTTCTGTGAAGACTGCAGTATGTACCTGACGAGATGCAGCAAAATATGCCAAGCAATAAATATTGAGTCTTCATAATTCAAATTTATTAATTTCAATCCTCACTGATCTATGTAGTTCTTGCACTGTGCCGAGATGCTCCTCCAGAGATCTATCGGAGAACACTGGAGCGCTTGTGGAGTTTTCTATGTGCAATGAAAGTAACGCACAAAACCAAATCCAGTACAACCACTTGGGTGGTTTCCTTGTATTTCCGTCTCGGGTTTGACTCTTCCCACGTGACACCCCAATACTCACGATTTATTGAAACATCTAGCCAAGGGAACCGATCTTTTGTGCCTCGTTGAGGGCGAAAGACAGATCTTTTCATCAAACACCAATAACTAGGCTCGTAGTGTGTTGTGTCAGCCGTCAGAGTATACAATACTGCACTCAGAAAATTAATTCAAAGTCACCGAAGCGTACCGAGATAAGTGTGAACCTTCTTTCATGCCTTACACCCGGCGCAGATTTTGTATTCTTCTTGGCGCTCCTACAAACTGTCACCCTTCAGAAGGAAGCCTTCTGCATTCATGATTTCAAGTCGAGGGCAGTTGTTCTCGTGGCGTGTGTTTGAAAATATGCCACGTGCTTTGCATTAATTGAGTGAAAATTTATTTCTCTGTTGTTGCGTGTGCGAGAGCAGACATTCTGTAATGTTGTCAGGTGTCACAAATTTAAGCTATGGGTATAAGCAGTTTTATGATGCCAGTTTCGAATCCGTTATGAGAACATTAAGCTAAGAAAATAAATTTGGTTCCGTTGATCCGTTGCTCTGAATATGACCAAGAACATTTTTAGTTTTCTGAAGAAAAGCTTTCAATAAACACGTGTGGCATGCTTGCTGTAGCTTGAGTAAAGAAAACATAATTTTATGGCAGTCATTGTTCAACAGACAGCCAATCCTTGATGTAGAGACCGTCTCTGACCCAGTGGAGTAAGGCCCCTCAGCCAACTCAAGCTAAACCTTTCATTCAACATCATGATCTCATCTCATCGCATCTTGTTCCTCTTGTACCTTGCGGTGTTGAGGTGAAGCATAAACAGCGGGAGAGTGCCCGTTTAGGGGCTTTATATATCCATATTCCCCTGGACTCTGTTATTCCCTCTGTCCATCGTTTACGTGGCCGGTCTCTTTTTCTGGTTTCAATTGATCTTTACATCGTTTGTTGTGGGATACTGTCAGCTGTGTCAGTTATGATTGGTTTAATTTTCATCTAATAATTTCTATGGGTTTAGGTTGACAGCCTCACGCCAACCTTCCTTAGTTCCCTCTTAGGACATGCATAGTAAGCTAAATGTAGCAATGACTTGCCAGTTGTAGGATAGGGCTTAGCAGCGGTTTATCACCAGCAATTTGTTAAGTTGTTAAGGAACCTATGACAGGTCTCGAAACCGGTAGGGAATTTACTTGATCCTAGAAAAATACTGCTCATGGATCATGGAAGAAGGCGCTAGTCACAGGGGCTGGAACTTCAATCACCCCTTCCCACGCCGTCTAGCGGCATAAGTCGAAGACAACAACAACAACAACAACAACAACAACAACGACGACGACGACGACGATGACGACGACGACGATGACGACGACAACCATCTTTTCACTTGAACATTAATGAAGGCTGTTAGTGAGCAGGTCAATTTCCACTTTGCAGTTCCTGGTCACGGCATCTCTGCAGGTCCACTAACTTCGATATCCGCTGTCGGTTCGTTCCAGGCGCGTGATTTTGACACCACTTCACCATATGCGCATCAAGGCACCTAAAGAAGTTATTTTCTCGTTGTAATGACATGATATTCCTCTATTCTGTTTCTGCTCACCCCCTCCCCCACCTCCCCACATCGGGACAGAGGCCCTCAACCAAACCGCGCCAAGCCGCCAATCATTTGTTCTCTTGTAGCACCCTCCATGTTTCCCCAATATTTTTCTAGTCTAGGAATTGATGGTCCTCAGTGGCACTTCCATCCCTGGGGACCCAGTATCCACCGAGATAGACTCTGCAGCTGAGCAGAGAAGGGCACTCACTTGTCCTTACAGTCGGAAATGGCTGTCAAAGGCAGAGGTAAAAGACCACCATGTGGATGTGGAAATCAAGGGGAAACCACTACATTATCTTTCCAAGATTGCATGACTTAACACATATCCGAGATCTGTGGAGAGACATGGACGCCTACGACAACTGATAGGTCAGTTAGTTAATTAGTTAGTTAGTTAGTTAGCTAGTTAGCTAGTTAGTTAGCTAGTTAGTTAGTTAGTTAGTTAGCTACTTAGCTAGTTAGTTAGCTAGTTAGTTAGTTAGTTAGTTAGTTAGTTAGTTAGTTAGTTAGTCGCGGGTCCAACTTCACGGCAACGGGTCGTCCCCATTATGCTCCGTTCCTGTGCCAGTGAATATCACACAAAATGCTCAGCATTGCCCTATATGAATAATGGAATAGACAGGAGTATCGGTAAACCAACAGCCCGCACAGGTACACTGTGTATAATGCCGCCGCCAGAATGCCAACACAAAAGTCCTCCACGAAAAATACAGTTCATCGTCGATAGAATCGGCAGTCACCAGAAAGACTTCATTGACCCGGGTAGGTCGCTTGATGATGATGAGGAATTGACGAGGAAAAAACAAGGGGAAGGGAAAGAGATAAATACCTAGATAGCTTGGCTACGTCATATAACCTGGACAAGAAGACAGGCGTGGTCTGATGATAGCTTTGGATGGCGAACCATTACCGCCCACACATGTCAGCATGGCGCACGGTGGTCATGCTGTTTCCTCCGGTGTCTTCTGATAAGCTTTCATTCCTTTTGTTAACAGGATCCAGAAGATTCAGATTATGGTGGTCACTAGGAAGAAGGAAATACCACAATATCATATACACGTACATGGAAATATTGTCACTCAAGTGAATAGGTACAATTATCTCGGAACAGTAATAACATCTGATTGGACATGCCTTGAATAGATATTAACAAGAATCGCTATGGCGAATGTAGCCATTTGCAGTATGGAAAATATACTGATCAATAAAAATATGTTATTTGCAAGAGAAAAAGAGTGTTCAGGTGCTATATAGTTTTTTTTAGTTAGGTGCTGGACATCCGTTTTATTCCATCCATGGATAGCCGCTTCAAGCTAGGACACAGATAAGTTGAAATGTATACTTTCATGTAGTGTCGATCGTGTAATTGTTAATCTATTTTTGTTTGTTTGTTCTGTGCTGACGAGGGCTTTGGCCGCAACGTCCATTGTTTTTTGTAGTCGTGCTTTGGTAAAGCTCTCAATCTACTTCTCGTTTTTCAGTGATTCATTCATTACATAGAACATGTACTTTTGCATGGACGTGAAGCGTGGACAGTGAGCAGATAATCTGGAATTGAGAACTTAGTGACAACTGGCAAGATCGATCGGAAGAGAACAAGGGGAAGGCATGGAAGTAAATACATGGATGACTTGGTTGCGTGGTATGGTTGAGACTAGAACACTAAGTTGATCCACGACTCTGGTGATCGCATGAGATGATGGCGAAACACAACCGCCCACGCTTATCGGCATGGCACGTGATGATGATGATGATGATGATGATGATGATGATGATGATGATGATGACGATGACGATGATGATGATGATGATGATGATGATGAAACATGAACCAAAAACGGCAGAATCCGCGTGCATATTGCGCATGTTAAACATTCCGAGGCATTTGGAAATTTTACAGCCTAGGCCACACAACCACGGCTCTGGCAAACTAGTATATGTGGATGTTAGTATGCACAAAGTGGGTATGAATTTACTGAGTTTAGGGCCTTCTAAGTACAGCCTGTAGAAGAGGTTGGGAGACCTTATAGAATGTTTCTATGAGAGGTGATCATCCTTGAATTCAGTCGATCAGTCAAGGAATCGATCAGTTAGTCAGTCAGTCAATTAATTGTTTCATGCAGCCAGTATATTCATCAACTAAAAAATTCATGCATTGCTGAATCAGTCAATAAGTCAGTCAGCTACTAATTCAATTAATCATTATATTGGAGCAGTCAGTCAGTCAATCAACTACTCAAAAACTAAATCAATCAAACCGAATGCACCCATTCTAATACATCCACGAAATAATATAATCCATAACATAATTTAATCAGTCAATTAGTAAATCTCTCATGTAAATCAAGGATCAGTATGATATATAAATAACAATCAGTCAATCAACTTCTCTAATGATAAATCAGTCAAATCGCTTCACAAGGTCTAATCAATCACCGAAATAATAGAATCCGTAATATAATGTGATTATCAATCAATTAAATAATCAATTAATCAATCTCTTAGGTATATCAATCAATCAATATAATCAGTCAGTCTTTCCACTCATAAAGCAGTCTTATTAGTCACTGTAATCAGTTAATCATTAAATCAATCTACATCATCAACCATTCAATGAAATCAGTCAATCGATGATTCGATCAATCAATCAAACAACCGTTCTATTTGACGTCTGCACGTTCCTGCCAGAAAGTATGATGTTTATTTACCGTATTGACTTTGGCGCCTCCCCGCATGTTGGCCATTTTCTGGTGTGATTATAGCCATAAACTGCACAAGCATGTCCCGTCTGGTGCAACGGTAAATACTTGCACACTGGCAACACTGCGCAACAGTATTCTCAAGTTAATCATATAGAGCGGGTTGTCATCGATCCGCCCGCTGTCATGGGCGTGTTAATGTTCTAGAATTTGATCGGGGGGTAGTAGTGTAGGGAAATTTGGTATCGTCGCATTATTAGCAGTACGTCCTTGAGAAAACTCAAGTATTTCTTCTACGACCAGGGTCAACAGCTGTCCCAGTGTCCTCTGGTTGTCTGCGTACACCAGTTTGATGATTAAGTTTTGTTTCTCTTACCAGGAGGGATCAGGTGTTTCATTTCTTTTCTGGACTTAGAAGCTTGAATGTTTGAAAACTGGCTCAGTCTGAAAAGATATTGGAAGGGAATAAAGGGGGAGAAAATAAGAGTGAAATAGGACAATGACATACTCTCAAACAGACAAGAACTTGAAAAACCAGAAGTGCAAATTTCACAAGCTCTTATTGCTACAGAACCATCCAGGGGGTAAATGTTTTCCTAAGGGCTGGACTCAGAAGGATGTGTGAAAGAAATTATGACAGACCAATCAGATCGCAGCCAGGGCATGGGACGTGAGCAGACGACAGGCAGGTTCGGTATCAAAGAGAGAAGGGGAAAGGGTAGATGGATGGGGGTTTGTAGTACAGGGAGGTAAAAATTACCCAAAGGGTGCTCTTTATTTGCAGTAGATGGGTGAGTGAGTGCGAGCGGAAAAATTTTCCCATTTCAAGCAATCTTTGGCTGGAACGACGCCAGATCTATGGAAACCCATTTTGATTAATTGTTAGATTTTCACCAACCACTTGCATATGAAAACTATCTGAACGAGTCGATTGGTGGAAAATGGACGATTAAGATTTCCGTGAAAATCAAGCGACAGTAAAACGTGTTGCGGTCTTAAGTGGATTACGTAACTGGGGAGATATAAATAGGACTAGACCTACAACGTTTGCCACGGCTGTCCTTTACTCACCTACATGTTGGATACCTGACTCGATTACCCACCTCAGCTATATATATTTACCTGTGGCTTTCAAAGGCTTCTGTTTTTATCAAGGTAAGTTGTAGGTAAAATACCTCTTATTAGCCTTTTGTTTTGCATCCGATAGTTGCTGTATCAGAATCGACTGTTTTAAATCAGGTGTGAGAAATATGATTGACCTTAGTCGCGAACCGATACTGCAGTTACTTACGTCCGGCGCAGACATTTTGTGCCTCTTAAATTATTCACACATTACGTCAGTGATCATATGTATAAAATATATTTGTGACATATTAAACGCATGATTTCAGCTTTATACGACTGAACGACTGATATTACAAAATGAACATTTAAAGCTTAGGAATACATTATTGTGGATAAGGCTACATTTTGGAATATACGTGAGCTACTCGTCTAGTTAACACGATGTAATTAATTTCTGCCCCGAAATCCCCGATTCTTGTCGTACCTGCAGTACACATTATTTTAAACTTCTTGTTATGTGGTCGTTATTGTTAGTATTATTGCTGTTGCTGTTTTAGTAATGTTAATATTGTATACTGTTCATTATCTTTTACTATCTAGTGAAGAAGCAATGAAATCACATCGGTATATATATATATATATATATATATATATATATATATATATATATATATATATATATATATATATATATATATATATATATATACACATCTTATGGGAGTAGGTCGGTATTAACTACATTAATTATTTACGTATTTATTTATGTATTAATTAATTAATTTCTTGTTTCACAGTAGACGAAAATAAAGTCTATGCTATCTTTTACATCTGGCATTGTCAAATAAAGCAATCCTGTGTGGATTGTACATATATTTTTATAGAACTAATTTATTTTTATAATACTGATTATTATTATTATTATTATTATTATTATTATTATTATTATTATTATTACTGCTTATTATTCTTATCCTTATTATAACTGTTAATGTTACTATTGTTATTTTTATTTATCTTGTTCTTCTTTTTCTTATAATAATAATAATAATAATAATAATAATAATAATAATAACACTAATAAGATCTGTTGCTATTGTTATTGTTATACAGTGTTAATATTGTTTTTGTTTGTTACTATTATTTTCTTCTCTTGTAAGAATGCTTTAACCGTGAAGTATCTGAGAGAAGCGGTGGATGTAGTTGTCTATGTTTCGCTTGTCTTGTTGCTTGTGCTAATATCATATTTGATTTTCTCAATATCTTTTTTTAAAACTCCATCTAGACATTTCTTCATGGGTCGTCCTCTCGTCTTTTATCCCGATATTCTCACGTAGAACGCTATAGCCGCTGGTTGATCTAACAGTTACAATAACAACAACAACAACAACAACAACAATAATAATAATAATATAATAATAATAATAATAATAATAATAATAATATCATTCTGGTTAAATGTCCAAACCATTTAGTTCTTTGGTGTTCTGTACAGTCAGTAATTAGTGTTATCCGTACACATGTTCTTAGTTTCTCATTTGTCTCTATATCTCTTTTATTCTAGCTGAATGTCAGAATTATTTCTTTAGAAAGTCAGTAATATGTGTTATCCTATCATTTGTTTTTAGTTTCTCATTTGCGTCTCTGTATTTTCTTGTTTTCCCAGCTGATTTCCTTATGAATCGTTTGATCTGAATTCAAACCTGTTTGTTACTAAGATTACCCGTAATAATAATAATAATAATAATAATAATAATAATAATAATAAGTGTTATTATTACCAAATAAAGGCCATACGGGCACATTATCAGAATGATGTACCATTAGTATTGGGGCTCTTCGCTGGTTGTTGAAGATGAGGACGAAGTATGTGTAGTAACATTCCGGGTGTTTTAGTGTCGGTTCTTGGCTCAACGCATCTTAACTCATTTATTATTATTATTATTATTACTACTACTACTACTACTACTACTACTACTACTACTACTACTACTACTACTACTACTACTACTACTACTACTACTACTACTACTACTACTACTACTACTACTACTATTATTATGTTACTAGATGTGTAGGAAGTAAGGAGAACCCGATATTGCCCAACGCCATGAAACCAGAATTAGGACAACCGTGACACCGTTTCACCTCAAAGTATTGCCATCCTCTGCTTTTCATTATCAACAGGACACATTTTCCCGACAATCCCTTTTTTAATACTATTAAGAACATGCGAAATAGCGGCACAAGTATTGATTGGCACTCGTAGATGCCATAAGTGTGTAATACAATTTGTAATTAATGGGTTTCAATAGGATCAAAGATTGTCCGTTGTACTTTGTTCTGTTAGTTGTTCATTAATTATATTGTATTGTTTTACAACATGCAATAAGGCAAATTATAATTTAATATAGGGTAAACACAGATTTCACATTGATATGTTTATTAGGGCGTCATTATATAAGTGAGATGAAACTACACCGAAGCAATGGTAATGTGCATGTTTGTTAACTTCAAGACAACCCCCGCCCCCGCCCTGCTCTTCACCGCACGATACTTTCGGCAGTAATGATATTTAACTTCAATCTTGTGCTGTCTTATAGTGTTTATTAACTTCTACATTGTATGAATTCCAACATCATGTTAACTTCAGTTTCTTAAAATGTCGTGATTATGGTTAACTTCAATATATTTTTGCTTTTAAATCTGATTTATTTAAAACATTAAAATCTTGCTTGTTCAGCTTGCTCTGTTATTTTCTGTCTGTTTTATTTTTCAACTTATATTTTTTGTTACATTTTCTCTTAACTGTTATTTGTATATTTCGCTAATTTCCATTGTTTGGTTACTTATAAATTTTATAACTTCCTTCATTGTGTTAACTTATATATTTATCAACTTCTCTCGTGGTGGCATAGATGTTTGCGCGCTTGCCTGCTAAGACAGTAGTACGAGTTTAATCCTCAGCAACCACAAGATTTTTATTTCCGACCAGTACGGCTATGTAATGGCCCTAGACTTACAAACATGGCAACAAACAATTTTCAGAATCTTCTAGGAATTGCCAGGAAAAGAAAGGCGACGAGGAAAAGATTTGGCCACATCACCTCATATGTGTGATTTTCATTAGCACAGGAACAGAGCATAATAGGGATGACCCGTTGCCGTGAAGTTGGAACCGCGACCAATTACTAATGACTAATGTCGTGGGAAAGAATATGTGAAAGCCGTATGTGCTATGTGACCACAATTAACTTTTTCTAACGCCTACCGGTTGTTTACTTTAATATTGTGTTTATTTGTTAATTTGTCTATCTTTGACAGTTTGTTTAGATCACTTTGTTAATTTCTCCATTTTGCTAACTTATAATTTGTCCCCACTTTTTCGTGGTGTTACATTCTGCGTGTGTGAGTCTTTGTTAGCTATCATTTTGCTAACTTCTATTGCTTGTAAACTTCAACATTTTGATACATTCTACACTTTGCCAATTTCCATTGTTGGTATACTTCAAGATTTGTTTTTCCACATGTCTACGCTTTGCCAACGTCTACTGTTTGTAAACTTCAACATTTTGTTAATTTCTACACTTTATCAACTTCCACAGATGATATACTTCAAGATTTAAAAAAAATGTTTACACTTTGCTTACTTCCACAGATGGTATACTTCAAGATTTAAAAACATGTTTACACTTTGCTAACTTCTACAGTTGGTATACTGCAAGATTAAAAAATAAATTTCTACATTTTGGTAACTTCTGTTTGTAAATTTCATTTTTTTTACATTTTTGTTGCGTATCCCTTATGGGACGTTGCAGTCAACACCAGCATTTTCAGCTCTTGTTGATGTACTAGGCAAGTGTTACGTTCAGTAGTTTGCCATTGCTTTCTGAACGACCGGCCCCTATACCTTTTTCGAAAAAACCAGCACCGCCGTGTTTCGAACCCGGGTATACGGGCTCACAAACCGCGTTCGCAAAAATTTCAACATTGTATTAATTTTTACATTTTGCTAACTTATACTGTTTCTCTGGAAACCGTGACAGAGCGGTGGCTAGAAGGCCTGCTTGTCGGCCTATTGGTCATTACCCAGCCCAATGGTCATTTTCACGTCCAATGGTCATTTTAAAGTCCAATGGTCATTTTCACATCCAATGGTCATTTTCCCGACCACCGGTTATGTCTTGGAATCTCCATCAAATAGGAGAATTTTCTTTTAAATGCACCCAGATATGTCCAGCCTAAAATGGGTACTATAAAATAATATGGAAAATAAAAGCGGACGACGAGATATTTATCATATCATCTCATCCAATGCCTATAGTATGCACACATAGGGTTACGACCATATATCAAATGTACCTCAAGTCCTTAACTTTACATTTACTTCTATTTATCAACATTTTACCACTTTGAACTTCTACAGTCAGCTAGTTACTTTGTCTATTCCCTTTATTTTGTTAATTTCTAGAAGTGGTTAATTTTTTAAAAACAGTTTTAATATCTACATGTTGCTAAATTGTGCTGTTACCTTCTTTTCTTCATTTTGATAACTTCTAAATTTAGTCATTGTGTTATTTTGTTAACTTCAATATTTCACTAGCGTTTACAGTTTGTCTGCTGTCTTTATATTTTAATTTCTACAATTAGTTTCCCCCCGCCCCCCCCCCCCCCCCCCCCCCAAAAAAATGTTTTATATCCACATTCTGGCAACTTGTGCTGCTAGTTTAATGTCTTCATTTTATTACATTCTTCAGCTGCTTATTTTATTTATTTAATTAACATCTGCATGCTTTTAACTGTTATCATTTACCCGCTTTCTTTATTTTGTCAATGTGTACATTTAATTATTTCTTCATTTTGTTAATATTCACATTTTATTAACTTCTCTTGTTTGCTTACTTTCTCCTTTTCGTTAACTTCTAGGTTTATTTATTTTCTTTAGTTAACTACCTACATATTGCTAACCCAATCTGTTTGTTTGCTTCAACATGTTTTGTATTTCTACATTCTATGTAAGCCTCTATAAGTTTAATTTGAGTAAGTAAAGTTAAAGTTGATTTAAACTTTTACGCCAAAGCAAATCAAAAATATTTAGGCAGACAGAAAGAAAATAGAGTATGTACGCATGCCTGTTTCTATATTCGTTTCATCTTTACTGTCTGTTTTCATGAGTAGTATCACTTCTCTCCCACATTGCCGTCCCTAGTTTATAAGGAGCATCTGCTTGTTTTATTATTTAAATGTGTGGATTTGATTGAGGGCTGGGTTTGATGCCACCTCAATCCTATCTTTATTTGAATAACGAAGACACAAACAATAGATTACACGATTTATTGCCTGGCATATTTCGCTGCATCTCATCAGGTACATACTGCAGACTTCACACAACGTAAAGTAAAATAATTAGATAAATCCTTCAAGCTGAAATATACACATGTTTGAACAGTAATGTTAATTGTCTACCAAGGTAATTTCAAAATGACTAACATGTCTTTCTGTTTGCACAAAACTGGCTTGTGTAGATTAATCATTATTGCTTCTGCAAACTTTAACAAGATAGTATTTTGTGTGTTAAACACTACGCGAAAGGCCCTATCTTTATATATCACATGGACGCTTTCCAGCATATACCTAGCAAATCATGTAGAGGGAAGTGTCGGCCCCACTAGGCTCCGATCGCCTGTGTTAGTTAGCCTTGTTACAGTTAGCCTTGAATGATGTGTGAATGGTATAATGTGTGAAAGAGAGTGATAAAAGGGCAGAATGTTAGACGGGCCTGCGTGCCCAATTCTTAACCCTTTCAAAATAAAGTGTTGTTGTTGTTGTTGTTGTTGTTGTTGTTGTTGTGGTTGTTGTTGTTGTGTGTAGTATCTTGTCGATCTATTGAGATATGTGTTCAGACACTCTTTTGTTTAACTACCGCTCTGTTCTGCCGATGTAGGTAGACTGGCACCTACATGTGAATTGGGAAATACAATTGTTTGTGGTGTACAGAGGAACAGGCTCTTTTACTACTGGGATAAGAATCGGTGTGGTTCTGTACCTAATGACTGGAGTTGCAGCACATAATGTTCGGCTAACTGCTGTAATGAGCTGGTCTTGTAGACGTTGCATTACGTCATCTCCTCAAAAGGTTAGCTGGATGAATACCTTGAGTTTAGGGACTTTAATTTCGTCTGGTTTTGGTTTGGGTTGTTGGCAGTGGCGCTTCATAAATCATGTGGAGTACCCATCCAGGTTTAAGACATTCTTCAGAGTTTCAATTCCTCTGTCAGTGTGTCCTGTGTGCATATCTTTCTAGCACGGTCAAACAGGGTCCGTACTAAGCCTCGTGTGTACTGGACGGATGTGACGCTCTGAAAATCTATCTTTATTTGTCAGAATGATGAAATATTTTATATTACAAAATGACAAAATGGCAACGCCACGCTGGTGTCTGTCAGTGAGCTAATTTTCGAACTTTTGATGTAATTAATAGGTTGTATGTCAACATTATGTTATTTGCTTTATTAAGGTAACAACGCGATTTCGATGTTCACTCTATCTTTTGATAATCAGGATTAACTGTTTTAATTGCTTAGCACTATTGGAGGGAAGAACCGTGTCATCGGCCTGTCAGAGTTCTGGAATTAAAATTATTTAATTAATCCACACTATACTACAGTCAGACAGAGTTCTATTAGTAAAATTAAACGGAAGACCTTTTAAAATAAATGTAATTCAAGTATATGCCCCAACAAGTGAATGCAGTGAAGAAAGTATAGAGGAATTTTATAATGACATGGAGTCTGCTTTGAAGAACTGTAAAACATCAGAAATAAATATCATAATGGGTGATTTCAACGCAAAAATAGGAAAGCAAAGCGATGGATGCAGTGTGGGCAACCATGGTTTGGGAGAGAGAAAGAAAGAGGATACAGACTTGTAGAATGGGCAAAAGAACAAGAAATGGTTGTAGGAAACACCTGGTTTAAACAGCATCCTAGAAGATTATGGACATGGAGGAGTCCAGACAGCAGGATTAACAACCAGATAGATTACATCCAGATTAGCAAAAGGTTTAGAAATGCGTTAACAGTCGTAAAAATCAGTTCCAAATGCAGACTGTTACAGTGATCACAGATTAATTATAGGCACATTGAGGGTAAAGTTAAAGAAAGTCAAGTATACAGCAGGAAACCCTAAATATGACTTGTGCAAATTGAAAAATGACAAAGAAATACAAGATAATTTTAACATACAAGCAAAGAACAAATTTGATTTATTGTCTGATCTAGAGATCCTATTTCAAGATATAGATGATCAATGGGAAATGCTGAAGAATTCAATCAGTTGTGCAGCAGAAAAAAACTATTCCAAAAGTAAAGAAAGTGGGCCGTAAGACATGGATGACTGAAGAAATTTTACAACTAATGGAAACAAGAAGACAGAACAAAAATAATCCTGCCAAATATGAAGAAATTCACAGAAAAGTCAGAACCTTATGTAAGGAAGCAAAAGAAACATGGCTTGAGAAAAATTGCAGAGAAATTGAAGAACAACACAACAGTAAAAATGCGAAACTAATGCACAAAAGAATTCAGGAGCTTACTAATCAAAGAACAAGTACATCAGCAGGCTGCCTAAAGACAAAAGATGGAAGAGTCATAATAGAAAAAGATCAGATCTTACATGTATGGTCAGATTACGTGAAAAACCTTTATGACGATAACAGAGACGAACAGTATGATGTTCAAAATAATAATGAAGGACCAGCAATTTTTAAGATGAAGGTTCAGAATGCTCTTAACCATATGAAATCTGGCAAGACCCCCGGTTCAGACAGCGTCACAACAGAAATGATTAATGCTTTAGAAGAATATGGAGTAGATAAAGTTACCAGTCTGCTTAATACAATATATGATACTGGAAATATACCTCAGGAGTTATGTAATTCTGTATTTATTGCAATCCCAAAGAAATCCGGAGCCCTGGAATGTGATCAACATCGAACAATTAGTATAATGAGTCACATCACGAAGATTTTGCTAAGAATTATCATGCAAAGAGTTAGGAAGAAAATACAACCTGAAATAGGAGAAGAACAATGTGGGTTTGTAGAAGGCAAGGGTACAGTAAATGCTGTGTATATACTGAGAACCGTAATCGAACGTTCTATAGAAGTAAACAAAGATCTACACCTTTGCTTTATTGACTACACAAAGGCGTTCGATAAAGTGAGACATGTCAACATGATAAGGATGCTTGAAGATCTACAGATTGATGGAAAAGACCTTAGACTTGTAAAAAACATATATTGGAAACAACAAGCTGCCATAAGAGTTGATAATGAAGTAAGCCAATATCAGCCTATTAAGAGAGGTGTGAGACAGGGATGTGTAATGTCTCCAGATCTGTTTTCCCTGTACAGTGAAAGTATTTTCAGAAATATTGAAGATATGGAAGGAATCAACATTGGGGGACGATGCATCAATAACCTTAGATATGCAGATGATACAGTCTTGATTGCAGACAATGAACAGGACCTGCAAAATTTAGTAGATGCGGTTGTTACACACAGTGAACAACTAGGGTTAGAATTAAATTGTAAAAAGACACAGATTATGGTCGTCACTAGGAAGAACGAAATACCACAATGTAATATACAAGTAAATGGGAATATTCTTCAACAAGTGAATAGGTACAATTATCTCGGAACAGTAATAACATCTGATGGGAGATGCCTTGAAGAGATTAGAACAAGAATCGCCATGGCAAAAGTAGCCTTTAGCAAGATGAAAAACATACTGACCAATAAAAAGATGTCAATTGAAACGAGAAAAAGAGTGTTGAGATGCTACATAGAACCTGTACTCTTATATGGATGTGAAGCTTGGACAATGAGCAGTCAGGCTGAAAAATATCTGATGGCTGTAGAAATGTGGTTTCTGAGGAAAATACAAAGAATACCATGGACAGCCAGAAAGACCAATGAACAAGTTCTTCAAGAAACAAATGAAGATCGCAAACAGATTAGAGACATTAGACGTAAACAGTCACAGTTTTTTGGGCATGTTATGAGAAGAAATGAATTGGAGAACTTGGTGACAACTGGTAAGACCGAGGGGAACAGACCAAGGGGAAGACCTAGAAGCAAGTACTTGGATGGCTTGGCCTTGTGGCATGGTCGAGACAGAAACACGGAGCTGATCCACGACTCTGGTGATCGAGTGAGATGACAGAACATGACCGCCCACGCTTACCGGCATGGCACATGATGGATGGATGGATACTACAGTGGACCAAACTACGTGGCGAAGGATTTACAAACGCGGTTCGTAATCCCGTATACCGAGTTCAAAACACAGCTGCACGCGATTTGGCAGTAGACCGCGTTGCGTTTGTTTTGTGTTGGTATGGGTGCCGGTCGTTCAGAAAGCAATGGCAAACTACTGAACGTAAACTTGCCAAGAAATCAGCAGCTTCATAAATGCTGGTGTTGACTGCGACGTCCTGTAAAGAGGATATGCAAAAAATACTACAATGGAAAGAAGGATGGGGTGTAGAGCAGTGCCTAGCACACTTGGCTGCTGACCTGGTGGTCGTGTTTTTGAAAATTCCATCGAGACGGTTCTTTTAAATTCAACCTGGACTCAATGTAAAAAATGAATGTTCACGGAAGTAAAGACACCCGGTGTTATATTGTCCACCGAGTGCCGATTGGTCAATACAAGTTTATGACTAGCAAACAGTAAAAGGATTAATTACACTCTTTGAGACGCATTGACAGAGTAATGGAGTACTGGTCATATATTTTCAGTCACCAGTCGGCACTAGATTGGGGATGTGGTCAATATCACCCATCAATAAATACTTCAGAGTGCAGTTTGTGTAATACGTAGACGAATTGTGTGACATGACCTGAAGAAAGAAGCTATCTTTAGAGACATCAACATGCTCAAAAGGGTAGCAGCTCTGGCTCTTAAACTTCCTGCTCGCTGATGGTGAGGTAGGCGGTTCAACCCCTACACCGGCATTGTTGGACTTCAAAGTTGACTTCTCTCATCAGAAAGCAATGGCAAACTACAGAACGTACAATTGTCTATAAAATCAACCCGGTGTTTATCGCATGTTAACACGCTTCGAAGGTTGTGGGTTGGATTCCGGGCTCTGTTATTCGGTTCACGAGTGACATTTTCTAGGAGACTTCCTGGGGGTCGTCGCTGGAGCTACAGAGTTTGTGCTTTGTAGTACATTTTTGGTATGTCGCCCTGGGGAAAAGACCGGGTCATATAGGATAAAACCCGGTGCAATGAAGTCCATCTTGTTGCCATTAAACCGTTTTAAGCAATTAATCTATCTCGAAAGAAGCTACTTCAGAAAGAGAACTAGTTACTCACATCAGAAGAGGACAGTCCACATACTTTGGGTATGTCTTAAATAAGGGAACGCTGGATTAGGTCATCACAGAGGAAGGTTGGAAGAGAGCGAAGGCAAGGGGAGACCAAGAGAGAAGATGCCGAACATTTTGATTTTATGGCATGGAGGAAAGTCGGTATTAGAAATGGTTGGTACATGACAGAAGGAAATAGTACATGAGGTTCTGGAGGCACCCATCACAATCAGCGAACTGGAGCTAGCCATATCAAAACTGAAAATGAGAAAGTCACCAGGAGCTGATGGTATCTACAATGAAATGACCAGGAACCTAGGAACAAAGGCCAAAGCAAAGCTGTTGCAAATCTTCAATAACAGTTGGACCTTAGACAGTGTTCCACAAGGCTGGAGAGAAGCAATCATGATACCCCTCCTAAAATCAGGGAAAGATAGTTCCATTGCCTCTAGCTACAGACCGGTTAGCCTCACCATCTGTTTCTGCAAAACACTGGAGCGCATCATCAATCACAGACTGCAGTGGTACATTGAAAGTAAAGACATCCTTGTGCCACAGCAGGCTGGCTTTAGGCAGTGCTACACTACGGAAGATCAGACAACCTACCTCTCTCAAGAAATTGAGGATGCATTCCAAGAGAAGAGGCTCGTGCTTGTGGCATGGATAGATTTGAAGAAAGCCTTTGACAAAGTCTGGAAAGAAGGTCTGATGCATAAACTGAGAAACTGCAAAGTCAATGGAAGAATGTACAAATGGGTGAAAGCATACTTGCACAACAGAAGAGCCCGACTACAGATAGACGGACTAAAGAGCAAGAAAGTACTACTGCGTCACGGTGTTCCCCAGGCCGGAGTCTTGTCCACCACACTGTTTCTAATCTTCATCAATGATCTCGTTGCTAATCTATCGCATGGAATTAAAGCGGCAATGTACGCCGATGACCTGGTTCTATGGAGCACAAATGAACATGCATCAGTGGTCACCAGATTGCTACAAAGAGCTATAGATACATTTGTTGCATGGGCAAATAGATGGTGTGTCAGCATAAACACTGACAAGTGCAGCACCATCCCTATTTACCCTCTCTCCAAAACAAAAGACAGGGACCATCCAGATAAATGGAACACCCTTAAGAGAAGATAAAGAACCAACATACCTTGGAGTAACATTTGATGGCAGGCTGACATGACTGAGCTGATCCACGACTCTGGTGATCGAGTGAAATGGCGAGTCATGACCGCCCACGCTTTCCGGCATGGCACATGATTGATTGATTGATTGACATGGAGAAAGCACATCAACAAAGCAGTAGCAAAAGCCAGAAGGAAAATAGTCATCCTGAGAAAGCTAAGTGGAACCACACGGGGAGCCAGTGGGAAAATACTTAGCAAAGTTTATCAACAGAGCATAAGACCACACCTGGTATACGGGTCAACTGCGTGGTGTTCGGCACCAAAAACCACACTACAAGAGCTGGACAAAGTGCAAAATCAAGCACTTAGAGTCACCACAGGAGGGGTGAGATCAACCCCTATAGTGGAAATGGAGAAGATGGGGAGGACACAAGCACTGAGTGAGCGCAGAGATACGAAAACGCTAATACAAGCAGAAATGTTCCTCAGCTTGCCAAGCAACCCTATGAAGAACAGATTTGAAAACCTAGCTATGGGGCGGTTGAAAAGAAGTAGTTTTATCCACCAGGCCAAACGACTCTGCAGAGAAACCACCGATCTGCCCACAGTTGGTATGCCCCTAACAACTATTCCAGAGCGAACTCCATGGAAAGATGAGCATAGACTATCATTACAAATCCAGACAAAAGTGAGAGGAATATTTGACAAGGAAGAACAGAACAGTGTGCAGCGCAGAACAGCCACTCTCAGCTTCCTTGGTGAAGAATACCCACAGGACCTCTGGATCCGAGTCTACACAGATGGGTCAGCACAAAATGCTGTTCGAAATGGAGGAGCGGGAGTGTACATAGAATACCCAAATAATACTAGGGACACAGCTAGAGTACCGACAGGAAAGTACTGCCATAACTACGATGCTGAAATTGAGGCAATCAAGATAGCAACAGAGAAATTACTAAATACCAGCAATGGTACACAACCTGTGGTACTATTGACAGATGCAAAATCAGTACTCGAGGCGCTCCTGTCTGGGAAATTGCCAGTACTAAGGACACTACTTTCTGAACTTAGCAGTTAGCATAAGGTCACCATACAGTGGATACCATCCCACTGTGGAGTACCCGGAAACGACAGAGCTGATCAATTGGCTAAGGAAGGAGCCAAAGAAGAACAGCCTGATGTGCCCGTTACATACCACCAAAAGAAAAGAATGATCAAATCAGTCAGAAAGCCACCAAAACCTGCTCAAGATGACTACCACGTTATGGATAGACCAGAAGAAGTCATTATTCTACGCCTCAGAACAGGGCACAATAGATTACGCAACCACATGTACACAAAATTCAAGATTGGTGAAACAACCATGTGCACATGTGGATTGGCATCGCAGACAGCAGAGCACATACTCCAAGACTGCCCAAAATATAACATATCTAGACAAACTTTCTGGCCTAGAGAGACGACAGTGGAATATAAACTCTATCGACCGCTGTGTGAACTGAAAAAGACAGTTCAATTAATACAAGAGACAGCATTGCAGTTATAGACATATTTCAAGCGAACGAAAGAAGAAGAAGAAATGGTTGGCTGCAGAAGACACAGAAGGCTGTAGACAGACATGATCGCCAACACCACACGGCATGGACTATAAGAAGAAGAGCTACATAACTGAAGAAAACAAGAAATACCACAAGTACAGAAATCTGCATACTGAAAAGTCGTGTGTAGCCTGTTCTTCTATGTGATGTGAATCCTGGGCATTGCGAACTGGTGAAGAAACTGGAGGGTGTGGATTTTAGTGTTTAGAGAAGAATTCTGAGAATATCATGAAGAGATAAATAAAGAAATGCCGACAGAATGAGAGCTGCCGGTGTTTCAAAATCATTCATTACAACAACAAAACAAAAAAGTAAACAAAAAAGAAAATGAAATTTTGATATATATCCACACACAAAAAAACAAAAACAAATAAACAAAAAAACATTAGCCTTGTGGGAAAATACTAGCCAAGAAAGGCAGAGGAAGACAGAGAAAGCTACACGTGGATCGTTTAAACAGCTGGGCAACAAATAATAATTTACAAGTACAAGCAACATCAACATGTCAAATAATCAAACTTTGTGCAAACAAAAAGACATGATAGTCAGTTTAAAATTCCCCTGGTAGACAATTAAAGTACTGTGTGAATATGTGTGTTTATATATTTCAGCTTTAAAGATATATCTTTTTGCTATAAGTTTATGTTGTGTGATTTCTGTAGCATGTATCTGACGAGATGCAGTGAAATATGCCAGGCAATAAATCGCACAGTCTATTATTTATGTCTTCGCTGATCAAATTAACTACAGAATAACACTGTTTTGAATTATCACATGACAGAGAGGATAAGAGAATTATGACTGCCGATGTCCGCTTCAGACCTGGCACTGGAACAAAGGAAAAGTGTGATCACCGACGGAGTCTGTAGATTTATTCCCCAAAATAAGTGCGAGTGTGTGGTTGTCTTGTTCCAGATTTACTCCCAAAAATAAGTACGATAGCATTGTTATCTTGTTCCACACACGCAGGAAGATGAGACTAAATATACTTGATGAGAGGTCACAACACCGAGGTCGAAAATGAAGCAATTGATAGTCATATTTCCCTCGTTGAAACCTGACTTTAACAAGTTGAATCTCAAACCTAATTAGACAGAAGTGTAGACAAGGATATAGAAACAGATTCAGGTGTGAACATAAGAAAGCGAGGGGCAAGATAATAATATAATAATAATAATAATAATAATAATAATAATAATAATAATAATAATAATAATAATAATAATCAGCAGCAGCAGCAGAAGAAGAAGAAGGAGAGAAAGAAGAAGAAAAAGAGGTTGAAGAAGAATAAAAGAAGGAGGGGGAGGAGGACAACTGGAAAGAAAAATAATATAAGACAGTCCACAGATAATAAAATAAGAATGCCAAGGGTAAGAGGATATAGTGATAACAACAACAACAACAACAACAACAACAAGAAGAAGAAGAAGAAGAAGAAGAAGAAGAAGAAGAAGAAGAAGAAGAAGAAGAAGAAGAAGAAGAAGATGAAGAAGAAGAAGAAGAAGAAGAAGAAGAAGAAGAAGAAGAAGAAGAAGAAGAAGAAGAAGAAGAAGAAGAAGATTATGATGATGAAGGAGCTGAATAGGAGGAAGAGAAGAAGGAAGGAGAAGAAGACAAAGAGGAGGGGGGAGGTGCAGGAGGTCATCCACGAAGAAGAATCAGAAACGACTCAAAAATGTATTACTTAAAAGAAAGACTTGCAAGAAATATTACATTTTACAAAAACATGGGCAGAAATAGCTAAGGATCCTGACTGTTACACTGCTGCCATACCATAAACATCCTGAAATGCATCCACATTAAACCAATATTGTGTGAAACTACTAAGGGTGAATATGTTACGTGTATTGATTAGCTCACCGTATACATTATCAGGTTTACGGCAATATTCTTGTCATATCTTCAGCATTGTGATTTATGATCGTGTGTTGAAATGTACATGGGGTCCCAAACCAACCCGGCTCAAAATAGCTAAGAGGAAAATAGGTTAGGGGATAATGGATAGAGGAAACTTGGTAAGAGAATAATGGTAAGAGAAAAATGCGTAGGAGGATAATGGGTAAGAGGAAAATGGGTAAGGGGATAACTGGTAAGAGGAAAATGAGCAAGAGAAAAATTGGTAAGAGGGAAATGGGTAAGAGGAAAATGGTTAAGAGGATAATGGGTTCGAAGAAAAGGGTAAGAGGATAATGGGTAAGAAGAAACTGGGAAGAGAAAAATGTGAAAGAGGAAAATGGGTAAAAGTAAAACGGTTAGGGGGATAATGGTAAGAGGAAAATGGATAAGAGAATAATGATTAAGAGGAACATGGGTAAGAGGACAATTGGTAAGAGGATAATGGGTAAAAGAAAAATGGGTAAGAGATAAATCGATAAGAAGAAAATGAGTAAGAGGATAATGGGCAAGAGGAAAACGGGTAAGACGAAAATTGGTAAGAAGATACAGGATAAGAGGAAATTCGGTAAGATGATAATGGGTAAGAGGAAAATTGGTAAGAGGAAAATAGGTAAGAGAAAAATGAGCATGAGGGTAATGGGTAAGAGGAAAGGGGGTAAGACAAAAATGGGTTTGAGAAAAATGGGTCAGAGGAGAATGGGTAAGAGGATAACTGGTAAGAGGATAATACGTAAGAGGATAATTTGTAAGAGGATAATGGGTAAAAGGGTAATGTGTAAGAGGAAAATGGGTAAAATGATAATGGGTTTGAGGAAAATTGGTAAGAGAAAAATGGGTAAGAGGATAATGGCTTAGAGGAAATTGAGTACAAGATACTGGGTAAGACGAAAATAGGTAAGGGGAAAATGGATAAGAGAAAATTTATCAAGAGGGTAATGGGTAAGAAGAAATGGGGTAAGACGAAATGGGTAAGAAGATAAAGGATAAGAGAAAAATAAATAAGAGGAAAATGGGTAAGAGAATAATGGGTAAGAGATAAATTGTTAAGAGATTAATGAGTAAGAGGATAATGAGTAATAGCATAAGGGTAAGAGTAAAACGGGTAAGAGAATAGTGTTCTTTACAGCAAAGGGGTCATCGTTATACTAACCTTATCACCCTTCAAGTGTCGTTATTCTCTACAAATATGGAGCTAGCATCATTTACCCAATAAGCATTAAAACGTGGGGAAGTGCACTTTGTGTTTCCTTTATTTCTTTACTGTGCATTCTTTATAGTTATACTCTTCATCGTTATATTCTGTATCGTTATATAGTATTTTCATATCTAATTGTTTGCACACACACATTTTCTTAATTGGCACCTTTCACAAATGAACTGGACTCAGATGTTGTGCTACCTTCTTAGCAACGAAGGAGTTGCGTTTTAATATAATTTTATAATCTCTTGTTTTTCGTTAGATCTGTTTGTGTTGTTCCGTTCCTGGTAAATATTTGTATAAATGAAACGCGCTTTATTGTGTCGTAATTACATAAATAAACACATGTAGTATTTTTGGGAGCTCACAGAAGGAGAAGAAAGAAGTAGAGACTATAGGACGCACTAGACAACATAAAATTTGAAAGCTATAGTTACCGACCGGGATTCGAACCTGTCACCTCCAAATGGCGACGGCGCCTCTCTGCAGGAACACGTGTACTTCGACGCATGACCAACTAGACACTCACTAGACAAATTGATTTGTTGTGTCGTAGTGTACTTATTTTATTTTATTATTTATATTATATTTTTAACATGTTTCGTACTGATCTTGATGTTTCCCCTGTGTTTTATGATCGCCATTGTGGAGTTCGTTGTATGGTATGTACACCGTGTCCGCGTTTAGTATATCTCACCTTTTCGCAGGAGCTACACAAACCTAACTGTTTTTATTTTAATTCCTGGATGGCTTGGCCATACATAAACCATTTCCCGACATACCATTTCCCGACATACCATTTCTCGACATACCATTTTCCGACATAACATTTCCCGTCATTCCATTTCGAAGGTTCGAAATTAGCCGTTGAGGATTTGGAAGCAGATGACTGTGCGTAGGCTTCTTTGGTATAAGAGTCTGCCGCTCAAAAAGATATCCTAACTACGTTAGTTTAATTTATCTGATAGTCTTTAGTAATAAATGCCTTGCAAAGCACAATCAGTCAATATGTACTGGGGTTAATTGCGACATCCTGTAAAGGACATATACTTAATTTTTAACATATGTAAATTCACATGCGGTGTTTGGCGCTCATAGAAGTAAAAGAAAGGAATAGAAACTAACGGCTTCACTAGATAACATACAAATTGTTGACAGCTGGAATTCGAACCAATCTCCTCCAAATGACGACAGTGCCTCGCAGCAGAAACGAGTGTACTTCAACGTACGACAGACTAGGCACTCGTCAGAAACAAGGTGTCTTCATTAGCCAGGTCTATAATCCACCTGATCTCACAAATATGGAATATGGACAGAATGTTATCTAACTGCAGAAATAGCACCGTAAAGCTCACAATTGTAACAGTTGCTCTAAAACTGATTCCTCAAGCACTTCTTGGGCAACAACAATGAGAACTAAGTGAGCCAGGTCTATCATCCACCTAAACCAATAATTATGGAATATGAACAGAATTCGTATCTGACCACAGCAATAGCACCACAGGGCACACAATTTTAACAGTTGCTCCAAAACTTACTGACTCCTCAAGCTCTTCTGGGGCAACCGCAAGAGGAACTAAGAGTTCACTGTGTTTCCCTAGATTGTTTTCACCATGCCTATTTTCCGAAGGTCGTAATTGGAGTAATTGCAAATGACAGGAAGCCCCGAGACACTTGAGCTGGCTAGGCATCATGTTGCGACTCTGCTGAGATCATACATAAAACTAAGTCTGCCTTCGATTGTACACAAAACGAAAGCCTGTCAAATTAGCAGGACGATTTCCTTTTTCTTTCAATCCCAGTAACAGATTTAATGGTTCATAGAAGGCACAAAGCTCAGGTTGCCTAACGCGTCTGCTGGAAGCTTGGGTATTACGCATCCTGCAGACTTTGCCCATAAAAACGCCACAACTGTCTTTTAATGGTCCCTGGCACACTGGCCTGCATTACAGCAGCGCAGTGACAAGGTCAGTCTCCCAACCACTAGTTAGCGCTGTGAGGCGACTGATGAATCATCCGTCACGTGAACTGTGTACTGTTTTGTACGTAAGCCGGTGGCATGTAATTAGAGCGGCGGGGTTGCTGTGGCAAAGGACGGTGTTTTCATGCAGACTCACCAGTGAATGACTGAAATAGGGAGCTAAGGTGGAATTTGTTATGGTGGAATGTGGTATTGTGGAATTTATTATGGTGGAGATTGTTATACTGGAATGCGGTATGTTTGAATGTGTTATTGTGGAAAGTGTTATAATGGAATTTATTATGGTGGAATTTGTTATAGTGGAATATAGTACTGTGGAATGAGTAGTGGTGACATTTATTTTGGTGGAATTTGTTATGGTGGAATTTGTTATTGGTATAATTTGTTATAGTGGAGTGTGGTATTGAGGAATGTAGTATTGTGGAATTTGTTATGGTGGAATTTGTTATGGTGGAATGTGGTATTGTGGAATGTGTTATGGTGGGATATGGTATGGTGGAATGTGTTAAGGTGGAATGTGTTATACTAGAATGTGGTATTATGGAGGTATAGTAGAATTTGCTATGGTGGAATGTGGTATTGTGGAATTTGTTATAATGGAATTTGTTATGGTGAAATTTGTTATAGTGGAATGTGGTATCGTGGAATGAGTTATGGTGAAATTTGTTATGGTGGAATTTGTTATGGTATAATTTGTTATAGTGGGATGTGGTATTGATGAATGTTGTATTGTGGAATTTGTTATGGTGGAATGTGTTATAGTGGAATGTGTTATTGTGGAATGTGTTTTTGTGGAATGCTGCCTTCTTGATCTTCCAACCATTGAAGACAGAATGCAAATTTGCAGAGCACGTGCCTACCTCAGAGTTAACGCAAACACATAACATCCACTGCATAGTGAAATTAGGAAGGTGAAGGGCAGCAGGTTAAAAAGAGGAAGCTCGTGGATGGGTCAAGGCGAGGACATTCTTCGACAAGTATGTTCACTTGAGGACTTTGAACATGGCGAGGAGTGGGTACAAGTGCTAACAGATTTCTGTACGTCTCTTTCAGTCTGCATCCAACTAGACAGAAAATGCAGACAAGAAAATCCGGCTGCTGTGGAGGCGGAAGTACAAGCTTTGATTTTCGAGAATTCGTTAGACGGTGATGCTGTCATATACACAGATGGGTCGGTCGTCCGACATGTGAGAAGCTCATGTGCCTTTACGGCGCAAGCCGGAGGGAGGATGGTGAAGGAGGACTCTGGTGCTTTTGTTGAGACCACAAGCTATCCTGACTATGGAAGTCATGGCAGTAAGTAAAGCAATAACATGGCTCGAGACACAGACATTCACTAGGGAATGTTTCCTTAGCGACTCAATGAGCATGCTCAAGAGGATAGAGATAGGGTGGATCCAAAGAGAGTGGTTGCCGAATCTGGGGCGGTCTCGGCTGGCAAACATTAGTTGCATGTTCGTGCCAGGGCATGCGGGAGTACAAGGAAATGAGTGGGCTGACAAACTCGTAGGTACGGCTACTGTAGATGGCGGACGCTCCATGGACCAGGCTGACATTCTGAATGCTCTACGAGAAGTAAGACTGTTGCGAGAACCAAGTGATGACTGTGAATCTACAACTATGGTCAGACTGCGAGAACTGCAAATTAAAAGAGGTGTGGCCAAACAAGAACACTACGCAGGAAGCCAAAGAAGATTGATAAACCAACACAGAACTGGTGTCGTTAGCCGCTACTCGCTGTGGGATTTGCTGAGGAGGGGATCCGAGCATTTATGGACTGAATGGTTCGATGTGCAGTGAGGATGATCTGTCGACTAACTAACTAACATTGTGGAATGTGTTATGGCGAAATTTGTATAGCAGAATGTGGTAATATTCCATTACATTCTGTTATAGTGGTATGTGGTATTGTGGAATTTGTTATGGTGTAATTTGTCATGGTGTAATGTGTTATGGTGGAATGTGTTGTAGAGAAATTTGTTATAATGGAATGTGGTGTGGTGGAATGTATTATGGTGATATGTGTTGTGGTATAATGTGCGACTATGTGGTTTGTTATTGTAGTGGATATGAGGCATATACGATACTGCACAATAAGACATATACGATATTTAATAATAAGACATACATATTTTTTCATAATCTTATATATAAAAGGCGATCTCCGTCTGTCCATATGTCCTTTATGCGCTCGCGAACGGCCCATCCGATTGAGATGAAATTTTCTACACGTCTTCCTTTCATTCCAGCGCAGCCCACTGTCATATTTTTTTAGTGTGAAATCGGCTGCTTACCCAATATTATTTCATTTTTCATTTTTCATTATAATTTCATATATCTCAGGGGACCTAACTCTGTAAAAGTTATTTCAAGGTGCATAACTTTTCTGTATAACTTATAGTCATATTGTGGCATCGTTTTCAAAGATTTATAAACTCTTTGTCCATAGTTATGTACCGGCATATGAGTTATAATAAATAATGATACAATCTGTAAGGCATTTTCAAAGTTTTCATAAAAATAATGCATAATGCATAACATTGTAACTCATCTTTTTTTGCTTAAAGAATAAATAAATAATAGTTACCTTATCTCTATCAAGTTTGAAGATTTTATATTTCTTTACACTGTCGCCAACTCTAAGAAGACATGGAACAACTTCAGCCATTATTAAATCTACAGGCATATGCGTTATATTCCTCCTCCTCCTCTCCCCTCCTCCACCTCCTACCCTCTTCCTCTTCTCCTCCCCCTCCTCCCTCTCCCTCCTCCATCCTCCTCTTCTCTCTTTCTCCTCCTCCTCCCTCCTCCTCCCTCTTCCTCCTCCAGCTCCTACTCCTCCTTTTTCTTCTTCTTCTGCTGCTGCTGCCGCTGCTCCATTTACCCAAGTTAATTGTTGGGGAAGATGTAAAGATCTTTCAAGTGCTCTTTCTAATGCTTTTTGTAAGTTTGTCTTCGTTTATCTAAGGTTGTTCTAACTGCAACCAATAAATGATTAGACAAACAGACAGACAGACAGACAGACAGACAGACAGACAGACAGACAGACAGACAGACAGACAGACAGTCGGGAACGGGAACTTATATGACTACTCATATGAATTAAATGAGATGCTCCCCATCAGGGGCTGGGCGAAGCCGGGCCGGATCAGACAGATAGACAGACAGATAGACAGACAGACAGACAGATAGATAGTCGGGAACGGGAACGTGAGCTTATATGACTACTTATATGAATTAAATGAGATGCTCCACACCAGGAGCTGGGCGATGCCGGGCCGGGTCAGACAGACAGACAGACAGACAGACAGACAGACAGACAGACAGACAGACAGACAGACAGACAGACAGACAGACAGACAGATAGTCGGTAACGGGAACGGGAACTTATATGACTACTTATATGAATTAAATGAGATGCTCCCCACCAAGGACTGGGCGAAGCCGGGCCGGGTCAGACAGACAGACAGACAGACAGACAGACAGACAGACAGACAGACAGACAGACAGACAGATAGTCGGTAACGGGAACGGGAAATTATATGACTACTTATATGAATTAAATGAGATGCTCCCCACCAAGGACTGAGCGATGCCGGGCCGGATCAGACAGATAGACAGACAGATAGACAGACAGACAGACAGATAGATAGTCGGGAACGGGAACGTAAGCTTATATGACTACTTATATGAATTAAATGAGATGCTCCACACCAGGAGCTGGGCGATGCCGGGCCGGGTCAGACAGACAGACAGACAGACAGACAGACAGACAGACAGACAGACAGACAGACAGACAGTCGGTAACGGGAACGGGAACTTATATGACTACTTATATGAATTAAATGAGATGCTCCCCACCAAGGACTGGGCGAAGCCGGGCCGGGTCAGCTAGTATGATATATAGGATACTTCATAATAAGACATATATGATACTTCATAAGAAGACCTACACGATACTTCATCATAAAACATATACGATAGTTCATAACAAGACATACATGATACTGCATGCAGATAGATACTAGAAACTTCACAAGAAGAGAAAAGCAAGATAATTATCAGTCATACAAATATTCAGCAAGAAGGAAACTGGATACCTAATACCTCTCAATGAATAACTCGGTAAGAAAAAAAAAGTTAGCATGCTTTATTTCAACAGATCTTATTTTATTTTGGTGGGCAATTAGTAAACCAACGTTGGCTTCCTTTTATGAACATTTTAAACGAACGCATGCTCCGCTTTATGAACACGATTAAGCATATTACTTTCGATTTATGAACGTAATAAAAACAGACTGTGTTTCCGTTTATGAATATCACAATCCGAAAATGCTTCGGTTTATGAACATCATAACGTTTTTGCTTTTGTTTTATAGTTTCTCATTTCGTTGTGATCTTCCTCATCTCCTTTTCCCCGCACGTTATGTGATTGACTGTAAAGACTTCTTTACTGGATATCTTGAAGACACAACGCTACTGTGTTGGCGGGAAATCCTACAAGGTGAATGGGTTATGTTTTCGGATGTAATCTGGGAAATGATCAGATTAGAGCGTTCGATAACAAAGACACTCAGATCTGATCACTTATTACCTTAACATATCAGATTACTTATCACCTTAACATATCAGATCAATTATCACGTTACCATACATAATAACTTATCAGCTTAACATAATTAATCACTTATCACCTTATTATATTTAATCCCTCATACATTAATATATTTAATCAAACCAGGGCCCATAAGGGAAGCAAAGAATAGCAACACTGTAGCCTACCACGCATGTCGTAAGAGGCGACTAAGGAGGCTATGGTTCCGTCGCCCTGCTACTGAGTGAGTGCGTGGCGCGACACTGTGAGCTGTGAGTTTCGTGTGAAATGCTTTTGAATCTGCCCGAGGTTTTTTGGAACGTGACTGCATGTTCGGAGCGATGGCAGCTGGCTATGTCTCAGAGTTGACCGGTTTTTGCCTTATGCAGAAATGCGTGGCTGCTGGGCTTCTGGTTGACTGCCACTGCCATCGACGATGAACTGTATTTTCGTGGACTGTGTGGGTGAACATCTAGGAAACATCCAGATGGGAAAATGACTGCCGATTCCATCAGAGATAAACTGGATGTTTCGTGGGGGACTATTGTGTTGACATTCTGGCGGTGGCATTATGCACAGTGTATCTGTGCGGGCTGTTGTTTGTCGAGACTCCTGTCTTTTCCACTTTTCACATTGGGCAGTGGGGAGCGTTTTATGTGATATTCACTGGCACAGGAACGGAGCATAATGGGGACCACCCGTTGCTGTGAAGTTGGAACTGTGACTAACTAACCTACTAACTAACTAACTAACTAACTAACTAACATTTAATCAATTATCACCTTTACATATCAGATCACTTATCATCATAACAGATCTAATCACTTTTCACCTTGACATAACTAATCACTTATCGCACTAACATATCTAATCACTATCACCTTAACATCAGAAAACTTATCACCTTAACAGATCTGATTATCAACTTAACATATCAAATCATTTATCACCTTAACGTATGCGATCATTTATTAGCTTAAAGTATCAGATCAATTATCACCTTAACATAATGGATCACTTTTTATCACTTTTTACCGTAACATATCAGATTACTTATCACCTTAACATATCAGATCACTTACATCACCGTAACCTATCAGATCACTTATCACCTTAACAGATCTAATCATTTATCACCCTAACATACCCGTCCATTTATCACCATAACATATCAGATCACTTATCACCTTAACAGTGAAGGTCGACTCGCTATTAACTCCGTTAGTCCAAGACAACGCATAATGTGTGTCATAAGGTTATGACAGATAGAAGTGGCTGTGGTTGTGTCTAGAGCAGGGGTGGCCAACCTTTTCAGCAGGCGGGCCAAATTTCAGAAATAATATTTTCTGCCGGGCCACGAGCGTAATTTTTTGTTTGTTAATTAAAGTAAACAAGCAAGCGTGCTACAGCTTCGACCACATCGTCGCTTCCCACTCCGCGGGCCTCAACATGACTCCCGGCGGGCCGCATGCGTCCCGCGGGCCTCGTGTTGGCCACCCCTGGTCTAGAGGATGTAAGTGTGAATATTGTGTCAGACGACTGCTCAACAATGATGAATCAATATATAACACTAGCCTGCGCACATAATATTTTAATTTGAAACAAACTTGTTGCTATAACACGCTTCAGGAACATTCAACAGTGAAATATATCTAGACTGCATGTTGGTGTTTGTCCATCAAGAATGATGATCACCATTCATTTCATCCAGTGGGGTTGAAGGTATGGAGCCGTGGGTTCTAAGATGGCTGATAAGGCCTATTTTGGCTCGAAATGTTCTTTGACAATGTGGGCAAAGAAAGCTTGACGTTTCTGGAGGAGGATTTCCTGCAGTGGTTTTTCTGTCCTGCCTTTTCTTCACAGCTCTTGCAGTCCTGGTTGCCTCACATATTACTGCACCCTTGCGTAATGGTGCACGCCACGAATTTCGGTCTCTGGCTGCAGCCTCCTAAGTGTCATGATGAATTCCAAAAGCATTCAGTGAGATTTTCAGAGTGTCGTTAAAGCGTTTCCGCTGGCCACCTTGGGAGCGTTTACCACAACGCAGTTCGCTGTAAAAAATTCGTTTAGGGAGCCTGTGATCTGCATGCCAGTCAAGTGACCAGCCCAGCGAATCTGATTCTTCATCAGTAGAGTGTGGATACTGAGCATGGACGCTCTTTCTAGGATTTCAGTGTCTGGAATCTTGTCTTGCCATTTAATCTTCAGTAGCTTCCGACTGTGTAGAAGTGATTTAATTTCCTAGCGTGTCGCTGATAAACAGTCCAGGTTTCACAAGCATATAGCAATGTGGATAATACAACTGCTTTGTAGACTTTTAGCTTTGTTTGCAGGCTTATTCCAGTTCTGTCCCATACATTCTTGTACAGTCTGCCAAAGGCCGCACTGGCCTTGGAGATTCTTGCATTCACTTCGTCATCAATTGTGACAGCTTGTGACACAGTGCTGCCAAGACAGGTGAATTTGTCCACAACACTTAGTCTATGATCATTCACTTTGATATTCGGCACAGTGTGATTATTCCCTGGAGCTGGCTGGTACATAACTACAGTCTTCTCCAAGTTGATATTGAGCCCAAAGTTGGCACAGGCATGTGAGAAAGCTGAAACATTATGTTGCATGTCCGCCTCTGAGTTGGCGTATAGAGCGCAATCATCAGCAAACATGAGCTCTCTGACGGTGTCGCTGTTAATTTTGGTTTTAGCTTTCAGCCTTCTGAGATTGAATAACTTTCCATCCATACGGTAGTTGAGTCTATTCCAATGTCGTTGTTCTCGAATGCATTCATCAACATGGCTGAAAACATGAGGCTGAACAGTGTTGGTGCCAGGACACATCCTTGCTTCACTCCATTGGTGACAGGAAAGGGTTAAGACAGTTTACCATTTTCCTGTACTCTTGCCTGCATGCCATCATGAAATAGCCGCTATATTTGGACAAAATTTCGTGGACAGCCATATTTTGCCATAATCTTCCACAGTCCTTCTCTGCTGACTGTATCAAAAGCTTTGGTAAGGTCAATGAAAGTGGAGAACATTTCGCAGCTCTGTTCCTGACATTTCTCTTGCAGCTGCCTTGCAGCGAAAATCATGTCAACAGTTCCACGTTCTTTTCTGAAGCCACATTGACTCTCAGGAAGAAGACCTTGATCGAGATGGGCCGTGAGGCGATTGAGAAGAATTCTGGCGAGTATCTTCCATGCAATTGAAAGCAAGGAGATGCCTCGGTGGTTGTCATAGGATTGGCGGTTTCCTTTACGTTTGTAAAGGTGGACTATTGACGCGTCCTTGAAAACTTGTGGCATGGTCTCGTTCACCCACATGTTTGTAAAGATTTGGTGAAGCTGCTCTGTAAGGACCGGCCCACCTGCCTTGTATATTTCTGCTGGGATGGAGTCAGGACCAGGTGTCCGTGCCGCTGGAGAGTTGCTGGGTGGCTTTGTTTACTTCGACTATGGTTGGCAGGTCATCAAGTGTCTCATGGGTGGGAACTTGAGGAAGGCAGTTGATGGTTTCATCATCGAAGAAGGAAGTTGCATTTAAGATGTTGCTGAAATGCTCTGCCCATCGTTGAAGGATTTCTTTCTTATCGGTGACCAATGTTCTCCCATCTGCACTGAGGAGGGGAACTATGCCTGGTGATGTAGGACCATAGACCGCTTTCAGTGAGTCGTGTAAGTTTTTCATATCATGTCTGTTAGCAAAGCCTTGAATTTCATCAGCTTTGCTGCTCAGCCAGGAGTCCCGCATGTGCCGAAGTTTCTGCTGCACTACTCTCTGACTGTTCTTGAAGGCATCTTTTTTTAATGTTGACTTCGGGTCATTCAAATGTGCCTTGAGGAGAAGATGTTTCTCGGCCAGCAATTGGTTGATGTCTTCGGAATTTTCATCAAACCAGTCTTTATGCTTTCGGGGGGCTGGACCCAGGATTTCCATAGCAGTGTTGTAAATTATGTCCTTTAGGGCTCTCCATTCTGTTTCTGTATCCTGTTTAGCTGCAGCATTGGGCTTGAAGCGGTCTTCCAGCATATTTTCAAACGACTGCTGCATTTTCTTGCTGTTTAGGCGGGTGACATTTAGCTTTTTTTTGCATTTTCACCCCTTGAGGACGCCGTGGTGGCCTGATGTGAATGTTTATTTTCGAGACAATGAGACGATGGTCTGTCCAACATTCGGCACCACACATGGACTTTGTCACTCGAACGTCTTGTCTGTCACTCATCCTGACGATGACATAGTCAATGAGGTACCAGTGTTTCGAGCGAGGGTGCATCTACTATGTCCTATTTCTCATGGGGAGACGGAAAATTGTGTTCGTAATCAGGAGATCATGTTCGGCACATGTCTGAAGGAGGAGGAGTCCATTGCTGTTACAATTTCCGACTCCATGCTTTCCAATAATGCCACTCCAAGAGGTAGTGTCCGTGCCTACTCTGGCATTGAAATCCCCAAGGACTATAAGTTTGTCTCCTTTTGGAACAGATGTTAGTACATTGTGCAGATCCTCATAGAACGTGTTCTTGACATCATCTTCGTTGGTCATAGTTGGTGCGTAGACACTCACAATGGTTGCATGCTTCCTTCCATTCAGAAGGGGCAACTTCATGGTCATGAGCCTGTCGTTTATAGCCTTTGGAAATCCAGCTAATTTGCCGACCAGGGCCGACTAAATGGCAAATCCCACACCGGATTGGCGTCTTTCCTCGCTTTTCCTTCCACTCCAGAAAAATGTGTAGCCGGCACCTATTTCACAGATTTGGCATCTAGACTGCATATACACATGTCCAACACACTCAGATTAGAATATAACACAGTAAGCTCATGCGACCACACTATTACCGTCTACTGGCCTCGCACAATACACTGTTCCGGACTCTTCTCCGTCCTTGAATCAAACCACCTCCTCTGAGTCTCTTCTCTTTGGACTCAGCTCCCCTCAGTGGTCCAGAACTCAGAACTCCACTGTTTGGCTAAGACTCCCTCGATTAGCCTCAGACTGAATGCTCTCGCTAAGTCTCCCTCACTTGGGCTCAGAATTCAACTTCACCGTCTGAAAACCACCAGCCAGGCGGAATTGTCCCTAACTCCGCCACAACTCAACTCCCTTGTAATTTGCCCAGACTTCTCTTTTATTCACGCTTAACGGGACCTCCCAAGAAACACAATTTAACCCCTTTTAACCCCATTCTAAATTCCCCCAACACTACATTTATGGCTTCCTTTGTCCCTTAGTCTACTATCACGTTTTTGCATCTGATTATCGATTTCCACTTGCCCCGTGTGTGTTCTAACAATCACGGTGTTGGGTTCAGCCATTGTCTTGTGATTTTTGTACTCCACCTTTCTGACCTAACATCCGTCCCATTATTATCTGACCCCTGTAACCTCGGTTGTATTATAAGATTCTTAGCTAGTACATTCACCCAATTAGGCGTAAAACACACGCACGTTACATGTGTTTGCCAATGTGTCCCAAACATCCCATTCGTCTACAGCGCTTATTAAAGATATCTGGCTACATCATTGGTAACTTCCGTTCTATTTATATTACAGTTAGTGAAACAACAAAAAACAGAAAGTGGAAGTTGTCATTTTTACAAGAGCAAAATGGCAAGTGTCAGAATGGACATTGCCTCTGAAAGGCCTTCATTAAAGCAATAAATAAATAAATAAATAAATAACAAAATGAAAAATAACCAAAAACAAACAAACAAACAAATGAACAAACAAATGAACAAACCATAACATTCGATGACGGATCAGCAATGGTTTAGTAACTTTCGTATATTTTTATGTCGTCTTATCAGTTTCTCTCTCTCTCTCTCTCTCTCTCTCTCTCTCTCTCTCTCTCTCTCTCTCTCTCTCTCTCTCTCTCTCTCTCTCTCTCTCTCTCTCTCTCTGTGTGTGTTTGTGGGAGGGGGACGGCTATGTTGACGAAGGCTATCTAGCCGCAACGTCCACTTTGTGGCTACATTATTGGCAACTTCCGTTCTATATATATTACAATGAGTGAATCAACAAAATACGGGAAAAGTCACATTTATTATATTTTTACGTAGTTGTATCGATGAAGACCGTAAACCGATTAGAGAAATTAGAATGAGAAAGGCACTACTTTTTTTTTTGGGGGGGGGGGGGGGGGGAGAAATGGCACGTTATGAAAAGAAATAAACTTAAGAACTTTGTGACAATTGGCAAGATTGAGGGGAAAAGAACAAGGGGGAATATTTGACAATGTATTTTATAACATTATAAAATTGTGGGAGTCTAAGAAAATTAAACTGAGACCAAACTTAGAATATTTAGCTTCAATGTTAAGGCGATGCTAACCGTAAAAAATTTTAAAACATCGCTATAACTGTATGGATCAGAAACATGGGGAACAACTAAAATAATTACTAATAAACTACATTCACTAACTGGTGCAGAATAGTGAGAATAACATGGTTAGACAGAATCACTATAATGTGGAGATCATGAAGAGAACCAGACAACGCCCAGAGAACTTAGAGGTGAGGAAAAGACGCTGGCGCTGGGTAAGGCGCACACTGAGAACATGTCAGGACAATATCATCCCAAACTCTCTTGTCTGGAATCCACAAGGGAAAGCGAAATATCGGGAGACGTCAAAACACACGGATAAGAGCATTCATTCATTCATTCATTCATTCATTCATTCATTCATTCATTCATTCATTCATTCATTCATTCATTCATTCATTCATTCATTCATTCATTCAGCAGCATGTCCTTTGCAGATCCTCGCTCCCATAACAACCTTCCCATAACAAGATGTCCCGCTTCCGATACACCCATCTGGAGATCATCCGCCACATCCTGCACCCATCTTCTCTTTGGCCTTCCTCTTCCTCTCTTCCTAGGCATATACCCCTCCATTATTGTTCTCTCCAAATTTTCGTGACGTTTCAAGGTACCAAACTATTTCAATTTTCTTTGTTTTATCGTCTTTAATAACCAACCTTCTTCAGTATTCAGCTCTTGAAGTATGGATGCATTTGTTCTTTTCTTTACCCAAGATATTCCTAGAACTCGTCTATAACATTTATATTCAAAGGCATTTATGCGCTGTTCAGCTTGTTTAGTAATTGTCCAGGTCTCACATGTGTATGTTGCAATGGGAAAGATTCATGCTCTTAAAAATCTAATTTTTGTAGTTCTATCTGTCCCAGTCCATAATTTATTCAGTTGTTTTAACCTTCGAAGAGCAATTGATAGTCGTCGTTTAATTTCTTTCATTGTGTCACCGTTGTAGGTAATCAATGGCCCAAGATATTCAAAATTTTCCACCACCTCCAATGTTTCCTCATTAATATATATTTCTTTCTCCATAGTAATTTTATCTGTATGCATTATCTTTGTTTTTGCTATGTTAAGATATAAGTTGTGATCTTCACTATTCAATTTGATTGAGGCTATTAGGTTTTCTATACCATTCTGTGTTGTGGATAGCAATACTGTATCATCAGCATACCGAATCTCTGGTATGTCATGACCACCAATATTTACGGCATCATATAGCTCCCTTTTTATACCATCTCTGACATTTCTCATTATATTTTAGGCGCACAGGTTAAACAAATAGGGGACAGCACACAGCCCTGACGGACTCCTTGCTTGATGTCAAACCAATCTGATGTCTCGCCATCTATTCTAACTGCCGCTTGTTGATCTAGATAGAGCATTTTTATGAGTTGTACTACATGTGATAGAAAGCCCATATTCCTCATGATTTCTCATGTTTCTGATGTTGTACACAGTCAAATGCCTTTGAATAATCCATAAAGCATGAGAATAGGTTTACATTAAATTCTCTTCACCTCTTTTTTATTAAACGCATGTTGAGAATGTTCCTTGTTCTCACCACTTGTTCCTCTCAACTTGCTGCCGGCCAATCGGTCAGGGCGGCGCTTCATGCGGTTCCCGACCGACAGAGAGAAGACATTGCGTTCCATCTCGTTCTTCTCTTGTTCTTCTGTTCAGCCTCAACGAGTCATGTATTATTGATTATTTTTCATACATTTTAATGCTTATTGTTCTTTTGTTGTTAAAGAATTGCTTCATAAGAGATGTTGAATGAAAGAATGTATGAGAGGAAATAGAGAAGAAGGGCAGAATGTCAGACGGGCCTGCGTGCCCAATTCTTAACCCTTTGAAAATAAAGATTTTCGTTCGTTCGTTCGTTGGTTCCTCTTCCTTGTCTAATTCCAGCTTGAACCACGTTAATTTCTTCTTTGATTTTCTTACGAAGTCTTAACATTCTGAATTTTAGTAGAATTTTACTTGCATTACTGATCAGGGAAACAGTTCTATAGTTGGGGCATAATTTCAGGTTGCCCTTATTTGGTATTGAAATGAAGATAGTCCTCTTCTACTAGTGTGGCCACATACCATATTTCCATATAATTTTTATATAATGCTTGATAGATTTGTATGCTTTCTTCTCCTCCCGCTTTAATTAGTTCAGCTGGTATCTCATCACATCCAGGTGATTTACCATTCTTCAGGTTGTTTATTGCCCACGCAATTTCATCCAATGAGGGTTCAGGTTCTGTCTCTGCTGCCATTGGTTCATGTATCTCATTCATATCCACACTGTCATTCATATCAATAAGAGCATTACAGAGAAGAATAACATCGGAAAGACATGGAGGGAGCTGCAGGTGATAACAGACGATAGAACAACCTGGTGTGGTTTGGTTGAGGACCTATGATCTGAAAGGACAGAGTAAGAGGAATGTCAGTTTCCGAGATAGGAAGCCCTTTATGGGCCACCTCTCTTCTATGTTCAGATCTCATAGCCTGTCCGTGGTTTTCATATCTTCACCCGCAATTCTAAGAATTGTTCCATACAATCACAGATATTGAATTTCACTCATAACAAAGCTGGGGAAATTTCAGTGTTTCTTATACCTACAAATTTCCGGAATTGATCGTTTTAATTTACGGAAAGTTCAAAGTATATTACTCCGACGTGAAAGACATTGTAATTACGAGCACAGTAACGACTTTTCCGTCGAAAAGAAGTCCTTTGGGAAATTGAGTCCTGTTAGAAGTCTTCTGTAACTTTCCGACAGACTTTTGAATTAAACACCATTGGCTTCCGAGGTCTACTGGCGTCTGGAGAGTTCTTTCATTCTTGTTTTTAGTACTAATTTGAACTGGAGTCAATGTAGGGTGTGTAATTATGTTTTTGAATTGTCTTCCAATGGAATAAATCGTTCGGTGATTGTGTTAGTCAAATTTGAAGTGACGTTTCTAAAGTTGTCGAAATAGCTTTTGCTGTTAAGAGTTGTTTGTATGTCACTGATTGATGTCCCGATTAAATTACCGAGTGTAATAAGAAATATGCTTACGTTGACGGGGGTGAGAGGATCAGAGCGCTTGATCATAAGCTTCCGGCGCGCTGATGGTGAGATAGACGGTTCACCCCTACACCGGCATTAAGTGGACTTAAACGTTGACTTCTCGTCGAGAAAGCGATGGCAAACTACTGAATTTATAATTTCGTAGAAAAGCAACACTGGGTTTATTGCAAGGCCCTGCAAAGGACGTGCAGCGTTTACGAGTGGGCTTCAAATGAAAACCTTTATTTTTTTTTTATTTTTTTTGGGGGGGGGGGGGGGGGGGGGGGGGGGGGTGTGTGTATATATTCAGGGTGTTTTCAGGGAAGCTGAGACGCAAAGACAACTTATCACAAACATCAGAAGGAGGCAGTCATCGATTTTTGGCCCACGTTATGAGAAGACAAAAACTGGAACATGTTGTGGCAACCAGAAAGATTTTGCGGAAAGAGAGATAGAGGAAGACAGCGTGAGAAGATTCTTGACCGCCTTGTGTCATGGCATGGAAGGAAGTCAACACAAGAATTGATCTATGACGTCGGAGGTCGTAATTTGTGGAGATGTATGATCGCAAATGTAAGCCGGCAAGGCACTGAATGATAATGATGATGATATTCTGAAAAGGTAAAGAACAAAGTATCATTTTTCTATGAAGACACCACTGTGTTCAATGCAAGTCCTCCAGCGCCGATAAGGTGCTTGGATTCCTGTAGAAACATCGACTCTGGGCTGACTACTCAGTGTAAAATAGACTCTGGGCTGACTACTCAGTGTAAAATAGATCTATGGGCATGACTAAGCTCAGTGTAAAATAGGACTCTGGGTTGACTACTCAGTGTAAAATAGACATCTCTGTGGCTGACCTACTCCGTGTAAAAATAGACTCTGGGCTGACTACTCAGTGTAAAATAGACTCTGGGCTGACTACTCAGTGTAAAATAGACTCTGGGGTGACTACTCAGTGTAAAATAGACTCTGGGCTGACTACTCAGTGTAAAATAGACTCTGGGCTGACTACTCAGTGTAAAATAGACTCTGGGGTGACTACTCAGTGTAAAATAGACTCTGGGCTGACTACTCGGTGTGCCTGACCCGGTCGTGAACAGTCTGTCACCTAAGTCACGCCGTTTTAAAACTTCCTACTCCACTCATGCCGGCTTCGTGGCTTAGAGGTTAGCGACTTCTCTCCGTAATCTCGTATACTCTCGTAGGTAACGTGATGACGGTGAGAATCAGCAGTAGTTCGAATCGCATCGGTAACTTACGGGGTATGTGAGCCGGCCGCTCAGACAGTAATGGTAAACTACTGAGCGTAATCTTGCCAAGAAATCAACATACAGCTGAAAGATGCTGGTGTTGACAGCGAAGTCCTGTAAAGGATATGCAAAAAAAAAAAAAAAAACTCCATTCATACATTTGCTGGACTGACAGGCATGCATCACCATACTGGACCTTCATATGCCGAAGAGTTTTTATATGAGAGAAGAATAGAAAAGAGAGCATATTCACATAAACATGTGGTGTAAATCAGACACTAGCCATTGTTCACATAAGTAAATCAGACACTGGCACATGTTCACATCAACATGTTAGGTAAATCAGACACTGGCACATGTTCACACCAGCATGTTAGGTAAATCAGACACTGGCACATGTTCACATAAACATGTTAGATAAATCAGACACTGGCACATGTTCACATCAACATGTTAGATAAATCAGACACTGGCACGTGTTCACATAAACATGTTAGGTAAATCAGACACTGGCACATGTTCACATCAACATGTTAGATAAATCAGACACTGGCACATGTTCACACCAGCATGTTAGGTAAATCAGACACTGGCACATGTTCATATAAACATGTTAGATAAATCAGACACTGGCACGTGTTCACATAAACATGTTAGATAAATCAGACACTGGCACGTGTTCACATAAACATGTTAGGTAAATCAGACACTGGCACATGTTCACATCAACATGTTAGATAAATCAGACACTGGCACATGTTCACACCAGCATGTTAGGTAAATCAGACACTGGCACATGTTCATATAAACATGTTAGATAAATCAGACACTGGCACATGTTCACATCAACATGTTAGATAAATCAGACACTGGCACGTGTTCACATAAACATGTTAGATAAATCAGACACTGGCACGTGTTCACATAAACATGTTAGGTAAATCAGACACTGGCACATGTTCATATAAACATGTTAGATAAATTAGACACTGGCACATGTTCACATCAACATGTTAGATAAATCAGACACTGGCACGTGTTCACATAAACATGTTAGGTAAATCAGACACTGGCACATGTTAACATCAACATGTTTAGATAAATCAGACACTGGCACATGTTCACACCAGCATGTTAGGTAAATCAGACACTGGCACATGTTCATATAAACATGTTAGATAAATCAGACACTGGCACGTGTTCACATAAACATGTTAGATAAATCAGAACTGGCACGTGTTCACATAAACATGTTAGGTAAATCAGACACTGGCACATGTTCACATCAACATGTTTAGATAAATCAGACACTGGCACATGTTCACACCAGCATGTTAGGTAAATCAGACACTGGCACATGTTCATATAAACATGTTAGATAAATCAGACACTGCACATGTTCACATCAACATGTTAGATAAATCAGACACTGGCACGTGTTCACATAAACATGTTAGATAAATCAGACACTGGCACGTGTTCACATAAACATGTTAGGTAAATCAGACACTGGCACATGTTCACATCAACATGTTAGATAAATCAGACACTGGCACATGTTCACATAAACATGTTAGATAAATCAGACACTGGCACATGTTCACAAACAGATATGTTTGAGCCAGGAGACGTCATTCATGCTGTGGCCAGCAGACGGCTGCACGTATGTAAGTCGGTTCCATACATACTTGGCCATGACTATAATCAGGCGGTCTGCTGCAGCAGTGTCCCTCTCGCTCGATGTTCAAGTGAGTGAGCAAACGTCTTTACCCCAGCCGATTACTCGTTTCTGTGTGTTTCAGGCAGACGTGGTGGATCGACTCTTAGAACCGAGAGGCTGGCGAGGGTTGGTCGTTTGATTGATTGCTCTAAAGCGTTTTAACTCTTAAGAGTGATGCACTGGGAAACGCGGTTCTGTAGTGGCTAAACGCTCTCATGCCAGTCCACTGGGCATGGGTTGCGTCCAGGTAGACCCAGATTAAAGTTGGTACTAGTAAATGTCTTGGGAAATAAAGGCGGTCGCTGTAATACTGACAACATCACCAACCGATTTAGTGTTTATGCTTGTCCTTTTTGAATAACGTGTATGTGAACATGTCTTATTGTCTGATTTTTCTGACTTATGTGTTAACATATCCTTTTGTCTGCTTTACCTAAATTATGGGTGAACATGGCTTGTTGTCCGAATCATGTAATTTGTGTGTGTGTGAACATGTCTTGTTGTGTGATTGATTGATCTACTTGTGTATGAACATGTCTTGTGTGATTGATCTAGCTTGTGTATGAACATGTCTTGTGTGATTGATCTAGCTTGTGTATGAACATGTCTTGTTGTGTGATTGATCTAGCTTGTGTATGAACATGTTTTGTTGTGTGATTAATCTTGTGTATGAACATGTCTTATTGTGTGATTGATCTAGCTTGTGTATGAACATGTCTTATTGTGTGATTGATCTAGCTTGTGTATGAACATGTCTTATTGTGTGATTGATCTAGCTTGTGTATGAACATGTTTTGTTGTGTGATTAATCTTGTGTATGAACATGTCTTGTTGTGTGATTGATCTAGCTTGTGTACGAACATGTCTTGTGTGATTGATCTAGCTTGTGTATGAACATGTTTTGTTGTGTGATTGATCTAGCTTGTGTACGAACATGTCTTGTGTGATTGATCTAGCTTGTGTACGAACATGTCTTGTGTGATTGATCTAGCTTGTGTACGAACATGTCTTGTGTGATTGATCTAGCTTGTGTACGAACATGTCTTGTGTGATTGATCTAGCTTGTGTATGAACATGTTTTGTTGTGTGATTGATCTAGCTTGTGTACGAACATGTCTTGTGTGATTGATCTAGCTTGTGTATGAACATGTCTTGTGTGATTGATCTAGCTTGTGTACGAACATGTCTTGTGTGATTGATCTAGCTTGTGTATGAACATGTCTTGTTGTGTGATTGATCTAGCTTGTGTATGAACATGTCTTGTTGTGTGATTGATCTAGCTTGTGTATGAACATGTCTTGTGTGATTGATCTAGCTTGTGTATGAACATGTTTTGTTGTGTGATTGATGTAGCTTGTGTATGAACATGTTTTGTTGTGTGATTAATCTTGTGTATGAACATGTCTTATTGTGTGATTGATCTAGCTTGTGTATGAACATGTCTTGTTGTATGATTGATCTAGCTTGTGTATGATGAACATGTCTTATTGTGTCATTGATCTAACATGTGTGTGAACATGTATTGTTGTATGATTGATCTAACTTCTGTATGAACATGTCGTAGTGTCTGATGTATCTAACATGTAGCAATGCCCATCTCCATCCATAATTCGTCTCTCATTCTCCGCAATCATTGTGCCCCTTGTTTCGTGTATCTTGGCGTGTGCTTCTGTTGTTGTTGTTGTTGTTGTTGTTGTTGTTGTTGTTGTTGTTGTTCTTTTTCCTGACATCTTGTTTATGGTTCGTCGAATGTTACAGAAGACGGCTTCTGTGTGCTGGAGCAACCAATCCTCTTTAGTCGATCTTTTATCTTCAGTGCCATTGAACCACCTCATATGTAACCGTGGTACTAACGCGTGCCCCCCTTTCAGGCTGGCAAATACCACAGGAGCTGGCTGTCGTAACCCTCTTACTAACTCTAACCGGCGCAGGTACAGATAGAATGAAGTTCGCAAGTAAGGTAGATGAAGCCAGTGTGCCTGTAGCGATTGAGTGTGAGGGGAGAATGTTGCATCGTAGGAGGAGTTTACATAGACGAGAAATGTATGTCTCAGAGACGGGGTCAGTGGCGAAGGTATATCGAACGCGATTGGCAATACCGTATACCATATTCGAAATCAGTTGCATGTGATTTGGAAGCAGATCGCCGTGTGTTGATTTTTAACAACAGTATGAGCGTCGATTCTTTAGAAGAGTATGGCAAACTACTGAATGTAAACTTGTCTAGTAAATCTCAAACACCCACAATAAAAGGAAAATGCTGGAGTTGGTTGCGACGTATTGTAAAGGACATCTGAGTAATATTTGTATGTTATAGATGATTATGATCATCACCGTCTTTAAGGGTCCCAGTTAGCTGGCGTAGGCGTGCATGTCTCTCCACAGTTCTCGGTCTTTGACGTTCTGGATCAACTCTGCTGATGATATTCACATGATACTTCAGAGGAAGAAGAGTACAGGTGAAGGTAGAGTGCAGATGAAGGTAGTGTGAATGTGAAGGTAGAGTGCAGAAGAATGCAGAGTACTGGTGAAGGTAGAATACAGGTGAATGTAGAGTACACGTGAAGGTAGAGTGCAGGTGAATGTAGAATGCAGGTAAATGTAGGGTACAGGTAAAGGTAGAGTGCAGGTGAATGAGTACAGGTGAATGTAGAGTCCGTGTGAAGGTAGAGTGCAGGTGAAGGTTGAGTACAGGTGAAAGTAGATTACATGTGAAGGTGTAATACAGGTGAATGTAGAGTACAGGTGAAGGTAGAGTGCAGGTAAAAGTAGAATACAGGTGAAGGTAGAGTGCAGGTGAAGGTAGAGTTCATGTGAAGGTAGAGTACAGTGAATGTAGATTACGTGTGAAGGTAGAGTTCATGTGCAAGTAGAATACAGGAGAATGTAGAATGCAGGTGAATGTAGAGTATAGTGAAGGTAATTTCCATGTGAAGGTAGAGTTAATGTGAAAGTAGAGTGCAGGAGAATGAGTAGAGTGTAGCAAAAGTTTGGTTTGTCATGGATCACCTATGTAAAGCGCATTACCTCCACACAAAGTGCTCACCATATGTTCTCTATCCTGACTGTGAAGGAGTTACAGAAGGCAGTTGAAACTAGGCATACTCCAAGCTCCTCATGTTTGCACTAAACATGTAAAGTCTGCATCTGTTTTATCAATGGGTTATCCAACTGCCTCACAAAGCACCATGTCTGCAGTTTGTAGCCAATGAGCTGAATGTTGCGATTTTTCAAGCTCATTCTATTCCCGCGAGTTGTCTTTTCCCAGATCTTAAAACAGTTTAAAATACAAGAGGATCGACTTCATGGCACCGGGTTTTATCCCAAATTGCTCAGTCTCTTTCCGCAGGACGATCACAAAGCGTCTCTGAGAAAATTGCACTCGTGAACAGAACGACGTATCTGGGAATCGAACCTTACAAGCTTTGGTGCGCTAAGCAAGCCGTGTAACACTTCGCCAAGGAATCTCATCTTAAAACAAAATCAGCTCATAAGACATCATTATGACAGTGATGTTGCAGTTATACTAGCAGCTAAGAATAAATTTCTTAGTATTGTGTGTGTGGGGGGGGGGGGGGGGGGGGGGGGGGGGGGAGGAGACAGCTTATTCTGTTACGGAAATCTTTTCAGCCATGCTGATATAAAATAATTGTGGCAATTCAATCGATGAAAGAAATAGCGACCATATAAAACCGCATTTCTTTATATTTCCTTAGCATTCGGGGTATAGACACTGGAAGTGGCCCAGTCTCGTCCCATAGATCATACTTAGAGAATTCCAGCACAGTGAACTAACTCCATTGTCATGGATCTCAGTTTCTGTATATCAGAATCATGCTATAGATCAGGGGTGGCCAATCTTTTCAGGAGGCGGGCCAACTTTCAGAAATAATATTTCCTGCCGGGCTAAGCCCCTAATTTTTTTGTTTGTCAATTAAAGTAAACAAGCAAGCATGCTACACCTTCGACCACATCATCGCTTCCCAGTAGGTGAGATCGTGGTCAAACGCCTGCCTGGTTTAGTGTAAAAAAAAACACATGGGTATATTTATATTTTTGTGAAGAAAATAAAACATAACTGAGAATCAAACATATTTATTAGACAATTTAAAAAAAATATTTAAAAGTGCGACAGATGACTTTGTTTTGCAGAACAAAGTGCATCAACATTGATCTCGACTGATGTTGTCGCTACACGCAAACAGATTTCCAAATGAACATCAGTAATTCATGTTCTCACTCGTGAGAACATGAACTTCATTCAACTAAAAAGCAGTTCACACGCATAAGTGTTTCCAAATAGCGAAACCATCGACAGAGCATGTTTGCAAATCGCAGGATGTTTATCCTTGTCCACATACGTTTTATAGAACTCTTCCAAACCAACTTGATGGAATTTCTCCTTTAACTGTCTATCACAACATATTTCACAATGTTCCATTTGTATCTTATTAATTAATTGACCTTTCTCTTGTAGACCAGTATTAACGTCACTTAGGTGGCTAGTTATATCGACCAGAAATGCAAAGTTGCAATCCGTTAGCGTTGCCTTTGTCTTCAAATTCTGGGATACTTTTTGACTTGCTTGCAAAGAATGATTGTATTTCTTGCTGCAAATCAGATACTCTTTTCAAAAATTTGGCACGGTTAAGGTATCTTGCTTCTGCATAAAATGTAACGTCATTATAATCTGAATCCAAAGACTTTAGAAATACTTGGAACTGACGGCGATTCAACCCGTTCGACTTAATGAAGATCACTATTTTGACGACCACTTTCATGACATGGTCCACTTTGAGGGACTTCGAACATAAATTATCCTGATGAATAATGCAATGAAAATTTAGCATTGAAGTATTACCGACTTTAGAGGCCTCATTTTCAATCAATTTTACTAAACTTTCGTGTTTTCCAACTATTGCTGGAGCGCCATCCGTTGTTAAGGCTGACAAGTTGTTAAGTTGTAAGAAAAAGCGATTGAATGTCGATGCAATGCCTCTAAGAAATCTCGTGACTTAGTAGTGTCCTTAAGTGGATACAGTGCCGCTAATTCTTCTGTCTTTTTAAAATGGACATCAAACCCATGATAAAAATTGCCAGTTGGGTAGCATCTGCCTTATCTGTGCTTTCATCCAATGCTAGAGCATAAAATATAAACTCGGATGCTCGACTTTTCAAATTATCTTCAATATGTTTTTCAATGTCGTACTCACGCCTAGTAATAGTCTGACGGGACAGACGTACTTTTGAGAAATCCTTCTTCTTTTCTGGACACAGATAGAATTTCAACGTTGCTTAAACATTTCACCATCTGAATATGGATCCGATTTTTGTGTGTGTGCTAGTATCATGGCTACTGCGTAACTAGCCTCTAAGAAATCTCGTGACTTAGTAGTATCCTTAAGTGGATACAGTGCCGATAATTCTTCTGTCTTTTTAAAATGGACATCAAACCCATGATAAAAATTGCCAATTGGGTAGCATCTGCCTTATCTGTGCTTTCATTCAATGCTTGAGCATAAAATATAAACTCGGATGCTCGACTTTTCAAATTATCTTCAATATGTTTTCCAATGTCGTACACACGCCTAGTAATAGTCTGAAGGGAAAGACGTACTTTTGAGAAATCCTTCTTCTTTTCTGGACACAGAATTTCAACGATGCTCTCCAAACGTTGCTTAAACATTTCACCATCTGAATATGGATCCGATTTTTGTGTGTGTGCTAGTATCATGGCTACTGCGTAACTAGCTTTTACATAGCATGTTGACTCTGAACCCGCTCTAGTAAATATCTTTTGTTGTGCAGTAACTGTTTTTTAAAAATTCATTTTCTTGGTCTTGTCGAAATTGCCCTTTGTAGTCTCGTAGTGTTCAGAAAGCAATGGCAAACTACTGAACGTAAGACTTGCCTAGTACATCAACAGAAGCTGAAAAATGCTGGTGTTGGCTGCAACGTCCTGTAAGGGATATGCAACTTAAAAAAGTCTCTTAGTGCCGTTTAATGTTATACTATTTCAAAACAGAAACAGATTCTTTGCGTATCAAGCATATGCGCTTTGTTTTAATTTCCACGAAAAAATAGTTTATAGTCTTGAAAACTTCTTAATTCTGATGTGATTCTTCTCTTCTTTGGTCCAACGTCTTTACTAGTTGAAGCCATTGTAGGTCTTCATTTTTAACCGAAAGAAAAAGAAAAAAAACACCACGAGTAATACTAATTAATAATAATTAATTCATTAAAATTAAATAAAATAAAACGTTTCAGGGTTCACTTACCTACAGAATCGATATGGTAGACAGGATACTTGGTTAAAGTAGTTTGAACTCTTATTATAAATATGATAAATATGTATTTTAACGTCGATCGCAAAATCTCTCCAGACGCAGTGGCGATTGTAGAGCGAAACTACAGAATAACACGGAAATTTGTCAAGCCTGACTGAAGGTAGTTATGCGTATGAATCCGTTAGCGTTGCGAGCTTTCCAAAGTCGTGGCATATTTGAAAAAGCTAAAATCTATGAATTTTCCAGAAAATGCAGGATATTTAAAATAGCTCCCAAAAAAAAAAAAAAAAAATGAATGTTTCCAAAAATGCGAGATATTTCGAATTTCTGTTAGCTATAATTTAAAAACATATGATACGAACGACTCATGATGTAATGTTCTTTTGGTGATTTGTACAATAAGGGTAACATTTATGTACATTTGACCTAGCTCCACGGGCAGCAACATGACTCCAGGCGGGCCGCATGCGGCCCGCGGGCCTCGTGTTGGCCACCCCTGCTATAGATACTTTTTTTTTTTTACAGTATGGTCTTAGTGAGATATGACAGAGCTACCGTATGACAGTAGACCGTACTACCTGCTTTCTGTTAGAGCCGAATGTTGGGCGGCGCTTACCAAACCCGACACCAACGGCTTCGGGCAGAAGAGCGCAAGGGTACAAGCCTTATTCTGGTGCGAGGAAATGCAACCTAAAGACAGAGTGTCAAGGCAGGGCAGACCAGGCCCTAAGTCTTGGTCGGTAACTGGTCTAGGATGGAAGCTCCGACAGGTGGACAGTTAGAGCATTGCTTTGCTGATCCGGCAGCTTCTGCAGCTTGTCTTGTTCCAGACATATTGGGGCTACCTTTCCTCTGGAGTACATTAGGCAGGCCGAGAGAGGGATCATGCTACATGGGCAACACACGGTCTCTAAATTCAGCCCAAGCTTAGTGTTATAGAACGGTACAACTCTATTTTACAAACTATCGTCTGTCACGACGGCAAGGTACCAGTCAGTCAGTCAGTCAGTCAGTCAGTCAGTCAGTCAGTCCAGCCAGTCAGTCAGTCAGTCAGTCAGTCATTCAGTCAGTGAGTCAGTGAGTCAGTCAGTCAGTCAGTCAGTCATTGTTTGTCTTTAGGTTTGCTATGTGTTGTTAAATTGTGCCTGGGCGGTTGTTATTCGGTCTATTCTATTCGCTTTCCGATTGCCGGGGGACTTTGAGCACGCACAGCGTCCACACAGGTCTTATATTTTCGCCCGTATCTGAGAAGTCCGATCCACTACCAACTGATCCGGGGTGGTGTACCATCCTATGGTTGCACATGCCTTATACCAGTCCACACCTTTATTTCTATCTAAAAGGGGTTTTGATTTAAAGGCTAGAGGTTTGGTTTAAGTGCACCCGGCTTTACCCCGCATGGCTCTGTGTCTTGCCGTAGGGCGGCCACGGGGACTCACATTTAAGAACTTATTAACAAGATATTCTAATTTTGGAAAACATATTTGCCATGTCGGTGTTGTGGCGACGGAATTACAGACACAGTTCGTATTCGCACTTAGCGCGTTTGAAACACAGCTGTGGGTGATTTGGCAGCAGACCGCATTGCGTTGATTTTCATGCAATGGTATGAGTGCCGGTCGTTCATAAAGCAATGGCAAACTACTGAACGTAAATTTGTTAAGAAATCACAAGTAACCAAAAAATACTGGGCTTGACTGCAACGACCTGTATACGATATGCATGTAACTAACTATTTGCCATACAGAAATATCTGGTAGTCAGAACTACAATAAGAAGTACGATGATTCATTCATTCAGTATAATTTCCTTGCAGAACCTCGCTCCCATAACAACTTTCCGGAAAACTCGGCCACAAGCAAGCTGTCCCGCATCCGATACAGCCATCTGGGGATCATCTGCCATATTCTGCACCCATCTTCTCTTTGACCTTCCTTTTCTTCTCTGCCCGGGTATACACCCCTCTATGATTGTTCTCTCTAAACCTCCATGGCGCTTCAAGTGACCAAAATATTTCAATTTTCTTTGTTTTATCATCTTTAGTAGCCAACCTTCTTCAATGATCAGCTATTGTTGATTGGGTGCATTTGTTCTTTTCTTTATCCAAGATATTCTTAGAACCTGACTATAACATTTATATTCAAATGACATGTATGCGCTGTTCAGCTTGTTTAGTAAGTGTCCAGGTCTCACAGCGTATATTGCAATGGGAAAGATGCATGTTCTTAAAAATCTATTTTTTGTAGTTCTATCTGTCCCACACCACAATGTATTCTGTTGTCTTAGCTGTTGAAGAGCAATAGAC
>JACEFZ010025418.1:90000-150000 GCA_014155875.1 Cepaea nemoralis
TTATGTGTGTGTGTTTTTTTTTTAATGCTTCCTTTGCGATATTGACCCCATCAGATATCGAGCGCCGGTTGATCTAATATTACGGGGTTATCTCTATATAAACAGTGCACCTAAAGGCAGGAAATGGGTCTTTCACCTGTGCTGGACTAAGAGTTTAGGAAAGTATTTCAGGTAGTGTGTATCCAGTATATGGTAAGAAATGAGTTAACTATACACGAAAACTTGCTATATTTATTTTTCATGCTGAAGTATTTCTCCTCATTTCACAGCGAGGTGTATAACTTAAGCAAATTTCAGTCAATTCACGGCTTCGTGGTATGGTACTAATCCCATTGGACCAAGTCGAGAAACGTAAACATTGTCACTTACGTCGGTTTAGCTCGAAAATTCAGCAATTGATGTGTCAAACTGGGATGACAGCTCGCGAGGCAGGCTGAATTTCATTGGACCGCGCCGACGCGACATTCAGTCTTCACTCAAAGGAAAGAATAAACTGGGTAGGTATTAGAACCGGTGCATTTTCTCGGGTGTTCATAACTATGGCAAACCAGTGGAGCATTTATGATTGTTTTTGTCGCGTTGCTCATGTAACTCTTTTATGTTGCTGTCAGTTGTCACTTTAAGTATATTGAGTGAAAGAGACGGTGTTTAAAGAAATGACTGTGTCAGATTGGTGAAATTAACTAAAATAATAACAAAGTAGTGATGGTAGAAGCAGCGTTGACGTCCGTCTGAAGCTAGTTAATGCAATGAATGAATCACCAAAACACAAGAAATACATTTGAATAACGAAGACACAAACAATAGATTGCACGATTTGTTGCCTGGCATATTTCGCTGCATCTCGTCAGGTACATACTGCAGAAATCACACAACTTACGTGAATTAATTAGATAAATCCTTCAAACTGAAATATACACATGTTCGCACAGTAATGTCGATTGTCTACCACGGTAATTTTAAACTGACTAACATGTCTTTCTGCTTACACAAGGACGGCTTACGAAGGTTGATTAGTATAGCTTCAGCAAACTTTAACAATCGACTACTTTGTGTGTTGAACAACACACGGAAGGCACTGTCTCTTTCAACCACGTGACCACTCTCGAGCACGTGTCTCCCCACCGATGAAGCCAGACTTTTCCGGTGTGTCGGCCTGCCTAGGCTACCATCTTCTGTGTGTAGTATCTTGTCCAACCAATTCGGAATATGTTCCGAAACCCTGCAATGTAACTGTCGCTCAGTTCTGCCTATGTAGATGGCCTCGCATCTGCATGTAAATTGGTAAATACAATTTGATTTGGCGTACAAAGCTACAGGTTCTTTTACTGCTGGGACTGGGATCGGTGTGTTTCTGTACCTGATGACTAGAGCTGCAGCACAGAATGTTCGCTCGACTGCTGTGGTGAGCCGGTCCCGCAGACGTTGCATTACGTCATCTCCTCGGAAGGTTAGCTGGATGAATACTTTGAGTTTAGGGACTTTAGTTACTTCTGATTTCGGTTTGGGCTGTTGGCAGTGGCGCTTTATAAATCCTGTGGAGTACCCATTCAGGTTTAAGGCATTCTTCAGAGTTTTAAATTCCTCTGTCAGTGTGTCCTGGGTGCATATCTTCCTAGCACGGTCAAACAGGGTCCGTACTAAGCCCCGTTTGTACTGGACAGGTGCGAAGCTCTGAAAATTTAAGTATTGGCCAGTCCATGTTTCTTTGCGGTACACCGATCTTTGAATTGTGCCATCTGCTCTACGTCTCATTAGGATATCTAGAAACGGCAACGCTTCGTTGTGTTCGTGTTCCATAGATAAAGAGATGTTTATATGTGTCTCGTTCATTGTGGTCCTGGAACGACGTTGCTTGTAGCTCGTCTGTGGTGATAATTAGTATATCGTCCACGTAACGACGGTAAAAGGCCAAGTTATTGATTTCTGAGGATCTCTTTTCTTCTAAGTGTGCCATGAAGATGTCCGCTAGAATAGGTCCAAGTGGGCTCCCCATGGCCACTCCGTCAATTTGGCGATATGACTTGTTTAGAAAGTTGAATTGTATGTTGGCAGTACATAATTTTAATAGCCTCTCTAGAATAGCTGATGGTATGCCTAGTTTTAGTTGTTTGTCTCTAATGCGTTCACTTATTATATTCACGGTCTCATCTAATGGAACGTTGGTGAATAAAGAGGCAATATCCATGCATGCCATGTGTTTGTTGTTTATGTCCATAGTATCCAATAATTCTACCAGTTCGAATGTATCCCTGAGTGTTCTTGGATCGAAGGACTGTCGTACTGGCTTTAAAATTTCAGCTAGCCATCTCGCCATTCGGTGTTGTGCCGAGTTAACCATGGAAAGGATCGGTCTTAGTGGGATGCCGGGCTTGTGAAGCTTGGGTAGACCGTACATCTGAGGTGTTTGGGAGCCACGCGGTGTGAGCGTTTTTGCAGTGGCCTCACAAGAAATACAATCGGTAAGTTTTACTGGAACACGATCACAAGTGACAAAATAAATGGACGTTGCGGCTAAAAACTTCGTCAGTAAACCAACAAAAAAAAATAAAATCAGACAGATACCAATTTCATGACTAACTCTACATGAATATGCATGTGTATGTATATGTGTGTGTGTGTGTGTGGGGGGGGGGGGGGTACTAATCTGTTGTGGACTTGACGCTTGTGTCGTTATAACAGAACGCTAGGAAAGTATGGTCTTCAGGTTTAGTTATGGAACAAAGAAACTATCAATGTCTTCCTTCACCCCCCCCCCCCCACCTCCCCCCAGAGCAGGCCTTTCACATTTCCCAGTGCACATGCCCCGGGCATGTTCATTCTCAATGTGTCTACACACGGATGGGTCTATTTTCATGCTGTTCGCATCCTGCCTCTTCTTCCTTTCAAGTAGTTGTATCGGTGTGTGTGTGTGTGTGTGTGTGTGTGTGTGTGTGTGTGTGTGTGTGTATGTGTCTGTGTGTTTTTTTTTTTCTGTGATGACGAAGGCTTTGACCGGAATGTCCATTTTGTTATTTGTGACGTGTTCTAGTCGATCCCCGGTAAGGTGCGGGATTTTTTTCTGTCGGGGGCAAAAAGAAAATCCTAACCTGCACAGTTCGCGGCGACTGCACTAACCTGGCGGCCTTTATTCCTCAGGCTCAAAGACCCCTCTGCCATACACCGCAAGGTACTATATTGGCAGTAAATGACAGTTTTTTATTCATTATTCCATGAAGCAAGCAAGCCTTCCGTGATTTCTTTTTCTTTTTAACCCTACTGTGACGTTTGATATGGCCAGAATATTAGATCTGAACATTAGATCTTTGTGATTCTTGATTGGCTGACATCTGATTTCTTGAAGTGCACAATGCGGTATTTTCCCCCTGCTTTATAGATATATATATATATATGGTTGGCGTTCGCTCGTTGTGAACTCAAGTATAGTGCATACACCTGCAGCTACTTCTAGTGCACCGGACTGATTGTTTGTTGTGCATTAGCTTCCTCTATTACAAGTGTCTCTCGCCATCAGGCGAATTCACTTCTTCTGAGATACTTGTGACTTACGTCCCCAGATCAAGGACGAGAAGTCGAGATTTTAATCCAGCTGACCCGTGTAGGGTCGGCATCAGCACACCAGAAGGTTAAGAGCGAAGGCTCTTATCCATTCGGCCATGCCGCCTTCCAACAGGTTTATGTAACATGCAAACTTTCTTTCTCTAATCTCCAATGACAAAGATTTATTCCGTAAGCATTTCTTCATGTTACAAAATGCATGGTTTGCTTGTCCTATTCTGTTCTTGATCTCTGTGAGATATCTTCCAACTGATGTTATCCATGCGCCTAGATATCTGAATTGCTGCACTTGTTCCAAATTAAGATATACATTCTTTAATACTGTGCTTTATGTTATCTACCGTTACATCTAGTGATATCCACTAACATCCTACCTCCATATCACGTGTGCTCTATCTTTACACTCTCTGGGCACACGTCGGCTCTGTGACGGAGGGATTACGGACGCTATTCGTAATCCCACATTCGAAACAGCTGCGAGCGATTTGGCAGCAGAGCATCTTGCGTTAGTTTTTCATAAAATGGTATGAGTTACTGTGGTTCAGAAAGCAACGGCAAACTACTGATCGTACACTTGCCAAGAAATCACAAACAGCCAGCAAAAATGCTGAGGTTGACTGCAACGTCCTGTAAAGGATGTGCAACTAACTTTTTGCTTAAATTAAACCCCTCCTCAAAGGCACCAATTTTACAACTCGACGTGTTAACTGATTCAGCCCCGAAGGATAATATATCACCAAATGTGATCTCTCATTTGAACAGAAGGACGGTATTCCGCCATACTAGGGTAATCGTGTTATTTGTTTTATATCGTGCTATCTTCAGCAATTTTATTGCCAAGTGAACGAAGAATTACATTATAATACTTGTTCATGTGACTGTGTACCATGTTTGGTCTAAATATACTTTTTGCTTGGCACTGAATCAGTTATTGCTTCCCAAGCTGTTAGTGCCAGGAACTGAATGAATTCGGCACCATGTTGTACTGCCAGCGGAAGCTTATCTTAAACGGCTGCAGTAATTGGACGATCTTTGCGAGGGTAGGTGAACATAGCATCGTGTATTTGTTACCTGGTTTTGTAGACAACTTGTCGGTTCCCATCAGTGTTTGTGTGTTTTAGCGGAAGGTGCATGCTGGGTGAAAGCGTCAATGAAGCAGTGCCGCTCGCCATCTTGCAGTCGTGAACAAATGTCTTACCTTCTTTGTATGCCAGGGCACACATTTACCGCTGAATCGAGTTAAAATTCCGAACATTAGTGTCTGTCTTCCTGTCTTTGTCTCCAAGTGCAAAAATGTACACGCAGAGTCACGTAAGCTTCTGAATATGGGTGTATGTCTTCTGTATGTTGTCTGATAGTGGCACGAAATACCGACTGTGTGAAGTTAAGATTCTAAACACTGGTGTATCATGTCGTTGTCTGAAAGTGCAACACAGTACCCGCAGAGTCAAGATAAGCTTCTGAACACTGGTGTATGTTTTCGTATCGTTGTCTGATAATGCCACCAAGTACCCTCAGAGTCAAGTTAAGATTAATATACGTCATCTCTGGCAATTGTCTTTCAATGCTCAAATGACCCACCAAGCCGGATTAAGCTTCTGTCTTGGTCTTGGCTACTTGTACTGAGAGAAGCAATAAGTTAGAGAGTTTGGCTTAATCTCGGAAGGCGACCTGGATTTGTAGCCCATAAAGCGTCTTACTCAGACACTGGGGACAGCAGAGACACTGATGTGCCAGAGATGTCGTTGGTGCTGGTCAAGACCTCTATTCATCTCCAGGTGGAGATTCCTGGGCAGATTCTAATTTGGCTCATAGTCTCTGTCGGGATGAAATATGTTGAAAACTACCAATCTTTGCGAAGTAAGAACTACAAGAATCACAGCAGTTCCTCACGGTAATAGTAGACAACCAGTACCCAAGTCTTGCAAACCCCGCTCGGAGAGCTCACACGCATGCCCAGAATGAGTATGTTGATTGCTTACCTGGGTGAAACCAAGTCAGCACTCGTCCCAAGTTCTTCAAACCATGCAATACTGAACCAGCGGAACCAGCGGGTTCTTCAGCACCAATAACAACAACGGTAGCAACAGCAACATCAACTAGGCATGGGAGAATTGGCAGTTACTATAGCACAGTGTCTAGCATGTTTGTCAACCGGTCCGATAGTCTTCTGTTCGAATCTCCTTCGAAACGGATTTTGAAAAAAAAAATCTGCATGGGTTGGATTGTCGATTCAATCTAAAGTCGGTACAACAAAATATGGAGGTCTGGAAAGTAGAGGTGACTGGAGTGATAATGGCCATATCTTTCAGCAAGCGCAGCCTGATCTATAAAACTGTGGACCATATATCCAATACACGACAGGGCGTGTGGACGTTTCTTTTGCTGTACAGGTTGTATTTTTCAATGACTGTGCAGATTTTGAAAATATTGCCATTCCAAGTTTTGTACCTATTATGTTGCACAGTGTTGCACAGTAGGTAAATATAAAACTTGGAGCGGCAATATTTTCAAAAACTGCACAGTCATTAAAATTACACCCTGTACTTACTGGGTGAATTTCTGACGTGACTTCCATGGACAGCTCAAACTTCTAGAAGCCACAAGCGTATCATTGTTAAACAAATATTCTTGAGGTCAGCATGGCAGAATGGATAAGAGCACTCCATCTTAAACATCCGGTGTGCTTATACCAAGGTAGAGAGTTCAATCAAAACACTGGTCAATTGATGTAAAATGTTGACTTCTCGTCCTTGACTTTCAGACGTAAATTACAGATAAATCTGAAGTTGGAGTCGGTTCGCCTAATGGCGAGGGACACTGGTAATAGGGAAGGCTAATCCATACGCAAAATCAGTCCAGGGCACTAGAAGTAGTAACACATGTATGGACTACTCTTGAATTCAAAGCTAGCGAGCGCAAAACAACAACAACATAAAGTTGTAGCACGTGTATGGACTACGCTTGAGTTCAAAGTTAGCTATGGCAAATATAAACTAACATATTCTATTTGCGTTGATATACATGGTCTGCTAGTGTACACCCATTAGCTTGATCATCGGGCCACTTTTTTGTGTGACCCCCAATGATAGAAAAGGACTAGCAACACGAACAAGCAATCTAGATAGCAACAAAGAAATTAATTAATACCAGCGATGGTATACAACATGTGGTGCTACTGACAGATGCAAAATCAGTACTCCTGTCTGGGAAATTGCCGGTACTACGGACACTATTTTCTGAACTTGGCAGCCAGCATATGGTCATCATACAGTCAAGTATTGTGGAGTACTCGGAAACGAGAGAGCTGGTCGATTAGCTAAGGAAGGAGCAAATGAAGAACAACCCGATGTGCCCGTCACACACTACCACAAGAAAAGAATCATAAAATCAGTCAGAAAGCCACCAAACCCCGTCCACGACAACTACCACCTTATGGACAGACCAGAACACATAATTTTTCTGCTCCTCAGAACAGGACACAATATATTATGCAACCATGTGTATAAACAATTCAAGATTGGAGAATCAGCCATGTGCACGTATGGATTGCCCCGCAGACAGAAATCACATACTCCAAGAATGCCCCAAATACGACATATCTAGGCAAACCTTTTAGCCTAGAGAAATAACAGTGGGAGATAAACTCTATAGATCACTGGGTGAACTAAAAAAAATGACAGTTAAATTGATCCAACCGACAACACTGCAGTTGCAGACACATTTCAAGCGAAGAAAGGAGAAGCAAACACGAAAATACAAACGCTACAAAGTATAAGTAGCTACATGGGAATGGAACCTGTTTCCATGCCATTGTGAATTTGAAGGACCATGATACTGGGCTCATGCCTTCCCCCGAAACGGCGCTCAATGGATGATGTAGTGAGTATCAGGCCGACCGCCTTATCTGCCAGACAGTTTGTTGGTACCAGCTGAATTAGGGCTGGGCCAACGCCAGGTAAATGTCTCCTCTCGCGGGTGATAAGGGTCGACGAAACGGTTACTGAGTGAATTCTGCTTGGGCTCATTCTCCCCCTGCCATCTCATATATATATATATATATATATATATATATATATATATATATATATATATATATATATATATATATATATATATATATATATATATATATATGATACACTATGGAGATATTAGTCTTATACATACATTTTTGAAGTGTTTTCAGGCAGTTGCGCTTGAGATCTACGCTTCACCATAGAGAGATCAGTCTTACAACCCCACATACGACATTTTCAAGCAGTCAAACCTAGGATATAAATCCACGACAAAGACGTGTAGTCAAGGGTAGCTAATCGGGAAAGGCTACAGTAATTGGGGCTGAACTTTAGAAACGTATATCAGCATTCTAACATCTGTTTCTTACCTGTTTTAGCATACAACCTGTCCGTTCCAATTAACGTGTGTGCGTGTGTGTGTGCGCATGTGTGTGTGTGTGTATGTGTGTGTGTGTGTGTGTGTGTTTGTGTTTGTTTGTGTGGCTGACCGTAAGATGAATGCTGGTAGGAAGAGCCAGGCAAGAAAGGCCAGGCGTAATCTTGCAGACGGGGTCGCTAGTGTGTTTGCTATCTGCCTGGAGTTGTCTGGTTGCACAGATAGTGGCTACAGAACCGGGCACAGGTACTTGGGGCCCCTGTGCTACAGCTCATCATCAAACACGTTAACATCATCATCATCATTATCACCACCATCATTATCATCAACATTTCACTATGTTAGGCCATCCAACATTTCATTGCAGTACACCGTCCAACATTTACCGTGTTAGCTCACCCAACATTTCACCGTGTTAGATCACCCAAAATTTCACCGTGTTAGATCACCCAACATTTTACCGTGTTAGGTCACCCAACATTTCACCGTGTTAGATCACCCAACATTTTACCGTGTTAGACCATCTAACATTTTACAGTGTTAGACCATCCAACATTTCACCGTGTCAGATCACCCAACATTTCACCGTGTTAGATCACCCAACATTTTACCGTGTTAGACCATCTAACATTTTACAGTGTTAGACCATCCAGCATTTCACCATGTTAGATCACTCAACATTTTACCGTGTTAGACCATCTAACATTTTACAGTGTTAGACCATCCAACATTTCACCGTGTTAGATCACCCAACATTTCACCGTGTTAGACCATCTAACATTTTACAGTGTTAGACCATCCACCATTTTACTGTGTTAGATCACCCAACATTTTACTGTGTTAGATCACCCAACATTTCACCTTGTTAGACCATCCAGCAGTTCACTGCGTTAGATTACCTAACATTTCACCGTGTTAGACCATCTAACATTTTACAGTGCTAGACCATCTAACATTTTACAGTGTTAGATCATCCAACATTTTACTGTGTTAGATCACCCAACATTTTACTGTGTTAGATCACCCAACATGATTTCTCCTGGTCCGTCTCTACCAAGTCTGCGGCTGATCTGTCCAGTTTTGTAGATACTGTTAGTAACATTGGCATGAGCGCGGTTAGATGGGGGTTTAATGGCAGCTCTCGTCGTTTGCTACGGGAGGTAAAAACCTATGTCTCCGTGCACTGAACCTACATGATCTGATGGTCCTAACAGTTCATATGCTCTAGGGACGTTCCTGCTACGGGGCTTGTTTCATTTATGTGCTTATTTGCGGCCAAATCTGACAACGATTTTCTTGGTAGAAGACGTCTGTATTATGTGCCATGGAAAGGGTTGCGGTGTGTGTGGGTTCTGGTTGTTTGTTTGCTTGTTTGCTTGATTGACCTACTGATTCTTTTTCCGGTTTAAATAGTGATTACATGTAAACATGAAGAAAATGAAACAATATCACATAAGCTATTTATAGGAAAAAAAGGAATACATATAAAACAACGTAATGCTGAAGACAAGGCACGCAATTAATCTAGGAACCACCCCCGCTTGACCTACCAGGAGATCAAGTAAAGATATTTACTAACACATAACCGATAGTCATATATACTTCAGACCTAAATCACAATTAAATATAACTTGGCCAAAACAGCTTGCCATAACTCCAGTAGTTAAACACCAGTACCCGAGTTTGTCGATATTCCGGTATCGTTCGGGTCCTTGATTGGTGTGGACAACTTGACAGTAATTATCGGCCGCATGCGTGGTGTAGCGAAAAGGGAGCGTCGACACGACAGAAGAAACTCAGATAGAAAGAATCCAATGATATCTCTATAGGAGAATAGATAAGCAACTATAAATATGAGAACAAATCAATGTATTCATATTTCAAGATATGCGTATTGTATTACTATTTTATGCTGTTTTAATTTGACGGTAGCCGCAATATTGGGAATCGTGTCCCTTATTACTTCTAAAAATATCCCGACTTCGTCTTTGTATATTGATCAGAACCGATCACAGACCACCTGCAATCAACGGACGCCCAAGACAAACCATGGAGCGGCCCCACTAACAGCCACCTTCCCACCTCGTGGGTGAAGGCGGCATTTGAATTTCTTCTGGTTCTCATTTATTTTGGCGCCCTCGCCAGTTGCTCGGTCAATTTGTTGGGTGAGTTGTTTCTAGGGCAAATACTGGGCGCTTTGGTAACTCTGGCAAAGGGTTAAACGAATGCGATTTTCAATCCCTCATCAGGCGTTCGAAATCAGCTGCAGGCGTTCTGGAAGCAGACCGCCTTGTGTTGATTGTTAACAATGGTATGAGGGTCGGTTGTTCAGAAAGCAATGGCAAACTGCTGAACGTAAAGTTATCTAGTAAATCACAAGCAGCCAGTGAGGTTGATTACGACGTCATTTAAAGAATAGCCAACTAACTTGCTCACATAAGATAGCGGGCACGTTGGTTATGACGTTACGGTGATAACGGCATGACAGCAGTTCGGCGAAGGTTCGACGCCAGCTCTAGTCGTTTGCTAAGAGAGGGAAAGACTGATCACCTATTCGTCGCTGCACTCAATCCTAACAAATGTATTGGTCCTAACACGGTACATGCCCACAACATGTTCCTGCAATAGGACTTGTATATACGTATATGAAGTTGTAAAGCTGCAGGCTCTCTTTGCACCTTTAACGGACGGTTCAACTGGGGAATTGCACCCTTCCACTCTCTATCTCCAAGACGGACCAGGGAAGAAAGGATGACAAGGGTAGTCAGATTTTATTATAATTATTAGTTAGTTAGTTAGTCGCGGTTCCAAATTCACGGCAAAGGGTCACACCCATAATGATCCGTTCCTGTGCCAGTGAATATCACATAAAATTCCCCTCTCTGTCCCATGTGAAGAGTGGAACAGACAGCAGTACCGACAACACAACAGCATGCACAAGCAAGTACATGCGTAAGGCCGCTGCCAGAATGCCAACACAACAGTCCGTCACGAAAATTATAGTTCATCGTCGATGGAAGCTGCAGTCACCAGAAATACAGCAGTTTCACACACATTACTGCATCATGCAAAACTAGCTAGTTCAATAACCGGACGCCACCATTTTCTGAACATGCAGTTCACAATACAAACCACCGCAGACATATGTTATTATAATCATTTCATGAGTTAAGCTTAGTTGAATGACATCACAGCATTCAGTCCAGTTCCATATGCACATCGTCCCCAACTTCAACAGCTGGGAACAAGTCCTAATACGAATCGTACCAGTTGCCTTCTGATTATATATCCGTCTGAACTTTCTTCTGAGTACTGAGTGTCGGCAAGATTGATTGATTGATTGATTTAAGAACCGACATCACAGCATTAGGGGCATTCCCATAAGCGCTCCGTCCCTATCATCAGCAGCCAGCGAAGAGTTCCAACCCCAATAGTACCAGTATCAATCTGATTATATGTGCGTCTCACCTTTCCTCTAAGCGTCGAGCATCGGCCAGATCCCCTCGTCACTCCTCACTATCGCAATCTTGCCAGACCATGGTGATCCATTTGCTCCTCCGTGGTGTACACGTGCTCCCACAAGGCCGCAACCACGTCTGCCTCATCATGCATCAATACTCCACCAAGTTTTGCAGAGCCAGCCAATCTGTCTGCCTGTTCATTCCCCAGCACACCAGCATGCCCCGGAGAAAAGATCCAGATGATGATTGTCACCCGTGACTTCCGAGGCGAAGCAAGCCACTCGGCACGAAGCTTGCCTGTCCTCACCCTGGTCAGCATGCTTTCTGAGTCAGTTACAATCACGATGTGTGTGTGTGTATAGTATTCTCCATCCAGCGGGAAGTTTTTACACAAGATCTTCTGGTCACTCCCTACCACACAATTCTCTCCAGGCCACGATAATTTAACATGACCCCAAAGAGCTCTGACCACATCTGCTTTATCCGGCACCAGTAATTCACCCAGCATGCAGACCCAGCCAATCTGTCTGCCTGCTCGTTCCCCAGTACACCATAATGTCCTGGGGAACAGTTCCAACGCATGCTCCCTATCTTTGATTTTGTAATCGAAGTATACCACTCTGCACTAATCATGCCTGTCTTCACCCTACTCAGCACGCTCAGTTACAATCATGAATTATGTGTCCTGTTTGTCCTCTACCTCTGGAAAGCTCTTGTTACTGCCTCCACCTCCGGAACGATGTTGTGACTGCCTACACCTCCGGAACGATGTTGTGACTGCGTCCACCTCCATTCCCAGACTAGATGTCGCGGTATCACATGCCAGGCTCTGCCTTATTAAACACTTTGTATATAAAACTGCCATTACTGCTCTAGTACCTTGTTGTTTAGGACATAGGGGTCTTTGCCTTGGGGAATTAAGGCCGCCTGGCTGATGCAGTCCCCACGAACTGTGCAGGTTAGTTTTTTTTTCCTTCCTTAACCCCCCACCCCACCCCACCCCCGACAGAAAAACATACATCACATTACCGAGGATACCAACCAGGATCTCCCGAGTTGTAGCTCGACGTTCTAGCCACTCGGCATTTTTATAAATAAACGTAACATTATCATTTGATCAACGGCGGCAGTAAAATGGTGGTGTTGACTGCAACGTCATATAAAAGATATGCAGCTATAAAACAAAAACAAAACAAAATCATGTGATCAAAGCCAGTAACCCTGAACATGGTCGGAGAGGTGTCACGACGTAAGCTTCAGTAATCACAAGCCTATACCACTCTCTATTCTCAGCACTGGGATGTGCGGAAATTCTATATCTGTTTACTATTCAAAATATAATATTAACTTTATTTGAATCACACACGCTGATCCAATAAAAGACGAGTCCAGTCCAAAAAAAAAAAAAAAAAAAACAGAAAATGGATACAGACTAATTACTTTTATATTTCCATTTTCATGGTTTTATCAACCGGTGCTGTGGCGACGGAGTTGTGAACTGCACACCGCGTTCAAAACAGCTGCGTGCGATTTTGAAGCAGACCGCCTTGCGTTGACGTTCATAAGATGGTATTGATGCCGGTCGTTCAGAAAGCAACGGCAGACTACTTGCCAAGAAAATCACAAACAGCAAAATGCAATGCTGGGGTTGACTGCGACACACTATAAAGAATATGCAACTAACAAGTGTTTTTCATGTAGTTGTGTCGGTTTTTGTTATTTTTTTTCCTGTGCTGACAAATGCTTCAGCCGCAACGTCCATGTTGTTACTTGCGATATTGTTTTAGTCAAGCTGACCGTCTACTTCTCGGATTCGTTCACTGTAATGTCTATTATTACAATAATGTGAAATATAATACGAGTGTTCTTCAAATTCCACGTTACATTCACCAGCATGTCCGATTGGATAAGAGTCATAAACAACTGCCATTTACTGCCAATATAGGACCTTGCGGTGTATGGCAGGGGGGGGGGGGGGGGTTGAGCTTGAGGAATTAAGGCCGCCTGGCTATTGCAGTCGCCCCGAACTGTGCACGTTAGAGTTTTCTTTTCGCCCCCCGACAAAAAAATACCCCACACCTTACCAAGGATTCGAACCCGGGTCTCCCGAAGGAGAATCCGGCGTTCTAGCCACTCGACCAGACGCTCGTATCAAAGCGATTGAATAAGAGTGCTCATCCTTAAAAAAATCAGAAGCGCTGATGTTGAGGTAGCGAATTCAACCCCTACACTGGTCAGTTGGACTAAAATGTTGACTTCTCGTCCTTGACTTAGTGACGTAAATTACAAGTACCTCTGAAGTCGGAGTGGGTTCGTATGATGGTGAGGGACACTGGTAAAAGGGTAAGCTAGTCCACACGCAAAAATCAACCCAGTGCATTAGAAAAAATAGCACGAGTATGGACTACGCTTGAGTTCAAAGCGAGCTAACGCAAATAAAAAAACATAGGTGAGATAGTGTCTGCAATAAGATTAAATATTGCCACCAGGTAAATTCTATACAGCAAAATAGAACTCAGTAAAGTATACGTAAACTTAGAGCTCTCTTGTCGCTTTAAGGAAATTACAATTAAATTTGGGACGAAATGCTTACCAATTTATGTTGGTTGTTGTATGATAAACATATGATTCACTTCTACTGAAATATGCATTTCGTGATCAGGATGGTGGTACATACATTCACTCACGCTCAGATGGCGGCCTCTACAATGCTCAGAGATTGAAGGCCAAGACCAAAATTAGGAGGGTACTGATCAGAGAGTTGCTTTTTGCAGATGATGCTGCAGTTACGACCCACTCTGAGGAAGAATTGCAATGTCTACTATCTGCATTCTCCAATGCTTGTTCTGAATTTGGTTCAACAAATAGCAAAAAGAAGACACAGATTATGTCACAAGGTGCACATGGGGTACCATCAATCTTTATTGACGACGCCGAACTAGAGATGATAGACCATTTTACATATCTAGGATCAGTGGTAAATAGCAAATTATCCCTAGATCAGGAAATCAACATCCGGATTGGTAAGGCAGCAACAACAATGAACAGTTTAAGAAAAAGAGTCTGCGAGAACAGGAAGCTTACTGCCAAAACAAAAGTCCTTGTCTATCAAGCCTGTGTCCTTAGTACTCTTCTTTATGGCAGTGAAACCTGGACAACTTACTCACACCAAGAGAAACGTTTAAACAGCTTTCATATGCGGTGTCTGCGAAGAATTCTTAGTATTAAGTGGCAAGACAAAATCACAAATACTGAAGTATTGGAAAGATCGGGTTGTGTGACAGTTTATTCCATGCTCAGTCTTCGTAGACTTAGATGGATAGGACATCTTAGGAGGATGGATTATGGTAGATTACCAAAGGACATCTTTTTTGGTGAATTACAGATGGGTAAGAGATCTCAGGGTCGGCCTCTACTACGATACAAAGATGTGTGTAAGCGGGACATGATTGATACAGGAATTGATAATGCACATTGGGAACAAGTCGCCGCTGAACGTGTTGCATGGAGGGCAAACATCAGAAACTGAATAAAAACAAAGGAGAAAATTATTGCAGATAAGTCACACACCGAACGTGTGAGGCGTAAGGTGGTGCATGATGGTGGAAATGACCACGTGTTCACATGCACCCACTGTGAACGGACATTTACAGCGCAAATTGGCCTTATCAGTCACACTCGCTACCGCCATAGGTAAAAGTAATAATGCCTTTTTAAAGCACAAACTATCGTCTGTCAAGACGGCTAGGTGCCATTGATGTATGATAAAATGTATAGAATTTCTAAGATAACGATAGAAAGTATAAACCAATATTTATACACGTTTTCTTTTTTTCGTCACTTCCTTTTCGTCTTGTTTCTTCTCCTTCAATTTTCCTTCTTCTTCTTCTTCTTCTTCTTCTTCTTCTTCTTCTTCTTCTTCTTCTTCTTCTTCTTCTTCTTCTTCTTCTTCTTCTTCTTCTTCTTCTTCTTCTTCTACTACTACTACTACTACTACTACTACTACTACTACTACTACTACTACTACTACTACTACTTCCTCTTCTGTTGCTGCTTCTGCAGCTATCTCTTCTCTCTCCTCCTCCTCTTCTCTTCTTCCATCGTATCTCTCTGTCTCTCACTTTTCTGTGTAGTTCGCGCGCGCGCGTGTGTGTGTGTGTGTGTGTGTGTGTGTGTGTGTGTGTGTGTGTGTGTGTGTGTGTGCCTGTCTGTCTGTCCGTCCGTCCGTCCGTCCGTCTATGACTATGTGATTGTTATATGTGAGATATTGGCCTTGCCTTGCCTATGTGGATTGTTCGTCTGGGTCGCCTCACGTCTGGGCCTTTGTTACCGACTCTCATTTAGACGGCGCTGTAATTTTAATCCGTTTACCACTATCTCTCTAGAGCTCTGCTTTCATTACTGCAGTCTTTTCATGTCCCGACCCGCTCTTTTTTCGATATTGCTTTTCTTAACTTCAATTCAGTTCTCTGATGTTTATACTACACTCTCTCGGTCTCTCTCTTTCTACCACTCTCTCTCTCTCTCTCTCTCTCTCTCTCTCTCTCTCACTCTCTCGGTATCGGTCTCTATATCTCTATATATGTATAGCTCTCTCTATTTCTCTCTTTTTCTATTATGCTCTCTCTCTCTCTTTCTATTACGCTCTCTCACTCTCTTGGTATCGTTCTCTCTATCTCTATATGTGTCTAGCTCTTTCTATTTCTCTCTCTCTCTCTCTCTCTCTCTCTCTCTTGGTATGGGTCTCTCTATCTCTATATATGTCTAAATCTCCCTATTTCTCTCTCTTTTTATCACACAAACTCTCTCTTGGTAAATCTCTCTCTCTCTCTCTATATATATATATATATATATATATATATATATATATATATATATATATATATATATATATATATATATATATACCTCTCTCTATTTTCTCCCTTTCTATCACGCTCTCTCTCTCTCTCTCCCTCTCTCTCTAGTTCTCTCTGTAGCTGTTTCTGCGCACTCAAAATCTCCCTATCGCTATTTCTCATCTCTGTCTGTCTGTCTGTCTGTCTGTCTGTCTGTCTGTCTGTCTGTCTGTCTGTCTGTCTGTCTGTCTGTCTGTCTGTCTGTCTGTCTGTCTGTCTGTCTCTTTCTTTTTCATCTCTCTGCCTCTCTCCCCCTTTCAGTGTTTCTGTGCCTCTGTCTCTGTCTCTCCTTCACTCACTTTCTCCCCATGTTTCTGTCTGTCTCTCTCTGTCTCTCTGTCTCTCTGTCTCTCTGTCTCTCTCTCTCTCTCTCTCTCTCTCTCTCTCTGTCTCTCTCTCTCTCTAGAAAATACCGTCACAGAACCGCATTTTTTAATTAACAAGTGATAGGTTTATTTATATTAAACACTCCCCTTCCCCCTTTTAATTTAGTTGCAAGAATCTCAATCTCTCTCTCTCTCTCTCTCTCTCTCTCTCTCTCTCTCTCTCTCTCTCTCTCTCTCTCTCTCTCTCTCTCTCTCTCTCGCTCTCTAGAAAATACCGTCACAGAACCGCATTTTTTAATTAACAAGTGATAGGTTTATTTATATTAAACACTCCCCTGCCCCCTTTTAATTTAGTCTGCAAGAATATCTCTCTCTCTCTCTCTCTCTCTCTCTCTCTCTCTCTCTCTCTCTCTCTCTCTCTCTCTCTCTCTTTCTCTGTTGGCGGGGGGGGGGGGGGAGGGGCGTCTTATTTAGCAAGTCACATTTTTAAAATAGAATAATGTGTTTGTTGACATTCATTTCCCTCTTTAGGAGACCGTGTCTGAGTGACACATACTCGTATGAAAACTGTGTGCGAATCTGCATTAATTTTCAACATTCTAGGCGTGCATGTGTCTCAATTTCTCTGAATCTGAGTTTTATGAATCTAGTTGTTTCCGAATCTAAATTTCTTCTGAATATCCGTTTTCCTGAATTTCTGTTTTCCAACTCTCTATTTCCTGTATCTGGTTTTCAATAAATCTCTGTTTCCCTGAATTTCTGTTTTGCTGAATCTAGATGTTCTTGTATCTACTTTACCCTAAATCTCGGCTTCATTGAGTCAAGGTTTAATAGAATCTCTATTTATCTTAATAGAGCTGTCTCTGAATCTATCTTTCCCTGAATATAAGTTTCCATGAATATCAGTTTCTTTGACCTTTTTTTTTAAATCTAAGTTTCTTTGAATCTAGGTGTGAATGACATTAGTTTTTTCAGAATCTCGGTTACCCATAATGTTTGTTTCCTGAATCTGGGTTTACCTGAATATAGGTTCCCCAAAACATAGTTCCTCTGAATCTTCGCTTGCTAGAGTCTCGGTTGTCCTGAAACCCCATTTCTCCAAATCGTCGATGTCCTGAATAAAGATTTTCCTTAACATCGATGTACCCTCAATAACAATATTCTCTGAATAGTTGTTTCTTTAATTCTCCGTATTCCTACATCTTTATTTTCCCGAATCTCGATTTATATTAATCTTTATTTTTCTGATCGATTCATTCTTCGAATATCTGTTTCCTTGAATCTGTGCTTGCTTGCTTGCTTGTGTTCGTTGGCTTGAGCTCCAACGTGAAGTCCTGTATGTCGGATGAAGGCATCCTGGTGTCCAACATCAGTGTGATGTCATACAGGACCTGAGTTTTGCGTGAGTATCCGTTGTCCCATGTCTGGCTTATTGGTGTGCAGACTGGTGGTTCCTCGCCGTACAGGCAGACACTCTCTGACTTCGGAGGACCTTGAATCTGTATTTCATTGAATCTCTGCTTCCCTGAATTTCAACTTCCCTGAATCTCTGTTTCTTTCAATTTCTTTCTCTGAATTAATCTTTCCCTGAATCTATATTAACCCGAATCTCTATTAATGTGAATCTCTGGTTCCCTGAATGTCTATTTCCCCAAATCTCTCTTTCTCTGAATCTGTTTCTCCGAATCTGACATTCGGAGAAGTAGTTTCAAGGAAAGTGAGATTTCCTGGATATCTACTTCCCTGAACCTCCATATTCTTGAATCTCGGTCTCTCTTTGTGATTAATGCATATAATATCTCCTCCTTTTTGTGGAATCCTGGCTGTACACATAGGAGAAGATGCATACGTGATTACAACAGGAAAATTAATAGAAATTCACAACGTGATTTCTTCCCTGTATCCTTCTCTGAACCATATTCCCTCCATCAGCTAACCACATGCCATCTATCCCTAGCTATCCCATGTAACTCCTTCCATTTGCTCGCCATATTATTCATCTTCTCTCCACCCCCACCCCTTAACCTCCCCCCCCCCCCCCTCTCCCGTGTTTTAGGTCTTTCCCATATTTCTACAGCCCGTGGATTCCAGACTTTCTAGTAATGCTACTGTCGTGTTTTCTCGGGAGTCTCCTTCGCCAAGTGGTCAAATTGTCTGACTCGGGTTTCGAAGTTTCTGAGTTCGGTTCCGTACCGCATCCTTCGGTTCACGAGTGCATTGATTTAGGAGACTCCTAGGGGTCGTCGCTGGAGCTACGGAGTTCGCTCTTTGTGCGACACTTTCTGCGCTGCAGAAAGAGGCTGAGCCATATGGGATAAACACCCGGTGCAATGAAGTCGACCCTGTTGACTTTTAAGCGACCTTTTTAAAGCGTGTTTTCTCGGTCTGGGTCCTATCCAGCGCAGCACCCTTTCCTCACTTCTTAATTCTCTGGAGTGTGTCTATTCCTGTCAATAAACTAACGATAATAAACATTAATGATTCTATCAAACCAATTTAGTCTATCTATTCTGCGAATACACCAGTTAATTTTTTTTTTCATTCGCTCGCTTTGAACCCAAACGTTTTCCATACACGTGCTACTATAGGGTGTATGTTTAATGATTGTGCAGTGTTTGAAAATATTGCCAGTCCAAGTTTTGTAATCACCCTCTGTAAACTTAATGCAACACATTAGGTAAATACAAAACTTGGACCGGCAATATTTTCAACCACTTCACAGTCATTAAAAATACACTCTGTACTTCTAGTGCACTGAGCTGATTCTCCGACTTCTGAGGTACTTGTTATTTACGTCCCCAGGTCAAGGACGAGAAGTCAACATTTTAGTCCAACTGTCCGGTGAAGGGGTTGAACCCGATACCTCAGCATTAACACACAGGAAGTTCTTATCTAGTCGGCCAGGCTGACTTCTCACCAGTTAATGACTGTCTGTAGTTTATTAGTAATTTGTCTAGTAATATACTATGTTTCTCATCTACATAGCAGTACTATTTTAAAGGTAGAGTGTAATATTATAAATCTGGTGCTGGGTTCAATGTCTGTTGGCTTTCACAATGTGCCTTGTGCTATAAAAGCTTATCTTGCCTGCTATGTTCTTATTTTAATATAACTTCTTCTTCTTCTTCAGCGTTCCGAGCCATTGAGGTTCTTTGCTGCAGATACAATCCGTCTCTATTCGTCTCTCTGGTGGACCTTCTCTTGTCAGTATTTTAATATAACTGGTGTGTGAAATAAATATGCATCGTCAGTGAACAGTCTTTCAGCTTCGCTAGACATAAAGATAATATGAATAACAACGATAACAACACCTGCAGAAAATGAAGACGACGACGACAACACACACACACAAACACACACACACACACACACACACACACACACACACACACACACACACACACACACACACACACAAATCGCAAGTCTCGTAAACTATCAGGCATGAGTCACGCCATGTTTGTTTTCTGAACAATCCATAAGGTCATAGAACCCTTTAATATTTATTACAAGCAAACATGGCATGATTCCGGTGTAGAAAGCTACAAATTGTGTGATGTCCGTGTGTGTGTTGTGTGTGCGTGCTTGCGTGTGTGTCCATGTGTGTGTTTTACTATGTGTATGCGTGTGTTTGTGTGTGTCGCTATGTGTGTGTGTTGCTGTGTGTATTGCTATGTGTGTATGTGTGCTCAGTGAATTTGTATTGGTATGTGTGTGTGTGTGTTGCTTTGTGGTGTGTGGTGCTGTGTCTTTGCTGTGTGTGGGCGGGGGGGGGGGATGGTTTGCTATGTGTATGCTGCTATGTGTGTGTGTGTTACTATGTGTGTATATGGTGACATGTGTGTGTTGTTTGTTCTGTGTTTGTTCTGTTCTCTAAAGGTCAATGCTCACTGTCTATTAATTCATCACACATTCACCTGTTGTTCGATTTGAAAATCCTACATCGAAAAAGTTTGAGCAATACAACAGTCACAAAGGGGTGTTCCCGGAAACAAATGGTTAAGCTGACCACCTAAAGCTCCCAATGTCCTGGGTTAGTTTCCAAACTCCCGTCATTCGGTGCACGAGTGCAGTTCTGAGAGACTCCTGAGGGTCGTGGCCGAAACTACAATGCTCGTGCCCGTGCGAGCTTTCGAAAGGCCGCCCTGCGGAAAGAGACGGGCCATGTGGGATAAAACTCGGTGAAATCAAGTTGGCCCTCTAGTCTTAACACTTAAATCTAACACACAGCTGACTAACATCGGTCCCATCTGACTGAGGTCAGTCTGCCTCATCCCTCGTTCCACCCCACACACTATCTGTGAACAGGCACACTGTGGATTTAATAGCGGCCTAGATGGCAGATGCATGCGACAGGCCGACTGACATATTTACTAGTACCCAATTATAGGTCAACTGTGGGGTTTGATGTGTCAACGAGCGCGCGTGCACGCGATCACAATAGGCAGCGCGTGGAGGTGCGGCGGAATGCTTCGGCAACCTGCACGGGAGCTCTAAACAGATTTATTTCTGTCTGTCTGTTACTCTTCTACCCTAGATGGCAGAGAAAGTAGGACACTGCAGTCTTCTATAACATACTATGAAGCGGCATCTAATTCAAGCTCATTCGCCTCCGAGTAGTCGTGAATTGCAATGTGCATACATATAATCACACACATTCATTCACGCATACTAACACACACAAAGTCGATTACATAGTCAAGCACAAACACATGTACTAGAATACAAAAACAGACACGATTACTAACAAACGAACACATGCATGCACACACCCACACACATCCCCCTCCACACACACACACATACACACACACACACACGTTAACACATACATATTTCTAATGACAACGGGTTTCTATACCAGCGCTCGCTGTTCTCTACGAGACGAAAAGACTGGCCACTTACGTCTCCATGCATTTAGGTATAAAAACATGGAATGCCCCCCCCCCTACCCCCAATATCCCAAATCGCACATTCACCCTAAACACACGCCACACACACTCACACTTACACACACTCAGACACCACACACACTCACACACACACTCACCGCCACACACACACTACATACACACACCTCTCTCTCTCTCTCTCACACACACACACACACCATATGCACACCCCCACACACTCACACGCGCACCACACTCATACACACACACTCACACACACCACACACACACTTACTCACAACACAAACATACACACTCACACATACACGCACCACACTTCTACACACCACACTCACACACACATACACCACACACACTCACACACCACACACACTCACTCACACTCACACACACCACACACACACGCGTCAACACATATAATACATATTTCTATACCCAACAGGTTTCAATGCCAGCTCACTTTGTTTTATACGGGAGGAAAAGCTGACAACTTCCCCCTCCATGCACTCAGGTATAAAAATATGGGATCCCCCCACAACATCAACTCCCTTGCCCCCTCCCCCCAATTCACACACATACACACACACATACACACACACATACATACACCACTCACACACACACATACACACACATACACACACACATACACACACATATACACACACACATACACACACATACATACACCACTCACACACACACACCACTCACACACACACATACACATACACACACACACATACACACACACCACACACACACACACACATCACATATCCATAGCACTGCTCATGCAAATTGACTTTGTTTTCTTGTATTATTATGTGTTATTGTTTTGTGTTATATTTATACTCCGGCTAACACTCACATACTCCCACACATACGCTCACCCACTCATACACGCAGTCACTTTCACACACCTCCCAAACACGTCACACTCACACGCAAGCATGTGTTCAGTGTAACTTGGGAGTGACGCGTTCACTACTAAGTTCAAATGTTGTGGACTCCAATCCATTTCAGAACAACATATTTCAACCCTTTTGTCTCATGATTCCACAAAATGCTTTATACTGTGCATCTTAGGATTGTGAGTGGACTCTGGATTGTGAGTGGACTTTGGGTTGTGAGTGGACTCTGAGTAGTGAGCTAATTAGGAACCAGCCCTGCAAACAAAGATGAAATACAGGAGCTCCTACATGCATGCTGTGAACATCACATATCACACGGCAATTTTAAAAACAAAGGGTAGATTAGATAAATCATTGTCTTGGCAAAAGTTTTTACATTAGAATAAAATGTTTACAGCATCTGTTTAACCCAAAACAGGGGGGAGTGGAGGGGAGTTTAAAGGAAAGAGGATGGATTTCATTGCGCCAGGATTTATCCCTTCTTTCTTGGTCTCTTTCTGAAGAGCCGGTCTCTCTGGTCGAGAGGTTAGCAGCTTTCTCCGTAACCCAGAATACTCTCGTGGTTGACGTGAGCGCATGAGAATTGGAAGCGGATCGAGTCGCGCCAGTGACTTATGAGAGTATGGAGCCAGTCGCTGAGAAAGCAATGGCAAACTACTGAGCGTAATCTTGCCAATAAATCAACAGTCAGCTGAAAGATGCTGATGTTGACAGTGATGTCCTGTAAAGGATATGCAAAACATTTTTCTTTCTGAAGAGCGGCTGCCGAAAACATCGCACACAGCACTAACACCTTCGCTTCAGCGGCAGTACCCCGGGAGTCTAGGAGTGAACCTAAAGACAAGTCCGAACACGAATGCACTACTTTAAGATTAACAACTTCCTCTAGTATCAGTGAAGAGGAAAGTAGGTGGAAAATAGCACCGAATCCTCTTCCACGTCTGGAGGAATAGTGAGTGGGTTTATGGTGCTAGTCTCATAATTGTATTGTTCAATCAGCAGTCAAGGGTTATGTGGTCAAGGTCACTTCAGCAACCTTCACATTTTCTGTGACCCATTTTTGTTGTAGTTGCGTTCGCTCGCTTTGAGATCAAGCGTAGCTCAGACACGTGTTACTTCTAGTGAACTGGACTGATTTTTGCGTGTGGATTAGTTTCCCCTCTTACCAGTGTCCCGCGTCATCATGCGATCCCACTCCGACTTCAGAGGTAGTTGTAACTTACGTCCCCAAGTCAAGGACGAGAAGTCAACATTTTAGTCGACCTGACCGGTGCAGGGGTTGCAGCGGCTACCTCGCATCAGCATACCTAAAGTTCAAGAGAGAGGGCTCTTATCCGTCCCATCATGCTGACCCCATGACCTATTTTAGGCTGAGGAGAGTACAGGTCAGCTCATTAAAGATTTCTCTCTTCGAAGAGGATTCGAATTCTTGACCATCGGGCGAACAGCAAGTATACTAGCCAGTGGGCCATCGTAGCTGCCGAAAGAGGGAAGGCACAGAGAATAAAAAAAGAAAGACATCTTTCCAAGCGAAAGTTTAGCTCGAAAAGCCAGATATCGCAGCTTAGCTGCGACAGGCATAAAGGACTATAGCATAGTCCAACGAATAGTCTTTGCTGAATGGAAATAAGAAAGCATATGCAGAAAATACACGCGGACAGTCACATACTGTTTACAGCAGCCTGCGGTTTGTGACTCCTCCGTTAATGTCAATTCTTTTTGGTCCGGGCTTGGTGACAATTCCTGGAAGAATACCAACTGTGCGGCTGCCGTTAATTCAGAGTTGATGAATAGAGGCGGGCGTAGCAAGCTGGCATGTAATGAAAAGATGAGGAAAGACACTGCGATACAGAGGCCGACAGATAGAAAGACAAACCAGTGAGAAAAAAGAGTTGAAAAAATCAGCTCACACAGAATAAAAAACCAGCAGATCAAATTAGAAATGGTGGCTTTGGGAGACTAGGCGACCCGCACACTCCGTCCTTCGCCCGTAGTCTTGGGCGCGTGTTCGGCGTTGCGGCTTGCCTGCCAGTTATAAATATGCAAGCGAGTGGCGGGCCCAGTACTCACTCACATTTATTCATTCAGCGATTGTGTACGGTTGGTTGCCTGGAAGCAAGCGACGCGTTATTTGTTTATTTGTGTGTTACTCATGAAACGCCGTGTTTACATTTCGCCTTTTCGGACCGGCTCCAACTGTTAGTACCCAATCGTGGATAAATACTTGACACATTATGTAGTATTTTCAGTGTCGTATCTGACATTCACGCCCGTGCCATTTCAAGTATTCTCAGTATTCTACTCAGTATTTTCACGTGGCGCCCGTGAGGCAAAATTTGTTCATGCTAGGTGAGAAATGAACGCGGGAATTGTCCCAATTAATTTTCCTGGGATAATCGATACACTGCTTTCCAACAGGACTATGTAGGTATTGGCTGTTTTTGTTTTAAAATCGATTACGTCCAGTGATTGTATATTTCGTGTGGCTATTCATACGCGCTTGTTGTGTTAAATGCGTTTTCTTTTTCTATTCGAATTTGAGAGAGAAAACAGATTTTTTTTTTAGTGTAAAAAACAAACAAACACACAGTAGGTTGAATCTGCTTTACAGGACGTTGCAGTCAACACTAGCATGTTTTGTTGTTGTTGCTGTTGTGATATCTTGACTGACAAGTTTACGTTCAGTAGTTTGCCATTGCTTTCTGAACGACCGGCACTCTTACCAGTTAGTAAAAATCCAACGCAACGCGGTCTGCTGCGAAATCGCGAGCAGCTGTGTTTCGAATGCGGGTATACGGGATCACGAACTGCGTCCGTAAAGCCCTTCGACACGGAGCCGGATCTTTGCCACGGAGCAGGTGTGTTAAGTGTAGCAAGTGTAGCAAGATGTATAACATGACTCGTATACACGCTTTGTTGTGTGTTGGGTATATGGTGCTAGGCCCATATTTTGATATACCAGTTAGCACTAGACTGATGATGTGGTCAACATCACTCTGCTGCCTTTACATCACAGGTACCTCCAGGTGCTTGGCTTAGACTGGCTCGACGTGGCAGCGCACATAATTTACGACCAAAATCCCGTTTCAATGGGGAATTTAAACACACAACCACGGACACACAGTCCTACTTCAGGGATATTGTCTTAAAAGACTCCCCCACGCAGAGATCTGCTATAGGCCAGTATTGCGCAAGGGCCATCATATTTTGTTGGCTTAAGTGCATGCAGGAATAGGTGGTCAGTCTTTCCTTAACTTAGCGGACGTGAATGCAAGTGTCGACTCCTCGTTCGACCGTTCTCATGCCATTATCAGCGTTGATTCTAGTGATTACACCTATGAGCCTGCGATATTTATCTTATTAAACTTTTATGGAGCTTTCGGTTTTCTGAGAAATGCCGATTTATAGTTAACCTTTCTAATATTTCTATCTAGTTTATAATACGCATATATACAGCAACGCCAAAGCTCTTTCTGTGGGAAGGCATTTTCCTTTTTTTTTTAAAGCCTAAAACACTAGCGTATGTCGTTGTAAAGTCATACATGCTTGCGTATTTTATCATCATCATGTACCATACAATAAGCGTGACCGGTCATATTTCACAATCTCACACGATCACCAGAGTCGTGGATCAGCTCTGTGTTTTTTGCCTGGATTACGCTACATAGCCAAACCATCTAGATATTTACTTCTTTGTCTTACCCTTGTTCTTTTCCCCTCAATCTCGCCAGTTGTCACCAAGTTCTTAAATTGATTTCTTCTTTCGTCTAAAAAAGTCCCAATAACAACACAGCGGAATGGCAGAGGTTAAAGTAATCAATGGGATGTCCTTTGTAGAACGTCTCTCTTATCACGGCCCAAGGAAACGACTCTCGATCTTGTGCCAGTGTAGCAGTGTCAATAGAAGTAACAAGACTTGATCTGGACTGAAACTTTATACTTTATTATCAAGATGACAGGCCGTGTCTTCTCAGCTGGACTATCGGATGTTGACTAACCTTAACAACCTAATACGTCACGATTGAGCATCTCCCACCCCTTTCAGTCTCAATGCTCAATCGTGCTGTATCTGTGTTTCCCACTAGATCTTAATTATACCCAATACTGTTACACCTCCCCATGTTAATTAAAGAATTTTCCTTTTAAAGGAAAAATCTTTACTCCTAATCCCCACACTCTATTTCCTCTTTGTATTCTAAATAATATCTCTTTTACTTCTTCTCCCAGTGATATGGTCTGCTAATAAAACCTCCCCCCATATACTTCTTCTTCGACTTGTATTTATATAATACCCCGTATGATAACCCTGTTAATCCAAACAGTTTTTTTTTCTTTTCTACATCTTGTAGTTATCTACTACATAATTCTTCATTTCTGGTTCTTTCTTGTTTCCTGTATCAAATATACATAGTATAAGAACAGCTCATAAATTATTTATCGAAATCTTTGACCTTATAAAATTTCTCATTCTTTACTATTCTGGTTCTTTCTTGGCTCATCTAGTTTCCTGTATCAAATATACATATTGTAAGAACAGCTCATAAATCCTTTATCGAAAATTTTGACCTTATACAATTTCTCATTCTTTCAAACCCCAGGACGTACAAAAACAATGTAGTTAGAAAAAGTAAAGAAATGGTGCGCACCAAATAAAAAACATAAAGAATGAATACACGACATGACCACATGGACATACAGTAAATGTACATTTAAGACATTCACCCTTTACCTCCCTTGCCAATAAAAAAATTTTGTAAAATAATTTTTTTTACAACACCTTATGAAATATATCATTGTTCGTTACAAAACAATTTGGCATAATTTTTCATAAACCTTCATTTCATGTGTATTTCAGACTGACATTGCCAACCACAATTCTGTTCCAGTTTCGTTACTTCACCTTTTACCATGAGCCCATGTTCATATTTTATGAACACTTTTAATATAATTAAAGCTGGTATTTCACAGCACCTATATCTTGCCCCCGTACATCCCATCCTGCTATTTTATAAATACAGTGACGTGTGTGCAGACCCTGGATACGTCTATCCATTCGTGCGCACACGTTCACCAACCATGGTTTCCCACTAGTTACTGAATGCGTAGCATTCCTTAATTACTCTTAAGTTTCCCCCTACCTTATATCAATGGATAAATTAGTTTTTTATCAACTCTTTTCTGAATGAAAAAACTTAAGCAGAACCTCATCCACCTTAAACTTAAAGTTACTTAACTAACTTTATAACCATGTAACTCCATATATCAAACCATTCATGTAATCGAAATAAAATGAACACAACCCCCAAATTAAATCTGAAAAAAAAAACATTAAAATGACATAACATGCATGTTATCAAAACAGAATAAAAATATTCTATTCTACCTATCACTATTGGACACTTTTACGGACCAATAGTTTTTATCAACTCAAATGCTAAGAACACAATCACCCTACTCTAAATCAATTAATCAACCAATAACAATCATTTTTCAAGACCAAATTATGAAAACAAACTCATTATGAGGCATTACAACTTAGGCTCAATAAAATAAGCAAACAATATCCCTCATCAACTCAAGCATAAAAACGTTTCCTATATGACTCATAACTCATAAAACTTAGACTTCATAAACCCAGTTTTCAACACAATTTTAACTCTCTTAAAATTACTACGTACATTGGCCCACCAGCATTAGGCTCTCATACTCAGTAAAATGACGCATATCCAGTATTTATATGACCGAGAAGACTAAACATTCTATCTGTATATCTGTTAACTACAGATCAATTATGAACATATCTGTTCTATCTACATAAACAAATCAGTAATCCAAAATTATCTCTTTATTATCTCTCAACAGCACATAGCATCCTGAATAAGCTCTTAAGTAAGCACTGTAACCTATATCCAACATTAACTCAATGTAGTAGCCATCTTCTACTTATCAACGTACTTGTGATCTGTCCTGTCTATTATTACTATAACTTGTTAACCCCTATCTTTAAACATGGCATTTCTAACATCAATAAAAACAATACATTCACCCATTGTACTAATATTTCAAGACCACTTTTTCCACCGTTTCGTATACTTCTTCAAACATCAGTTACAATTTTAAATCTTGAAACTTATAACTTGCTATCTGCAGTACTTTCAATTTATCTATCTCTTACGTTTCCACTTCCTCAACAACTCCAAATTTCTCTGAATAAGTGCTAACTCTATATCAACATCTTCTTCTTCGTACAACCTACTAGTCTCCTCCATACTACTATTTGACTCTGACTTTTCATCCATTTCTTCTTCTTCGTCTGTATGTCTCTCTTTAGCTGCCGCTAATCTCTTCCGTTCAACATCCCACCTAATTTGTCGATCACTCTTTCTTAAGGATCTTTCCAGTATAGGTATATCGTCTCCGCTTGTTGAACAATCTCTAATTCTCCTCTGTCTTTTCACTTCTTTATCTCTTTGACTGTCCATTCTTCTTTTCGTTGCTTGCCTAGTATTTTTAAATGGAGCACCTGTGTCTTCCTCCATACTATCATAATGAGTTTCATTTGGCCCTTCTTCTTCCATTCTTTTCGGAATTGTCTGTTCTTGTTCTTCGTAACTTGGACTTGCTATCAACTGATTTTGTTCTGGTTCTTTTCTAAGATCTGGGGTTACTGTAGCTTTTCTAAAATCTGGGGTTACTGTAGCTTTTCTAAGATCTGGGGTTACTGTGGCCCCTCTAACAACCTGTTCATCTAAAAATTTCGCATCCGAATAATAATTATTGTTATAATTATTATTTTCTATCTCATTTTCATCTCTTCTTAAGTGTTCAACGTGTGCCCTTGCTATATGTGCTGTGACCTGGTTCTTTATAATATACGATACATTTCCAAGTTTTTCCAAAACGTAATAACCTGGAATCCAACGAGCATCAAACTTAGAGTTTCTCCTATGCTTTTTGTAATAAACTCTATCACCTACCTTAAACTCTTGTAATTTTGTATTTACATTTTTGTACTTTTTCTGTCTTTCCCTAGCTTTTATTATATTATCCCTTAACCTCATATGTGCTTTATGCATTTCTTGTATTATGGTCTCTTGAAAATCTTCACCCATATATTTCCGTCTAGGTTTTAATAAATTATCTATAGGTAATATTGGTTCCCTCCCGTGTATTAAATAAAATGGCGAAAAACCCGTGCTCTCATTTTGATTTGTACGAATAGCGCTAAGAGCAGGCCCCAAAAATAGATCCCAATCTTTTTCATGTTCATCAATAATCTTTGCCACAATGTTGTATAACGTCCGGTGTTGACGCTCGTTTTTCGCATTTGACGAAGGTCTATAAAATGAGGTCTTTATATGTCTTATGTTTAAATCTTTTAATAACTTTTCGAATTTTTTATTTACAAATTCTCTACCATTATCTGTAAGTATACTTTGTGGGCAACTAAACCTTGGTACGAACTCCTGTAAAAAAATATTAATAACAGTATCCGCGCTCTTATCTGGAATTGCATAAACCTCTGGCCAAAGACTGTAGATGTCTACTATATGAATTAAATATACATTTCCTGACAATGTTCTGGGGTGTGGACCCGATATGTCTAAACTAATCTTTTGCATTGGGAAGTGAGGAATATCTGTGTCCTGTAATGGAGACTTTATTGTTTTCATGTTCCTTAATCTGCACTTTTCACACGTATCTACATATTTGCATGCAGATTTAAATAAGTTTGGCCAATAATATTTACTTGTAAGTGCTTTCACTAGTTTGTCTCTACCGAGATGTCCATTTTCATCGTGATATGCTTTTAAAAGTTCATTTTCTAAATGCCTTGGAATATATTTCCTTAGTTGTTCATTCTTTTCACACATATAATATAACTGTCCATCCTCTTGTAAGAGCAAATAATTCCTTTTATATTTGTTATCTTCTGTTTCTCGTAATTTTTCCTTTATTTGTATGATTCTTGGGTCCAAATCCTGCTCCTCTTCCATATTGAATTGTGCTAATTGTAGGTCTTCTTCCCTATGTTCCGACTCTTGATCCGATGGTAGACTATCAAATTCTTCCCCATTTATTATAGCAGAATCTAGAATATTTACTTGCCAATTCCGGTCGTCTATCTCTGGTTCGGCTGCCTCCTCTTCTGTATCTTCTGATGACTGTGGATATGGAATTCTAGACAATAAATCAGCGCATGTGTTTATCCTACCTGGTATGTACTCAATTTTCGCGTCGTACCCCTGTAGATTCAATGCCCATGTCTGTATTTTCCTGTTCTGCACTGGAGCTTCTAGAAAAGACTTTAAAGGCATGTGGTCAGTTCTAATGACAAAATTTGCGTTATGTAAGTAGTAATTAAGTTTTTGAAGAGCGTAATGAATCGCGTAAGCCTCCTTCTCGATAGTAGTCCATTTCCTTTGTGATTTACTAAGTTTATGCGACAAGAAGTAGATAGGCCTTTCATTTTTAACCCCTGGTATTCCAGATTCTTTTCCTTCATATGGTTGTACCAAACATGCTCCTACTGCATTGTCCGAAGCATCTGTGTATAGTATCAACTGTTTGTTTAAGTCTGGATGCGTCAACAGTGGTACCAGTGTTAAGCTGTTTTTTAAATAGTCGAAGGCTTTTTGACACTCATCATCCCACTTAAACCTGGCGTACTTGGCTGTTAAATTTGTAATTGGTTCAGCTATCCTTGAAAATGCTGGAATAAACCGCCTATAATACGCACATGTTCCCACAAAAGCACGTACTTCCTTAACGTTTGTTGGAGCAGGTAACTCTTTAATAACCTTTATTTTGTCCTGGTCTGGTTTAATACCCTCTCTATTTATAATATACCCCAAATATTTTGTTTCTGTTTTTAAAAATTGGCACTTACTAAGCTTCAACTTCACATCATGCTTTCTTAACCTGTCAAACACTAGTCTAACATGTTTCAAATGATCCTCCACATCTCCCTTTGTATAGACCAATATATCATCAATATAAGCAAGAGCGAACCTTTGCATACCCTCTAGAACTTCATTTATTAAGAGCATATAGTGTGAGGGCGCCGTCTTGACACCAAAAGGCATTCGTAAGAATTCGTACGAGCCCATGTGGGTACAAAAGGCACTTTTCCGTTGCGCGTCCTCTGACATCGGAATACACCAAAACCCTGACCTTGCGTCTAACGTTGTGAAATATGTAGAGCCATTAAGTAGCCCCAAAATGTCATCAATTACCGGCAGTGGGTATGCTACATTCTTGGTGATTTTGTTCAACGCCCTGTAGTCGCAACAGAAGCGACTCGAACCATCAGGCTTGGCCACTATGACTACCGGAGATGACCATTCTGACTTTGACCTTTTTATTATTCCTGCTTTCAGCATCTCCTCTATTGCCTTTTCCATTATTTCTCTGTTTCTTAATGGAGTTCTATATGGTTTTAAACTTATTGGTGGATGATCTCCTGTGTCTATTTCCATTTTAACTGTTCGTGTCATTCCCAACTCTAAATCATTAATCGCAAACACATCCTGATTTTGCTTTATAAACTGTTCCAACACTTCCTTGTTTTCTGGCGGAGCTTTTAATTGTGACAACAATTCTTGTTCCCTTGTTATTTTGTCTAGTGAATGTATATGGACTTTATTTTCTCTGGATGGATGGATCAATTCATCCATTCCGATTTTCCCTCTTCTTCCGCATCCGCGTCTGTCACTTCTCCTTTCACTAGAAGTTTTCAAATAACTTGTTCCCGACACTTCTGTTCTATTCGTTGCCAATATTTCACTAATGTTATGATCTAATTTTGCTATCACACATCCTCTGTATAACTTGATTTCTCTCCCTGTGTTGTTGATAACCATTACTGGAAAGGTTAAGTGTTTATCCAACTCCATTACTCCATCTGGAACCTCCAAACCAGGCTCATCAATTATTTCCTCTTGTAACTCAGTGATTCTGACTGTGTTTCCTTCTACATAATATGGGTTTCTCTTCAGCTTCGCTTGTATCAAATTAATCGACTGTGGTTTTAACGTCGTTGTCATTTTAACCCTAACTAGTGCTGATATATGCATATCCTCTTCCATATCTATATATACGTCTCTGAATTTTAACTTATGTAAATCATAAAAAAGTCTTATTCCATTCTTTATCAAAAAATCTCTCCCTATCAACATATTTCTATTTAAACCCCTCACTACATGAAAAAGGTGTCTTATGTTTATCCCTCCTAACTTAAAATTTATCATTGTTTGTCCAACTACTTGTAAATTCTGTCCAGTAACAGAGTGTAAATTATTACTACACTTAAATACTCTACAATTTCTTACTATTTTGTATAAAAAACTTTCTTTTACTACACTAACTTGAGCTCCTGAGTCTATTAATGTACGAACTCTATACTTCCCTATTTCTAATATACACGAGCTATAATCTGTTTTATCTTCTATAAATTTCTTGACTTCATCCATTTGAAAATATTCTCTGTTCGATCTATTATACTTGTTACTAACATACTCTCTAACACTTGGGACCCTATTATTTACCCTCCTATCATAGGTCCTGTCTAATAGGTAGGGCGCCGATTTTCCTGTGTTCTTGTACCTGTAAAATTCCTGTGTCCATCAACAACATTCCCAGTCACCCTATTATTATCATATCTACCCTGTGTATTCGACTGGACACGCCTGTTATTACAAAAACGAGAAACATGTCCCCGTTGACCACAAACCCAACAGACAATATTTGTGTTATTTGTGTTTCCTACTGACTCACTTGTAGGGTATCTCACATTTCTTCTTTCAACATAATCGCTCCTATTTCTACCTTGTAAAGTTTGTATACCGCCTCTCCTATTCCATCCGAATCTTGTTTGTCCTATTTCCATGGGTTCCTCAACTCTATCGTCTCGACTACTTCCCACTTCTCTTCCTGTTCTTAATCTAAACCTACGTCTCAAATTTTCCTCTTGTACCGCGATATCCACCGCTTGTGATAACCTCTCAGGGTTTTCCCTCATCAACTTAAGTTTCAAACCATCAGATTTGATGCCATCTACAAAAATCCCTACTAACATCCTTTCCACCTCCTCCCCTCGTACATTCTGTCCTAAGAATGCTTCTTCAGCCAGGTTAATCAACCTATCGCTAAACAATTGTACCGTCTCTCCGTTATTTTGTTTAGCCTGCCTCAACACCGAAAACGCATGTTGTGGATCCGTTATTTCTGCATATTTCCTTGCTAGGTCTTCTTTGAACTGTTCCCATGTCTCATCTACCCTAGCCTCTAATTTTCTTCTGATATGATCCGAAACTGGTTCCGTTGCCGTCTGATAAGCCAGTCTCATTTTTTCTTCATCTGTTGCTGAGATCAAATAGGCATATTTTTCTATAGAGGTGACCCATTTCTTATAGTCTCTGGCCTGTCCACTAAACTTTACAATTTCTGTTGCCATCCCTTGTTGTTTAATCACCATATTCAGTCGGCCTACTGCTGTTCCCACGCCTGTCAAAACCTGAGCCAAGTTATCCGGTTCTGCCATGCTGAAAATTACTGAAACAAAGCAAGCAACCAATCAAATAATTACAATTTCCCAAATCCCAAACAGCACAATTCAGTTGGTTATAATATTGTAAGATATTACATTAATCAGAAGAAGCACCAACGATATCCTGTCTGAGCATAGGAAGAATGAACCCTGTCCTCAATAAAAAATTCAAATTTGTGGCAATCAGAAGGTTCCTTGTAGATATAATGTCCACAATAATGTCCTGTACTCCACTCTAATTAAGAAATTCGGAACCTCACGGGAGACCTCGAAATGTACAACTTTTACTCTGAGTTTATTTCCTTAATTAATCCGTTACCTTCTTTTACCAACTTACGGATTCAGTTCAACCAACCAGAGCCCGCATCAAGTGAAATTTAGTCTCGGAATTCAAGTGGCGGAGTTCAGACATCACTTCTCTTCCCTCAGGTATTTTCGTCCTTCTCATGGGCTGCCAGAAAATTTTTCAACCCCTGGTTGGGTCACATCTCATGGGCTGCCAGACAAATCTTCGACCCCCTGGTTGGGTCCCTTCCTTGATTCTCAAGTGGGTACTTCATCGTCGTATGGAATGGGTCATAGGAATAACGAGGCCCAAAAATGGATTAGGTGTGTTTGGGTCATAGGAATAACGAGGCCCAAAAATGGATTAGGTGTGTTTGGGTCATAGGAATAACGAGGCCCAAAAATGGATTAGGATCAGCCAACGGCTAGTGATGACCTGACCTTGAACGAGTTCGGACTTCTGATAAAATCTTGAACTTAAATTGGAGGCAAGTCCCCTGAAAGTGGCAAGGTTCAAGCAACGGCCAGGTTAGGCCCCTTGTAAATGATACAATTCAAATGTTCAGACAACGACCGTGGTAGGCCATTACCTTCATAATTTGTCCTACAGCATGCCGCCAATGGATAGTTGTTGTTGGCCGGCCTAGATCAACCTCAGATTCTCGGTCGACGGCACCATTTATTACTTCTGTAGCAGTGTCAATAGAAGTAACAAGACTTGATCTGGACTGAAACTTTATACTTTATTATCAAGATGACAGGCCGTGTCTTCTCAGCTGGACTATCGGATGTTGACTAACCTTAACAACCTAATACGTCACGATTGAGCATCTCCCACCCCTTTCAGTCTCAATGCTCAATCGTGCTGTATCTGTGTTTCCCACTAGATCTTAATTATACCCAATACTGTTACACCAGTTCCCCTTCCTCGCGTGTCTCCGTGGTGACGTGGTCAAGTCGCATGCTCTGCGCTCCCCGCGCCCCACCCGAAAGTCGTGGGTTCTCTTTTCAGACTCCGTCATGCGGTTCACAATTGTAATTTTTTAAATTTTTAGTAGACCCTCGACGCCCGTGGTTGGGGCCACGGAGTTCGTGCTCTGTGCGACGCTTTCAGCAGGTCGATCTGTGGAACGAGACTGAGCCATTTGGAAGAGAACGTAGTGTATTTTTTCCCTTTCCTTAACGTTCCCTGACTTTGAACTCAAGCGTAGTCCAAACACGTGTTACTACTCCTAGTGCACTGAACTGATTATTGCGTGATTATATACTATTAGCTTTCATTATTACGTTTCCCTCGCCATCAGGTGAATTGATTATTGCGTGATTATATACTATTAGCTTTCCTTATTACGTTTCCCTCGCCATCAGGTGAATTGATTATTGCGTGATTATATACTATTAGCTTTCCTTATTACCAGTGTCCCTCGCCATCAGGTGAATTGATTATTGCGTGATTATATACTATTAGCTTTCATTATTACGTTTCCCTCGCCATCAGGTGAATTGATTATTGCGTGATTATATACTATTAGCTTTCCTTATTACGTTTCCCTCGCCATCAGGTGAATTGATTATTGCGTGATTATATACTATTAGCTTTCCTTATTACGTTTCCCTCGCCATCAGGTGAATTGATTATTGCGTGATTATATACTATTAGCTTTCCTTATTACCAGTGTCCCTCGCCATCAGGTGAATTGATTATTGCGTGATTATATACTATTAGCTTTCATTATTACGTTTCCCTCGCCATCAGGTGAATTGATTATTGCGTGATTATATACTATTAGCTTTCCTTATTACGTTTCCCTCGCCATCAGGTGAATTGATTATTGCGTGATTATATACTATTAGCTTTCCTTATTACCAGTGTCCCTCGCCATCAGGTGAATTGATTATTGCGTGATTATATACTATTAGCTTTCATTATTACGTTTCCCTCGCCATCAGGTGAATTGATTATTGCGTGATTATATACTATTAGCTTTCCTTATTACGTTTCCCTCGCCATCAGGTGAATTGATTATTGCGTGATTATATACTATTAGCTTTCCTTATTACCAGTGTCCCTCGCCATCAGGTGAATTGATTATTGCGTGATTATATACTATTAGCTTTCCCTATTACCAGTGTCCCTCGCCATCAGGTGAATTGATTATTGCGTGATTATATACTATTAGCTTTCCTTATTACCAGTGTCCCTCGCCATCAGGTGAATTGATTATTGCGTGATTATATACTATTAGCTTTCCCTATTACCAGTGTCCCTCGCCATCAGGTGAATTGATTATTGCGTGATTATATACTATTAGCTTTCCCTATTACCAGTGTCCCTCGCCATCAGGTGAATTGATTATTGCGTGATTATATACTATTAGCTTTCCCTATTACCAGTGTCCCTCGCCATCAGGTGAATTGATTATTGCGTGATTATATACTATTAGCTTTCCTTATTACGTTTCCCTCGCCATCAGGTGAATTGATTATTGCGTGATTATATACTATTAGCTTTCCTTATTACGTTTCCCTCGCCATCAGGTGATTGATTATTGCGTGATTATATACTATTAGCTTTCCTTATTACCAGTGTCCCTCGCCATCAGGTGAATTGATTATTGCGTGATTATATACTATTAGCTTTCCCTATTACCAGTGTCCCTCGCCATCAGGTGAATTGATTATTGCGTGATTATATACTATTAGCTTTCATTATTACGTTTCCCTCGCCATCAGGTGAATTGATTATTGCGTGATTATATACTATTAGCTTTCCTTATTACGTTTCCCTAGCCATCAGGTGAATTGATTATTGCGTGATTATATACTATTAGCTTTCCTTATTACCAGTGTCCCTCGCCATCAGGTGAATTGATTATTGCGTGATTATATACTATTAGCTTTCCCTATTACCAGTGTCCCTCGCCATCAGGTGAATTGATTATTGCGTGATTATATACTATTAGCTTTCCTTATTACCAGTGTCCCTCGCCATCAGGTGAATTGATTATTGCGTGATTATATACTATTAGCTTTCCCTATTACCAGTGTCCCTCGCCATCAGGTGAATTGATTATTGCGTGATTATATACTATTAGCTTTCCCTATTACCAGTGTCCCTCGCCATCAGGTGAATTGATTATTGCGTGATTATATACTATTAGCTTTCCCTATTACCAGTGTGCCCTCAATGTCCTGTGTCCACCATCTTGCTGATCGACCGCTGCCGCTTCTTCCAGGAATAATGCCTTCCTTTATTGTTATTTCTAACCCACCATGTGACTAAACCATGTCAGCTTCCGACATATGACGCTGTTAGTGAGTAAGTTTTCTTCGCAGTTCAAATCTGGTAGGATGTCTGTATACATTTTTCTTCTTGGTCTACGGTGTTCTAAGAACTTTTCGATAACATTTAAGTTTATTTTTTTTTATTTTTTTTACTTTTTAACGTTAGCTCACTTTGAACTCAAGGGTACTCCATATCTGTGCTACTACTTATAGTGCACTGGAGTGATTTTTGAGTGTAGATTAGCTTTCCCTATTACTAGTGTCCCTCACCATCAAGCGAACCCACTCCGACCTCCTAGGTACTTGTAATTTACGTCCGCAAGTCAAGGACGAGAAGTCAACACTTTAGTCCAACTGACACGTATGTGGCTCTTGTCTATTTGGCCATGCCGATCTGCACATTTCAGTTTAAAAGCGTCGATTACTTTCCCCGGTGACTAACGAAATGGTTCATGACTCATAATAGGAAAGCTAATCCACACGCCAAATTCAGTCTAGTGCTACTAAATGTATGGACCACGCTTGAATTCAACGCGAGCTAGCGCAATAAATATACAAAACAAAAACAAAACAAAAGAAAAAAAAATGAGTATAACGTCACAGGAAATATGTTTCTTTTCAAAAATATTAATTTAACAGATTCAGTGCCAAACACAAAGTCAGTTTGAACCAAACATGCAACGCAATCAAATGGACAAGTATTATAATGTAAGTTTCTGATAACTGAGCATTGACATTGAGGAAAGTACTTAGAAACAAAGTAAATAACACTATGACCCCTGTATGGCGATATAGCGTCTTTCTGTCCAAATGAGAGGTCACATATAACGATATATTATCCTATGGCACTGCATCAGTTAATTTGTTTGCTGGCGTAGTGCCATTTGCTCATATATGCTATTTAACCTCTGCATTACCATGCTCAGTGTAAGTCTATATGTGAATGTATCACGCGCAATACATACTTGATGTGCGAAAGCTTAGTGGTTGGAAGGGCTGAATGTAAGACGGGCCTGCGTGCCCAATTTGAGACTCTTTGAAAATAAAGTTCGTTCTTTTGTTTCTTCTGTCTTATTTTAAACGGACTGTTTAAAATATGACAATAAGACAGAACAAACAAAAGAATGAACTGTATTTTGTTCCCCTTGTGCGATACTGGAGTTAGGGTATTCAAATTTCTTGATAGTTTTAATGTCATTATTCTTGTTTCTGATGGTTTTGTTTACTCGTACTTTTTGTCTGTGGACATTATCTTCATTCTTTTCCTTCAGAAAAACATTATTTTGTCTTCCTTGTGTTTAGCAGGTAGGTTTCAAAGTTTGAAATATTGTCTGCCCAGCGGTTTTCAAAGTGTGAAATGTCGTCAGCCTAGCGGATTGCTCAGAATTATTCCGTTCCCAACAGCTCAATGATATGTTTATTTGCGTACGGGTTGTCCTGCTGTTTTCTCTCTCTTATCCGAGAATGCTAGACTACTGGTCACTAAACCAGGCCAGGATGGAGTCTCCTTATTTTGCAAAAACAACAACAACAACAACAACAACAACAACAACAACTAATTCCACTGACACGCTGTGTCATGTAACTGTAATACTGTCTATGCGGGTGTTGTTTTTATATGTTGCATATCCTTTTAAGGACGTTGAGATTAACCTCTGGTTTATTTCTAGCCAATTTTACGTTCAGTACTTTGCCACGAAACCGCTCCGTGTCGAAGGTGTTACGGGCGCAATTCGTGACCCGTATACCCGCGTTTGAAAGACAGCTTCGCGCGATTTGGCAGCAGACCACGTTGCGTTCGTTTTTTTTTTTAACGAAATGGTATGGGTGCCGGTCTCTCGGGAAGCAATGGCACTACTGAACGTAACCTTGACAAGAGATCACAACAGCAAAAAATGCTGGTGTTGACTGCAACGTCCTGTAAGGATATGCAGCTAACTTTTTTTTTAAAATTTGCCACACCTTTCTGTAAAGAATTCAACGTCTAAGTCCTTCTGACTGGTGTGTGGCATGAACCCACAGCCCTGTTGTCAACGGACAGAAAATTTAACCGCGATATCCTTGAAAATCCCAAATTATTCCACGCGTTCCCCCTGGCAGTACCGTACGGTAGATTTTCTCAGTATTATGCAAGTCTTCGAAATGCCACCCCTTACATGTTGTTTTCTTGTAAAATGCCGCCCCCTTATGAAGCTCCGTTACGATGCCGCCTGATGCGGCCGCCTCTCAGTATAATAGCACGGCACAGCCGTGCCCCCGAGGTTAACCGTTTGAAAACCACGTACCCAACAGTTATTACTTACAGACACGGCAAGCACATGTAACTATTATTTCCTTTCTTCTCCCCATGATCTCCCTTTGAAACATAACCCCTCCCAACCAGCTCACGCCAAACCCTTCTGGCTTTTGCTATCTCCTGCAGTTCCCTCCATGTCCGTCCCGTATTATTCACCCCCGTCTCTAATTATCTGATCCATGTGTTTTTAGGTTTGTCTCTAAATTATAGCCAACAAAATTATTAATGACGTAAATGTCTAGCTAGGACGTAAAAGCTGGTGGCATGCAGGTTTTCAATAATTAATCACAGGTTGCGGACGGGCAGTTTGAATGGTGCGTTGAGAGAGTTACGCTGGTGTCTGAAAGTTTAAATCTTGCCCAGTGGTTTATGTGATATGTACGCTCGAGAACACAAGCTTACTGGGTAGTCAGTTCTCCGTATTTTCTCCGATACAGAATTTGTTTTTTAGCGGTAATCATAGTACATGATTAGTAGTGGTAGTGGTAGTGGTAGTAGTAGTAGTGGTTGTGGTGGTGGTAATAGTAGTAAAAGCAGCAGTAGTAGTAGTTGTAGTAGTAGTAGTAGTAGTAGTAGTCATGGTAATGGTAGTACTATTAGTAGTAGTAGCGATTATAGTAGTGGTTGGCTAAGGTCAAAGTGTAGTCATCTGCACCTGATCTGGCTAGGGTGCAGAGGTGGTCATCCAAAATGCAGACTCCAATCACCAAATCACAAATCGCTAACACTGGCAGGCGGGCCTTGGTGGACCACAATGGGCCGAAAGCCACATAGTGGCACTAAGAGGCCTCTATAAAAAGATTGTTGTAGTAGCAGTAGCAGTATTAGTTAGTTAGTTAGTTAGTTAGTTAGATAGTTAGTTAGTTAGTTAGTTAGTTAGTTAGTTAGTTAGTTAGTAGTAATAGTAGTAGTAGTAGTAGTAGTATAGTAGTAGTAGTAGTAGTAGTAGTAGTAGTAGTAGTAATATAAGTAGTAGTAGTAGTAGTAGTAGTAGTAGTAGTAGTAGTAGTAGTAGTAGTAGTAGTAGCAGCAGCAGCAGTAGCAGTATCAGTAGCAGCAGCAGCAGCAGTAGTAGTAGTAGTAGTAGTAGTAGTAGTAGTAGTAGTAGTAGTAGTAGTAGTAGTAGTAGTAGTAGTAGTAGTAGTAGTAGTAGCATCAGCAGCAGCATCAGCAGCAGCAGTAGCAGCAGCAGCAGCAATATTGTTGTAAGAGTATTCAACGGGTGCATCACTCCACATGTGGAGAATTGGGTGGGGTAAACATATTTGTTAGCCGGGTAGGGGTATCCAATATTAAAGGAGATGTAAGACGCCTCCTTTCCTCAGTTAGTCTACGGGACACCCTTGGACAAGGCGGAGTACTAAAAAAAACAATCCCCCACCCCCCAATCAGGGTTACGTGAAGCCATGGAAGCAGGTGGTGGATGGAGTGTGAGAGCAACCGATAGATTGTTGTTGGTTATGGTCTGCACTCTGCGGCGATAGGCAGATGATATCATCAGTTGAGACAATGGTTATGGCCACCGACTAGTACAGTCGCTGCCCAGAAGGAAAGCAACGGTAAACTACCTTCTGCAAAATTTGCCAAGAAACCTTAAAAGCCATGACAGAAACCCTAATAAGAGCTGAATATTGAAGAAGGTTGGCTATTAAAGACCATAACACAAAACAAAAATTGAAATATTTTGTTCACTTGAAACGTCACGAAAGTTTAAAGAGAACAATAATGGAGGGGTATATGCCTGGGAAGAGAGGAGGAGGAAGGCCAAAGAGAAGATGGGTGCAGGATGTAGCGGATGATATCCGGATAGGTGTATCAGACGCGGGACATCTTGCTAATGATCTAGAGGTTTTCTGGAAGGTTGTTATGGGAGCGAGGTTCTGCAAATGACATGCTACTTAATAAATGAATGAAGGAAACATTTTTAGAGAAGAATCAACAAATTCACTCAGGACAACAAAGGACTTACCTATTTCCCACTCCCAACCACGCTGTCTACCTGCTAAAGACAACATGTGCTCAATACGACTCTGGTGTCTGAAAGTTTAAATCTTGCCCACTGGTTTATGTGATATGTACGCTCGCGCACACAAGCTTACTGGGTAGTCAGTTCTCTGTATCTTCTCCGAAACAGAATGTGATTTTTTTAGCTGTAATCGTAGTAGTATGATTAGTAGTAGTAGTGGTAGTGTTAGTAGTGGTGGTGGTGGTGGTGGTGGTGGTGGTGGTGGTGGTGGTGGTGGTGGTGATGGTGGTGGTGGTAGTGGTGGTGGTAGTAGTGGTGGTGGTTGTGGTGGTCATGGTCGTGGTGGTGGAAGTAGTACAAGCAGCAGTAGTAGTAGAGGTGGATTAATTTCGATACAGTTTAACCGATTCAATGCCAAACAATACGTAGGCTTTGAACCAAACTTGGCACACAGTCAAATGAACAAGTATTATAATATAAATTTCCATTCACCGAACTTGAACATTGTAGAAGAAATCACGAAATAGAACCAAATAACACGATGACCTTAGTATAGGGATATATCGTCCTTCTGTCGAAATGGGAGGTCACATATGACGATATATTATCCTTCTGCACTTAATCAGTTAACTGTTTTTGCCACTAGTTATTCCTATAACCAAATAATGACAATCTATGTCAGCAGTTAATGTAGTTATTGTCCACAGTATAACGTTGATTGTCTTTCCTTTACAGGACGTCGTACTCACCTCCAGCATATTGGCTGTTTGTGGTTTCCTAGGCAATTTAACGCTTAGTAGTTTGCCATTTCCATAAACTGTGTATAGTATATGTAACTGTGATTGTGGAATACGTTCGGGGTCACAGAATGATATGTGGTCTTTAAACGCAATCAGGCGCTATCATCAGGCTCCTTATTTACACCGATATTGATACTATAGTCTGTTCAGAAATGAATGCCTTCATTTACGATCAATTGTTATGAAAACTGTCTTTTGCATTATTATGAAAGTTTTCCTGCCGTCTTATACTTACCCCAAGGAATATGTCTTTGATAGGTCCAAAGGCAACTTAAATCATCGAAAGCGGCGACATTTGTTTGATGTTTTGGCGAAAATGTAGTGAATTCATGCTAACAAATTAGTTTTACAATAAAGCACGCCATTTCGGGTACAAGACGTAGCCAGATTCGTATGCGAGTGGGTGCAAAATAAAAAAGAAAAGTCGCTTAAAAGTCGACAGGGTAGACTGCATTGTACCAGGTTTTTAACACAAACAAAACACGAACTCCGTAGCTCCAGCGACGACCCTCGGGAGTCTCCGAAAAAAATGCACTCGTGAAATGAAGGACGCAGCCCGGAATCGAACACACAACCTTCGGAGCCCGAGTCAGACGGCTTGACCACTTCACCACGAAGACTCCCGAGAGGGGTGCAATGTGTAATATTAGTAAAGACTGAGAATTTACAGAGGCATGGGGTAAATAATGTGTAAATTGACAGGAAAGTAGAAGGAATATATTTCTTACCTTATTTTTCATTTCCTTCTTGTTTCTTCAGCTGCTGGTTAATAATGTGTACATAAGGAGTCATGTTACTAGAATGCATTTAGCTTTTTATATTGAGTTCGTTAAAGCTTCCAAATAGCTGTGCGTTAATGTGCGTATGGAGTGACCAGAAATGATATACGCAATTTAGTCATCATGTGTCAGTTTTTAAGGATCAACTACGCTGTCTGCGTAGTTTGTTCACACGTACACATAGGTGACAGACCTGCTTTGAGTCTTCGTGAAAGATTGTCTACTCTGCTGTTTACTGTTCAAAGACGGAACATGATTATCACCTGCTTTGCACTATGAAAATAGTTGTCAATATCTCTGTTGTGGGCTTTCTTCTTAACAGCCAAGATGTTGGTCCTCTTTTCATTGAAGTTTATATATTGATTCGTATGTACGTGTGTTGTCCCCTATTTGACATCGTGTTTGCTCTCACATTTCTTGTTATGCCACAATATGTCAGTTTCCGCCGCATTATTACTCTTCTGTTGGTATTCAATGCGTTTAGTTTTGTTGCTGTCGGTTTTTGTTTTTGTTGTTTCAACGCCAGTTGTTTGTCACCGTTGAGGGCTTGCGGATCTGAAAATTCATCACTGTTGAATACAAATTGTTGCCATTAACAAGTTGTATTGTTTGTGCCGATGCTGTAATGTTTAGGGCCTGCAATTCTTCTGAAAAGTTTGAGCAAAATATCCCAGCAGGTGTGCATGTGGATTAATATCTTCGATCTTCCCAGACCTTAATCTGTGTCGCACGATTCCAGTAGGTTGATGACTGCTCTCGGTTGCATAACATTCAATCTATCCTTTCTCCAATAGACATCTTCCTCTTTCAACACATGGTCCTCACATTTTTTCCAGCAACTTTTATCAATTTTTAATAGCGCGGTCTGGGTTAATATCTTGACGTCAGATAATTTGAATGTAGTATTGTCAGCTGCCACCTGTTCTTTAATTTTAACACACACACAAGCTCTATAGGGTTTAAATGAGAATGGTACGACGGAAGTCTCAAGCACCTATGGCCATGCTCTTCTATCAACTTGTCGATTTTATATTTCTTGCTTTTTTGCACCTGTTTTACAAGGGACAACAATTGTAGCTTAAAACACGTTTATGGAAATGGTATGTTTTTACTTCGGAGCCATATCTTTATCGCTTCCTTTGTGCCCAATGCCGTAGGTGTTTTGTCTTCTTGGGCAACTACATTGTGATATGATGCATTATCCATAATTAGACAAGACGGTCTATCTAGAAATAGAGTACTCTCGAGCCGATCACTAAATGCATTACCATTCATCTCATTATGATAATCCCTATTGTCTGTATGCTTTGATACGAGCACGAGTCCAGCACTCTGTAGTAAGCCATTATGAGTACTACCAGCATGGACTATGGACCAAACGTTGTCCTTTACTACTGGGCACATATTGCTTTAGCTTTCCGTCCACTGATTGGCATTTCTTTTCATTTGTGTGGTGCGCATTGATCCAGGTTTCATTCAAATACACTATGTCATGATTTTCTTTGTGCATTTCCCTTATTTCACGTAGGTATCTGCTTCTCATGGCTCCTAAATGCGGTTGCTCGCAAATGATATTTCTACCTCCCTTGTACTTTCTAAACTTGAAGCCTAATGTCCTTATAATTTTCCACAAAGTTGTTTTGGATAGCTCAATGCCATTGTTATTTCTCAACCAAACCCTAAGTTTTCTTACAGTCACTGTTTCTTTGGTATCCAGCATGTTTATAATTGCTTGCCTTATGACATCCTTGTCAAAGCTGTCTACATTTGCCTTTTTACCTACCGTTAGCTTATTGCGAGGTGGTCTCATTCCAGATTCTAGCACCCATCGACGAAATGGCCGTTTACTCAAACCCAGTGCATGCACTGTTTTTTTTTTCGGCATTTGTAATTGTATGAAACAGTTCCCTGCGATCAGCTTTTTGACCAAAAATTTGTGTACAACTTCATAGCGATGCTTTTAAGTGTACACAATTTCACATTCAATCCCATTAAACAATATTCACACATTCCGATGATTGCAATAAATGGTAAGGCTTATAAGATAATCACGTTTCATGAAAGGACCCATATTACGACGACACCTCTGAACACTCCCATTTAACTGCGCTCCGTTCTTGCCACAACGTGTACCACGAGAAAATTAAAAAAAAAAGCGCGGATATGTCTGGGTGAAGGTGTAATATATTTAAAAATATGGACTTAATCCCTGACCCGTAAATTATATACCGCATATAAACAAACATTTAAATCTGCTGTACAATCTCCAGAACAACAATTTATTTGTTGAGTGGACATAATGATAAGGTTATATGCTAAATCTCATCATTTTCCCTCAGTTGGTTACTGAGATATGGATGTTTATATGGAGGCACCCAAATGTGAACAGCCTATAGCTACATCGCATAATGATAATTAAATCTTAATCTCTCTCTCTCTCCCCCCCCCCTCTCTCTCTCTCTCTCTCTCTCTCTCTCTCTCTATTTCGTTCTCTCTTTCTCTTTCTCTCTCATTCTATCTCTATCTCTCTCTTTCTCTTTCTGTCTGTTTACTTTCTCTTTCTGTCTTTTTGTCTATTTCTCTCTTTCTCTCTTGCCCACTTCCTCTCTCTTCTCCCGTCTCTCTCTCTTTCTTTCTCTTTCTCTCTCTCTCTGTCTCTCTCTTTCTATCTCTTCCTCTTTCTCTCTCTTTCTTTCTATATGCCTCTCTCTTTCTCCCTCTCCTTCTCTCTTTATTTCTATCGCTTTCTCTTTTTCTCTCCCGCACTCTCTCTCCCCATCACTCCTCTCCCTCCTTCCCCCCCCCCCCCTCTCTCTCTCTCTCTCTCTCTCGTTCCATACCGCTTCATCACTGTCTCGCTGGCTTTAATCCCGCAGCTGTAACTTAGTCGCTTTTTTTTTAACCAAATCATTCAATCATTCACTGATCATTAACTCGATCACTCGCGGAATACAAGACATCTCTGCTTTCAGACCAGAATCAAGTGTGGAAAAACATCTCTTTAAGAGGAGGTTGTGTGTTAACATTCTCAGCCCCGCAACTTCGTTAACACTCTAAGCCCCGCAACCTCGTGTTAGCATTGGTCAAATGTCACCGTGTTGGCGATGTGCAATTTCTGCTCTCCTTTGTCATGTCACGTGGCAGGTGTGCTATATTTGCGCGCATTTTTTCGTGAGTTAAAACGCAATGTCGCATGTCTTTTTTTAGGACGTTGCCACCAACCCCAAACCTAGGTTGAGTTTTAGGCACATCTTTTGTACAGTAGTTTGCCATTGATTTTTGAACGGGGCGTCAATGTTGAGATCCAATTTACAGTTTCAGGAAACGATCCCGCTACACTGCGTCAGCACCCCGGAAGTTTGAGCTCAAGCGATTCATATTCGCTAGAGTCATCATCATCAAGTGCCCTGCCAGCTGGCGTAGGCATTTATGGCTCTCCAGAGATCTCGGTATTTGGTGATCTGGATCAACTCCGCTGATGATATGCCTCCATGCCACCGTCTCAATCCATCCAGCATCATTTCTCTTGGTCTGCCTCTGTCTCTCTTTCTCTCGGTTTATCCAGTTGTCACGATGTTCTCCAATGCCTCTCTTCTCATCATATGACCGAAGAAAACTGTTTGTCTCTTTCTTATTATTGTATATAATATTCTAGTTTCATTAACCTGTTTCAGGCAATCATTGTTAGTTATTCTGGCAGTCCAAGGAATTTGCAACATTCGTCTCAGGAACCACATCTCTGTTGCTTCTAATTTCTTCTTAATTTATTCATTTACATTCCAAGATTCACTGCCATACAGCAAAACTGGTTCTATATAGCATTTCAGCACTCTCTTTCTTACATTCAGTGATAATGACTTATTGCATAAGATACTCTTCATTTTCGCTAGTGTGATTATGTTTATATGTATTTATAATAACCTATAAATATATGCAGCGTGTTGTCTACTTCTTCTTCTTTCACCATTTCACCCCTTATCAGAATAAGGCCTGAAGCAACTTACTCCAACCTACCCTATCCCTAGGTATCCCATGTAGCTCCGTACTTCTCTTACAGGGTGTATATTTAATGACTGTGTAATGTTTGAAAGTATTGCTGGTCCAGGTTTTGTATTTACCTATTATGTTGCATGAACTTTACAGAGGGTGGATACAAAACTTGGACCGGCAATATTTTCAAACACTGCACAGTCATTAAAAATACACCCTATATTATTCAATACTCATTATACTTCTCTTCTCCGTATGTGTTTCTTCTCCGGTATCTTTTCTTCTCCTAATACATATATAATGATCTACAATTATATGCGGCGTGTTGTGCTGTATACTATAAACGTTATTGCGATAATGTGAGGCGAGACGTGCCTATTTTATCATGGTATAATTGTATATTTGCGGGTGTTTGCTATATGTATGTGTATTTATAGTGATCTATAATAAATTCGGCGTGGTTTGCTATCTTTATAAACATTATAATTACAATATGTGGCGGGGTGTGCTTTTGTTATTATGATATATACGTATATTTGCGAATGTGTGCTATGTTTATATGTATTTTTGTTTATTTATAATTATATACACCATGTTGTGCTATAACTATAAACGTTATTATAATAATGTATGGGGAGGAGCAATATTTGTGCTAGTAGTATTTGTGATAGTATGTCAAGCAGCATAAATGTAACATGATTTATAGTGTATTTAGTTGTATGTAATTCATAGCATGCTATACGTCTATAACATGATTTATAGTATGTCAATATATATAGAGTGTTGATTGTGGTATATTTATGTAACATGGTTTATAGTATGTCAAGTGATCGATGTGGCTTACTGAACTATATTTTTGTAATATGGTTTATGTGTGGTGTGAGGGGCCTATTTTACCATGATATATACGTATATTTGCGAGTGCGTGCTATATTTATGTGTATGTATAGTGATCTATAATTGTATATTTCACGGTGTGCTATATCTGTTTACGTTATAATAACAATATGCGGCGAAGTGTGCCTACTTGATTGTGATAAATACGTATATATCTATACGTCTAGTGGTATATAGTGTTGACTGTAACATAGTTTAAAGTATGTCTAGTGGTATACAGTGCTTTCTAGATGTATGGAATGTCTAGCATACTATATGTCTATAGTAAAATGTGTTGGAATATGTTTGTCCTCAAGTCAGATGTATATCTTATATTGTATATTTCTGTATTTTAAATGCCGTGTTGATTTTTAAAACACTCGCGGATCCGTGTAGTTTTTCAAGTTGCAGGACGTAAGCATACGTTATGTTACACTCCTGCGGTAACGTGTTTTAACGGTTTAAATTCAATCTACAAAGTGACTTATTTCTTCGTTAATTAATATGTGCTTGTTTTCAAACTGATACTTTATTGTGGTGAAAACAAATTAGTGACCTTGAACTCATATCTGACATGTGATCAGCGCGGCTGCTGGTTTCACAACATGGAATGTTACACGTGTGATGATTGGACGGTATATTTGGATTCTGTGCCAGTAAACATACGTATACATGGATTGGATTTCTGATTCTCAGGTACAGAGATATGAATGTTTGTTTTTTATATCATGCTAGATGCTAGATACATGACATTGACAGAGGCATGGAGGCTCGATAGAAAGAGAGAGAGAGAGAGAGAGAGAGAGAGAGTGAGAGAGAGAGAGAGAGAGAGAGAGAGAGTGTGTGTGTGTGTGTGTGAAAGATGCACACACACACACACACACATATATATATATATATATATATATATATATATATATATATATATATATATATATATATATATATATATATAAGGACCGACGTACGGATGGGGGAAGGAAGGAAAGGCAGACAGACAGGCACGCAGGCAGGCAGGCAGAAAGAAAGAAAGAAAGAAAGAAAGAAAGAGAGAGAGAAAGAAAGAAAGAAAGAAAGAAAGAAAGAAAGAAAGAAAGAAAAATAGAAAGAAAGAAAGAAAGAAAGAAAGAAAGAAAGAAAGACGGACGGACAGACGGAAAAAAAGGAAGAAAGAAAGAAAGAAAGAAAGAAAGAAAGAAAGAAAGAAAGAAAGAAAGACGGACGGACGGACGGAGGGAGGGAAAGACAGACAGACAGACAGACAGATAGGCAGGCAGGCAGGCAGGCACGCAGGCAGGCCCACGTGCATAACGACGAGAGACGACACATCCCACGAGCCTAGCGTCGAGGCTTTAACCACAACTGGGATGCATTGGAACCTCTGTCACCCATTAGTGTCAGTGATGGATTTGCCCGTCATAGGGCGATCGACGGCTGGGAGATTCGATAACTTGATTACGTTATGAGCGATATTTGCACTAAGTATCCCTTGACATATGGGAAATTGAAAGAGTAATCGGTCCGTCCAGTGTCTGGACTGTTTTCAGTAAAATGTAAATGAGCGCTATGGACTCGAATACAAATTATGACATGTGGGCTGTAATGTACGATTTCTGTATATGGTATGGGAGACCACGTTACCGACGTCTTTCTTTCTTTTCTTTCTTTCTTTCTTTCTTTCTTTCTTTCTTTTTTTTTTTCTGTCTGTCTGTCTGTCTGTCTGTCTGTCTGTCTGTCTGTCTGTCTGTCTGTCTGTCTGTCTGTCTGTCTGTCTGTCTGTCTGTCTGTCTGTCTGTCATTTTATATATACATCTATGTGTCTGTCAAGATATCGAAAACAAAATTAGATAGGTGTCCTTTTTCACATCTTCTCTCGTGACAATATGTATAATATTCTTCCTTTCCTTCTCGTTTTGTTTACTTGTTTGTTTGTGTGTTTCTAATGCGACATGCCGTTTCTCAATATCATTATTATTATATTATTACCATGATAGTTATAACATTACCATGATAGTTAGAACATTACGATGTTAGTCAGAATATTAACAGGATCGATAAGATATAACCATGATAGTTAGAACATTACCGTGATAGTCAAACCATTACTATGCTAGTCAAACCACTACTATGCTAGTCAAACTATTTCCATGCTAGTCAAACTATTTCCATGCTAGTCAAATCATTTTCGTGCTCGTTAAACCATTACCATGATAGTCAAACCAATACCACAATAATTAAACCATTTCCATGACAGTCAAACCGTTAATATTATAGTTAAACCATTAACGTGCTCATCAAACAATCACCATGATAATCAAACCATTATCATGATAGTCAAACCATTCCCACAATAGTCAAACCATTACCAACGCGTTATCGTGATAGGCCTAACGCTAACAGTGATCGTCAGAATATTACCACGACATTCATCATATCTTTATGCTATTCAGAGCATTACAGCGATACTTGGAGCGTTATTGTCACAGAACATAAGCATGATAAGACAGAACTATGACATTACTATGTCAATTGCAACGAGTAAAAGAATGGTGATGTGCTGCATAGAACCTGTACGTTTGTATGGATGTGAAACGTAGACAATGAGCAGACAAGCTGAACAAACATCTGATGGCTGTGGAAATGTGGTTTGTGAGGAAAATGCAAAGAATACCATAGGCAGACAGAAAAACCAATGAGCAATCCTATAAGAAGCAAATGAAAATCGCACACTAATTAGAGAAATTAGACATACATAAACAATACGATGCGTGACGTAATATTCTGTCGTGATAATTGTCCAGCGTGTGCCACGTGGTCTAGTGGTTACACACACACTTCACATGCCAGTGATCCGGGGTTTGTTTCCGGTCAAGGATATGCACTACTGAGAGCTCAAACGAGAGCGAAACTCGAGTCTAGTGCTTCCACATTGACGTGGATAGGCCTTAGGTTCATACCAGAATACGATCAGCATTGTCATCGTATTGTTTATGTTTCTTTTGTTTGGGGGGGGGGGGGGGGCACGTTATGAGAAAAAATAAATTAGATAACTTAGTGACAATTGGCAGGATTGATGGGAAAAGAAGGCAAAGAAGTAAATATCTGGATGGCTTGACCACATGGCATGGTCACGACAAGAACACAGAGCTTATCCAGGACTCTATGGTGATCGTGTAAGATGGCGAAACATGACCGCCTACGCTTACCAACATGGCACATGATGATGATGATGATGCCATGACTGCCAAATCAGCGCTACTCAGCCGGTATACTAATCGCTAGCCTACGCCATACGCTTGGCTTCTCCACTTAATCCCCAAACTTAATATCATCCCAAGAGCACAAGGAGGAAATCCCGTACTCACAACCTGCCTCTGACCCATGACTAAAGATTGTACTCACTGATGGAGTGATCCGTCTGTCACTCCCTGGACACTGCTCGTTCCTCTTCTGCACGAACTCCCCTTTGTTCTTGCTTTAACGCCTGTCGTTTTCTTCTTTGAATGTGGCGTCTGAACGTCCCATTAGCATTTTATGGTAACAGGGAAATTAATCAGCTTTGAAACAATGGTCAGCGATTTTCTCAAAGGCAAGTAGAAAGAACAAATACTTCCGCTTTACGGTGTGTGAATGCGTGAGGACGGAGAGGTTGGAAAGTAATCATTATTGAATTTGGCAAGAAAAAAGAGAAATACAAGTTGTAATTATGACTGTTGTTCATTTGGTGTGATTGTAAACAATCATGAAGACAGCAATTAGTGACGATAGAACTGTCATGGTCGTTCTGTTAGCTTTTATTTAAAATCTAAAAGAGTAATAGCAAATTCAGTGCTAAATTTTGCAAATCCATTTCTATGCCAGCATAGTCGTTAAGTGGGCTGATTCATTAAGTCAAAGAAAGTAAAGGGCGGCTTTACATGCTTTAGAGTGCATTCAGTAAATGGTGCTACTTCCATATTTATAGATCAATACGCACTCGGTGGTTGATATGTTCAATATTATTCCGGCGGTCTTTACTTTCCAGATTACTTTCTGGTGCCAATTTTAGGCTGGGCTCACTTAGGCGCCCATGTCAATGTATTTTTTTAAAGCCCTCTCCATGGTGATTCAAATACTTGTCCAGTAGGTCGGTAGGCAAAGTACCACTCTCTACGCTACAGCGACCCCAATGAATAGTAATAATAATAATAATAATAATAATAATAGTAAATAATAATAATAATAATAATAATAATAATAATAATAATAATAATAATAATAATAATCACCATCATCAGCATCATTATCATGAAGTGCCTTGCCAGCTGGCGTAGGCGTTCATGTCCCTCCCAAGATCTGAGTCCTGGGCGTTCTGGATCAGCTCTGTTGATGGCGTCCTCCGTGCCACCGTTTCAGTCCATCCAGCATATTATTATTGGTCTGCCTCTGCCACTTCAACCACTAATATCTCCAGTCGTCTCGACGTTGTCCAGTACCTCTCTTCTCAGAACATGACCAAAGAATACCGCTTGTCTCTTGCCTATAGGTGTATATAACACTTTAATGTCATTGGTCTCTTCCTAGCAATCGTTGTTAGTTACTCTGGCAGTCCATGCTGTTCGCAACGTTTCTCTCAGGAAACACATCTTTCACTTGTTTCAACGCTGTTCCTAATTTCTTCATTCCATTTCCATGATTCACTGCCATACAGCAAAATAGGTTGTACGAGGGGGCTTCAGATGAAAACCTTAAATGTTTTTTTGTTTTGTTTTTGTGTGTGAAATTATTCTTAAAAAGTAAAGAACCCATATATCATGGTTCGATATAGTCACCACTGCATTCAGTCGGCTCTATGGCGAAGGTGTTACGGTCGCAGGTCGTAATCCTGCATACCGCGTTCGAAACACAGCTGCGGGCGATTTGGCAGCAGACCGTCTTACGTCGTTTTTAAAAAAATTAAATGGTATGGGTGCCGCTCGTCCAGGAAGCAGTGGCAAACAACTGAACGCAAACTTGCCCCAGGAATCACGAAGAGCCAAAAAATGTTGGGGTTGATTGCTACGTCCTATAACGGATATGCAACTAAATTTAACCACTGCGTTCAATAGAAGTCCTCCAGCGCTGTTAAAGTGCTTGGATTCTTGTAGAAAAATCACTCTGGCGGTTTGCCTGACCTGGTCGCGAACAGTCTGTCACACAAGCCAGGCCGTTGTGAAACTTCCTACTCCACTCATACACTTTTGGACTGACAGGCATACATCACCATAATGGACCATCATTTTCCGATGAATTTGTATAGGTTTCACCACTTCACTGATAAAAGAAAAATACGAATAACAGAATGGTGGTGGTGGTGGTGGTATTATTATTATTATTATTATTATTATTATTATTATTATTATTATTATTATTATTATTATTATTGTTATTATTATTATTATTATACGCAACATGCATTGCATGAAACATACATTTAATGAAGTGTGTACACATATAAGAAAAAGACAAACGACATTCTTTGGTCATGCGATGAACAGAGAGACATTTGAAAACAGCGTACTGGAAAGAGTAATTGAAAAAGAGGCAGAGGCAGAGGCAGACAGGGAGAAATAATGCTGGTTGGACTGAGACGTTGCCATGGAGGAATATCATCAACAGAGTTGATCCAGAACGCCATGGACCGAACGTGGATAAATATGTGGATAAACATGAACGCCTACATCAATTGTCACGGCACATAATGATAATGCACACACTAATAAACGCTGCGCAAATCAGTGTTTTTCTGCTGAAAACGGAACAACAATTTAACCAAACACCCACAAAATATGACAAATTTGAAGCAATCCTGAAAAAGAAATGACTACACTTGACACGTCTTTTTTCTTCTGAAGTTGGCCTACGGGAAATTACATACTTAGAAATGTGTTAGAAATCATCACCGGAATCTGATTGAGAGAAATGAGCTGAAATAGTTTTTAGAATGTTTAAAGGAGAATTTGTTTTATTTCTTTTTTTTCTTTGTTTATTTTCTGTCCTGTGAAATTGCTAACTGCATCCGCCTTTCTGTGTTTTTCTGTCACTCTGCCTTCGTTTGTGCTTATGTTGGTCTCTCCCTGATTAGCTGTTGGTCTCCCTTGATTGTGTGTCTAAGTGATTCCCGTTGTCGTAAATCTCTTAACTTTACACTCTTCTGTATCTACTGTTGCATGTCCTTTACAGGATGTTGCATTCAATCTCATGTTGATTTTATAGGCAATTTTACGTTCAGTAGTTTGTCATTGCTTTCTGAATGAAAAGTCAACGTTAAAGTCCAATTGAACGGTGTGTAACATGAACACACTACCCCACCGTCAGTGCAAAGAAGTTTAAGTATGAGCGGGATAAACCACCGGCCACGCTGGCCTCCCCTGACTAGTCTCTCTTGAATGTCGATCTGTTGGTCATCCTTGATTGTATATTCGTTGATTGACAGAAAAACAGAGGGAACACGAGTGAGAGAGAGAGAGAGAGAGAGAGAGAGAGAGAGAGAGAGAGAGAGAGAGAGAGAGTGTGTGAGAGAGAGACAGAGAGACCGGAAGAGAGAGAGAGAGAGACAGATAAAGAGAGAGAGAGAGAGACAGAAACAGAGAGACAGAGAGACGTAGAGAAAAACAGAGGGAGACCGAGAGACAGAGAGAGGAGATGTTGATCGATTAATTCCAGTTCGGTCTCCATGTTTCAAATTGCAAGGTTGAGGCACCTAAACCGATTGCAGAAGTCCTTCGTTCTCGGTGAAATAGAGTGGGATCAACGTATACGGGTTCTTTGGTGTAGGTTGCCTCCCCAGACACTCTAACACCCACAGGAACGAAAGTGCTAAACGTTTGGTTCTTAATAGGGAAGTGGAGAAATGGTTTCTCGTGACGATTTTCCGAAAAGAGAAAATACCAGCAACGTTTAGAATTAGCAGTGAGGATATTCAAGATGGGAAAGTCAAGTGGAGACTTGTTCGTAGACAATGGGAGGAGGAAGATAAAGGAGAGGAGGAGATTAAAAGACAGACAGACAGACAGACAGACAGACAGACAGACAGACAGACAGACTGACTGACTGACTGACTGACAGACAGACAGACAGACAGACAGACAGACAGACAGACAGACAGACAGACAGACAGACAGACAGACAGACAGACAGACAGACAGACAGACAGACAGGCAGGCAGGCAGGCAGGCAGGCAGGCAGGCAGGCAGGCAGGCAGACAGACAGACAGACAGACAGACAGACAGACAGACAGACAGACAGACAGAACATGAGGAGGAGGAGGAAAGGAGGGGGAGGAGGTGGAGGAGGAGGTAGTAGAAGTAGAAGGAATATGAGCAGCAGGAAGAGCAGAGAGAGAGAGAGAGAGAGAGAGAGAGAGCAGGAGGAAGATAAAAAAGTAGTAGAAGAAGAGGGGGAGGAAGAGGAGGAGGGAGAGGAGGGGAAGAATATATATATATATATATATATATATATATATATATATATATATATATATATATATATATATATATATATATATATATACTAGCTGACCAGGCCCGGCTTCGCCCAGCCACAGACAGACAGACAGACAGACAGACAGACAGGCAGGCAGGCAGGCAGGCAGGCAGACAGGCAGACAGGCAGGCAGGCAGAGAATATTTACATAGGTAGGAAGTCAGGATGTCTTGTAATTAGACTAATAACAAGTAAATACGATGGCATTCCCGAACCCACACTTATCAGTACCCCGCCCCTTCCACACACACACACACACACACACACACACACACACACACACATACACACACACATACACACACACCCACCCGCGCACATATAAACACCACCCACACCTACCCACACACAAAATAATTGCTTATACTCCACATCCAAAACCTACACATTTTCAAGACTCACTAAAACCTACACAGACAGGCAATGAAAGCCTACTCCAGTAACAATGCCTCTCCGTGGGTGTCCGCATTCAAAGACAGATAGCCTGTCCGCCGGCTGTTACCATATTCGCATCTTTTGTCATTGGCGTAGGAGTCCATTTGTAGCAGACAATGCCAGTCACTGTGGGCCGGAGAGCGTGGGTGCATGTCTGCAAGGCTAGGTTTATTCTCCACTTGAAAACATCGCTCTATACTTGTACGCTGAACTCATGAAGGTTTCAGTCTGTCACAATGTTCAGACATATAAAACACACACATTCATAAGTTTGGCAGTATTTAAGAGTACCAACCACTCAACTGGTCAACTAATCAGTCATCCAACAACCACCCATCCAACCACCCAATCACCCAATCAGTCAACCAACTAACCGCCCAACTAGCCAGTCAACCAATTACCAACTAACCACCCAACCAGCCAACCAACCATGAACTAACCACCCAACAAGTCAGGCACCCAACCAACCATAAACTAACCATTCAAGAAGTCAAGCACCCAAACAGTAAACCACCCGACCACCCACACTACCAATCAACAACCATTGTTAACATGTATTCGTAGTTTAGAAACGTAATCTTTGACATGTTTTCTCTTTGAAATTTGTTCTCTTTACAAACGCTCAAATCCCATATCTCAAAACTTGTTTTTCTTTTCAGATCCGGCCTTAGAAGTAAGATTTGAACTTGTAACCACCAGTGATGGGATCCACAAGAACCACGCGAATGTGGTTATCCCCAGTGGCAGTGTCCCTGTTTCTTCTATTTTTGGATTACCTAGCACCAAAGGTCAAGGCCAGCACTTCCTGGGAGCATTTATCACGTGAGTACATGTTTGTGGCACAAATGTAAAGACAATCACGTGACTCCAGGCTGGAGAAATGGAACATAAAGGGGGACTCAGATAAGATATATAAATATATGGGTATTGATTTACGTTCATAAAAGATAAAGAGAGGGAATTGTATCGGCAATTGCATTTTTAAAAATAAAATGTTGAATGACCATGTGTAGGGTGTGCGATCAAATCCAACCCCAAGTTGCTTATCTAGATCAGTAGTTCTCAACCGGTCGGGAATCCCTCCAGCCCCCACGCACCCCCTGGGAGGAATTTTAGGGTTTCCGGGGGGGGGGGGGGGTAATATTATTTCAATATCGCGTTAATACAAGAACCGATTACTTGATATTGTTTTCCCTCCATACTTTACGGTTCTGTACTTCTCGCTCTTCTGAAGTTCGTTTTATAATAACGTAAGTAGATCCACAAATCACGTTTTATGTAGACGTCTAAACTTTTTCTAGTATGTTTTATTAAATTTAGCTTCCATTTTATGTATACTGTGTAGGGACGCGGGTGTGGGGAGATTTACAGAGAGGAAATACTAAAGAGGGGGGGGGGGGGGTGACGTTCTGAACATATGGTGAAGGGGCGCATGGGCCAAAGGTTGAGAACCACTGATCTAAGTAATTTAACGTATAGTAGTTTGCCATTGTTTCTGGACGAAAATTCAACTTTTAAGCCCAACTGATCCGTGTAGGGAATGATCCTCCTACCCACTGCCAGCGTACCGGAAATTTAAGAGCGAATGCGCGTATCCATTCAGCCACGCTGACCTCTTAAGACACACTAGACAACAACAAAAATTGCTATCACATAGCTGAACAATCGGGAGTGTTTCCACTCATGTACCGCTAGGCAACAGGAAGAAAGGTGTCACCAACAGCCAATGGCAAACTACCGAACGAAAAATTGCTTTGAAAATCACAAATAGGCAATAAATGTCGGGATTAATTGCGACGTCTTGCAAAGGACATGTGATGAACTGTTTACAGTGCGTTTGTTTCTTGAGGGTGGTTGTCTTTCCCTTGTCTGTTGTTTGTGTTGTGTCCGAGTAGGAGTTGAACCGATGAAAATGTTGTCTGTAACGCTACAACTGCTGGGCCGTCTTGAAAATCTAGCCTGAGACTTTGATTGATATCTGAAAATGTAATGATCTGCACTTATAGAATAAAAGGTCTTTCATTAAGATTATTTGGTCGTCAAAGGATACATTTGAGGATTTGAGGATAAGTTTAAATGTATGTGACAAGGAATTTAGCCCTGAAATATAAGTTGTATAAGAGAGGAGAAGGCCAAGGAATAATGGAGAGAGAGAGAGAGAGAGAGAGAGAGAGAGAGAGAGAGAGAGAGAGAGAGAGAGAGAGAGAGAGAGAGAGAGAATGGAGATAAAGGTGTTCTGAATTTGAGGAAATACACCGAGAAAAGAAAGAAAGATGAGAGAGAGAGAGAGAGAGAGAGAGAGAGAGAGAGAGAGAGGAGAGAGAGAGGAGAAATAGAGGAGAGAGATAGAGGAGAGAGAGAGAGTGTGAGTGTGTTTGTGATGGTGAGCGAACGAACGAACACACTTTATTTTCAACGGATTTAGAATTGGGCACACAGGCCAGTCTGACATTCTGCCCTTCTTATCTCTCTGTTCTCATACATTATTTATGACAGATAGAGAGTGACAGAGAGAGAGAGAGTGACAGAGAGAGAGATAGAGAAAGAGAGAGTGACAGAGAGAGAGAGTGACAGAGAGAGAGACAGAGAGAGAGAGTACCGGAGAGAGAGAGTAACAGAGAGAGTGTGGGTCAAAGACATAGAGATAGAGAGTGTGACATGGAGAAAATGAAAGAGAGAGAGAAAGGCAGACGGAGAGTGACAGAGCGAGAGAGACGGAGAGAGTGACAGACAGAGACCTAATGAAAGAGAGAGAGAGAGAGAGAGAGAGAGAGAGAGAGAGAGAGAGAGAGAGAGAGAAATCTGCTATAACACTTCTAACTGAATCCGCTGAAGAACGAGAGAGAAATGAAGAGAGAAGGTATTTGTAAGAACAAAACAACAAAAACAATGTCAGAAAACAAAAGCGTGAAGTGTGAAATAGCAAACACGGAATCATAGAATTTATTTATAATTAAAAACATATGAAGAGACAGTGCGAGACTGAGAAAGACAGAAGTAACGCAGGCGGCTGGGAGAGAGAAAAAAAAATACAGCAGAGGGGCCAGTATATTCTATCTTGCTGCGATTGATTGCCATCAATCAATCTGTAAATCAATTTTCTATCTTGGAGACACGTTCGCTTATGGATTTGCATTCCAGAATGCGACCAGCTGACATTGCTTGTATATCTAGGCAGGGGGAGCGTGGAGAGACCAGCCTGTGTAATCATATTTGTCTGTCTGTCATAAATGGATTTACTGAAGACATTATGCACAATCTGGCATTTTATGTCTCTGTCTTAACCACATATGAAATATGGGTTTGTCTTTATGTAACTTTGTCACTTGTTAATCAGAAATGTCAAATATATGAAAGATGAAGGGATGGCGTTTATTTCTTTTCAGACAGGGTCAGACAGGGGAAGGGGAGGGGTGGGGGAATACACATTCTGATTGATCAGATTTAAAAGTAAGCACAGGCGAATTAGCGAAGTTGATAGCGAACTCCGCTGGTAATGTCACGAGAAGGGTCGGGCGCGTGTTAGACGTGTGCGATGGTCGCTTTGCCAAAGTGGGGAGGGGGAGTGAAGATTGGCCAGCCATTCCGCCATGTTTACTGCCTAGAAACTGCGATGACGATTTCACACCACAAACCCGTGACAGGACATTGCTTCGGGACAATTTATTTGTATGTTTTAAAGACCCTTTTATACGTCGCAAGGCGCATTGGGTATATGGTGAGCGACTCATATTATTATAGACCAATCAGTGTTAAGTGGGTTCTGATGTAA